>JACGCM010001560.1:3000000-3543359 GCA_014058105.1 Kingdonia uniflora
AGGATGTGTTTCCTGGTTCTTTTTTTTTTTTTTTTGCACAAATAACATTTTCAGAACAGACCAGGGCATTTCATTAAATCGATTTTGATGTATGGAGAGTATATAAAAAAAAATCCAAATCTTCAGAGTTCAATCACATTACACTCGAGACGGAAAATATCAAATGGGGTTAAGAAGGCTCCATGGTGAGGAAAATATTTTTCCAATCCAAAATCACCTTATTTCCAGATACTCATGTTACTTATCTCTCAGCATACTGGGTTTGTATCAGACAGTTATTTCAATAGACTTACGTTTCTCTCTGTAGAATCAGACAGTTCCAACGAAAATTATCTTTTAGAATTATAATAGTAACAATTTTATCATTTAGTGTGTAAGACATTAAGTTATGATGTAATATTACATACTTGTGACCAGTACTATAAGTTATGATCATTAGTGTGTAAGACGATAAGTGGTTATATCCCCACCCATTTTTTTCTTAGAATAACGGGACTCCCTAGCTTTTTTCAATAATCTCTAAAAAAAAAAAGTTGAAAAAAGCCTGATTGAGTTGAAAACCTGAAGTCTAGGGTCAGAATTTTTTGTGAAATAACAAACAGAAGATAAATTTGGTTGCTAAGAATGGGTCAAAGCAGTTTCATATAACAGGTTGGAATACAATGTGTGCACTGTGCAGGAAGCAAAACAAGAAAGAGAGACAATGAGGTAAATTACAGAAATTTGTGGCAATCTCTGGTTCTAAATGGGGGACCTGGAGAAACAGGTGAAAGAAAGAGCTAAAGATCTCAAAGCCTTCCTTCGACACGGATGGAAAGTGGTCGGCGTCTGTAAGAAAGGATGGTATAAGCTTCGGAATAACCTCAAGATGTAGCTACAACAAGATCTAAGAAGTTGAAGATATTGAAGAGCGCTTGGGTTTTGTATACGATCAGATTCACAAACTATCTGTTGATTGATCTTCCTGCATTTTAATTTTTTTATCTTTGTTCCATGAATAAGGTGTAATGGATTTAGTCCTCATTACTAACTTATCATGGATGATTCAAGAAAGTTTAAAAATTTGCAGAAAAAGTTTACACCATGTCTAGAGAGTAGAGACACAACAACAACTATTTTTGCTACCATTTATTGTAGATAAAACTGAACAAGACAAAGGACAAGAACTTGATGTTTATCATGACTTCAGAGATGCTTAAATTGTATCCCAGTTTAACATGCTTGTCTTTTTTGCTGGAATCCTAGCTCTATCGATGATGCTTACAAACATAGCTGAACTTATTTACCTAAGAATCTTCTGTGTTAAATCTGAGAAGACTTGTTCCAGTCTGATCCTTTTTATATGTAAATGAAGAAATGAGCTAAGAGTTCATGATAAAAATTGAAGTGATTTAGCGGAATCTAGGTTGAGACCTAAGTAGAAGTGTCAAACTCTCAGGGCAAACGTCTAATCTTGATAAGATGCTTCTTATGCACATTGTGATTAGAGATCATCCAAAAGAAATTGTTTTCCAAACTTTACTGGTATACGAGTCAAAGGTCATTGTCAGCTAACTTCTATCTAAACGCATAAACTTCCAAGAACAACAACAAAGCTAGAGGGGACAATAACAGCAAATTATGGTTTTCATTATTAAGTTTGCAGAGCAAAATTCCTTTCTTATACTAAACGAATCAGAAAGAATTATTTAGTTGCGATTGCACCTAGTCATTGGGTTTCCTTCTTTTCTTAAGAATGGGTACTCTTTCGAACCTTGTCCCACCGACCCGCCATTTCTTGTATGCTGTCATCGATGATTTAGCTGCTTCATACACTACAGAATAACAAATGTCTCAGTATTTTTAAGATATAAAACACTGAAAAAATGAATGTGGGAAGAGTTGAGCAAAGCTAAGCAAATCTCACATTGAGTTTCTTCTTTCGTGAGAAGGGTCAAGAACTTGGGAGCCACTACAAATGCAGTACTGTGTGCCTTACGAAGAATGTCCTGGTATCTACCACGAAAAGCAACGAGGAGAAAGGACCCAATAGTTCTATCACCAATCCTATGAAGCAAAAAAATAACCACATTAACAAAAAGTTATCCAATAAAAGACATACTGTAATACCAGCAAAAACGGGTGGCATTTTGGTCCTCTCCTCTTATAAACGGAAAATGTTGATAAATTGAGAATAGCATCTTTAGTTGCCATAGCTGGCCTTTATACCAAAGACTACTCTAAGAACCATAATGTAACGGCTTGGTACAGATACAGGTTGTTATTTCAAACCTCTTTCAAACAATTGTTCTGACTCTTAATAAGTCCGGTAAAGGTACAGACAAAGGCTATACCTTTAAGGTACCAAGACAATGCATTGAAGTATGTTTCATAGATGTGACTTGCATGTTAGCTTTTTTCAGCATCCGGAGGGGGATGATCTCTTACATTCTTTATCTCATATGTAAAGGTAAAGCTGAAAAATTAACAAGGCAAAAGAGACACAGAAGGTAACTGCAAAAGATCATGCATATACTGCGATCAGCTCTTTAATATCTACATCCTTGCAAAAGACAGCAACCTCTTCCACACAATAATGTCCACAATTTGCCTAAAAACAGAGTGGAGTCAAATAAACATTCCTTGTTCTTCCTCATGACAAACCCACAGGTCTGAATCATACCTTGCCATCATGGAACTAAGACCCTAACATAAACCCAAAGAACAAACCACCAGAAAAAGAGCCTCCGCTTTAAAGAGGACAAGGTGCTCCCATGTAAATACCAAAGCACCAATAATGCAACGTACCAAGCTAAATATACAATCAGATAGATAGAAGAATTAATGTCTGCCCTCCTATGCCAAACAACACAACCAAGAGGACGAATGGACAAACAAGAGAGCTTACATGACATTTAGAGGTATGTTCGATATTAGGAAAAAAGAAAACAACGAAAAAACTTGACCAAGACTTTAGAAAAAATGACGAATGGACAATCGAGAGAACTTGCATAACAAACATCAAGATTTTAATAAATGCATGGATACTTAATCCACAAGACGATAGAGAAACCCTAGTTAGCAGAAAAGTACGAAGAACGCCAAATTGGTTGGGAAAAATAAGAGATTCAATTGCTTAAACGAAGTAATTACAATGAAAATACTCTTAACCCTAAGCTTCTTCCTTAGAACTTTTCTATTGAACTAACATAGATCTAGAAAAATAACCTAAGTCCCCTTTATATACTAGGGAACTAAAAATACCAAATAGCACGGATCTCAAGTCAAAACTACGCCTCAAAATAACAACCTACGCTAAAGTCGTTCGAACGAAATAGGGAGTTTGAACGACTTTACGCTAGTTGGTCTAAAACCCTAGAAACTTGACAAGCCGTTTGAACGGCTTCCAAGCTCGTTCGAACGAAATTTTTCTATGGGCCAATTCCAGGAGAGTGCACAGTGGTCGTTCGAACGAAAAAGGGAGTCGTTCGAAGGACTTGGGTTTCCTGGGCCAAATTCCAATGGGATGGAAAAGGGTCGATCGAACAACTCTATATCTCGTTCGAACGACTTTGGATAAAATTGAAAAAATTCCTTTCTTCTTCAGATCCTCCTGGATCAATGCAACTTAAAATAAACAACATCCTACTAGCTATAATAACGAGTAGGATGTTAGAGAAAAAGAACATAAAGGAAAAATTGGCATATGGTCACTAAAATTCTTTGACAAATCAGAAGAAAACCCAACAAACTTCACCTGAGTGAATATCATAACCCCTTCAGGAAAGTGATTCACATGCATGAAAAGAACAGCATCACTCTAATCATACAAAAGTGAAAACTAAGCAGACCCTGCAGCCTATCATTTATTTATTCATTGGGAAAAGACTAAAACTTCCAAATCATATAAGATCAAGGTTTGCAACCTAAAAATGTGATTTAAGGTTTGATCTGAACTCGTGGAAGGGAAGGTTTTAGACGAAGCATGGCAAATCTGTGATGTGTGGAAAACTAGCTAAATCGGGTTTTGGAATTGGCAGCAAATGGGACTTCTCCCTGTCACAATATAACAAATCAGTATATGACTTGTAGGATACTTACCTTGGCATACTTGAAACTTTTACTTACACTTTCTATGGTGGGAAAATAACATTAATTTACTATATTTCACATTATCATTTGAAGGAAATATACTATATTTTAGCTCTTCCATATCAAACTTTGTTGTTATTTAATTCTCTTACTCTAGGTTTGACAGATATCCCAAAAGCAAGAGTGTTGCGAGGAAGGGACTTAGGTGTATTACGCAATATATGAGAAGTTGTGAGGTAGAGAGAAACTTACATTGGCGCAATCTTACATCCCAACTCATAAAAGTATGGACAACGACTCCTCAGATCCACGCATGCAACATCAGCTTGTACTTCCTTCCTTGTTCTGACAATGGAAAAATTACAATCATATGAGAAATAAGCCATTAAAGAGTACCCAGTTTTTTGGGAAGATTCAGTGGATAAAGATATCCCCATTTTGTCTATACTATAAACTGGATAGAAGATCCTGCAATTGTGTTAAGTATTGGAGTAGTAGATTCTTCAATGAGACTTGTCCAGAATGTACAGGTAAGAGGGTGGGTCTGAATACAATCCTCGGGCCTTGTCGCGATCACGTCATTTCACCCCATCAAATGACCGAATTTGGCTTCCACCCTAAACGATTCTAACTTGCGACTCATGCCCCTCACATTCGTTAGTCAACTTAATTGACATTTAGACTTTTGAAACCACTGTATTTTTGAAAATGGAATTAAATCCAATATTTTCAGTTAAAAATGCCAGAAGCGGTGAAAAAATAAAGTTTAAACCTTCGGCAGCAGAAATCTAACTTCGATCATATAACAGGGGTCAAAAACAAAATATCCAAAATAAATTGTACATTTTTCTGTATATGGGGACACTGTGGGCTAAGTGCCAATATTACTCATGGTAGTTGTGGGGTGCGAGGGTATATAAATTTGGAGATCCACAATGGAATCTCCAGAATACAAAGTAAATAATCAGAATAATGCCTAAAATAATTTCATGGTTTAGGGTGAGCTGGTTCCATAATCTATTACTATAGTAGATAGTTACATTGCTAAAGAAACCTCTACATGACTAAATATCAGGAACATCCATGTTTGCTCAAAAAAAAGAAGAGGAACAACCAAGGAAGATCCATATGTGAAATCAGTGGTAGTCTAGGAAAATAAATGCATTTGAAAGTGTTTAAAGCAACAGATTAAGTGTTTTACTTTTTATCGAAACACGGAGGCACATCAATTGTCACTACTTCTTTCGAGCGTAGATACTGAGCTAACCAAAAAGGCAACTCTACTTTAGCACCTTGTTCAACCTGAGAAATAAACACCAAAAGAAAAAACCCCATTTAAGATGCACTCAATATATTCTCCTCAAGTTCAACTTAAAACTTAATGTCTTACAGTGCTTGTTTCTGCACATGGGTCGAGAACTGCAACTTCACTTGCCCCCACTTTAAAAGTAGACGTTATGTTCTGCAACCATACATTAAAATCAAGCATGGCTATTAGTAAAAAGATATAGCTTAAAAATTATAACGACACAACAAACAAAATCGATAAAAATTATGGGTTTATCAATAACAATCTACAGCAATCACACACAAGGGACTCTAGTTTTCAAATCTATGGAGATGTAAATATATATCTCGTTATGAATGGGAAATTGGGGGAAACACGAGTAAATAGTAAGAAGATAATCATATACTGACCTCTTCCTCCATGAGAATTTCATTGATATCATAATAATGCGCCATTTCTCCGTAAACAAAACAACCACTTCTTGTATCTCTCTTTCAGTTGCTCTAAACGCAGTAAACGTAGTTGAATTACAACGTTGTTACGGTATTAACATCGCGGCAATCCTTCCACATGAGTACTAGTATCTACAGAGATAAAATAAACAATAATCAAGATTATAAAAACGGTAAGAGTATTTGAGCTACAAATCAATTCCCAAATACTGTCATTCAAAGATTTGAAATTTACCAATTACAGCTAAATCAGACTCAACAAGGATAAAAAAAATTGGGTGATGATTTACAATTTACGAGTTTAATTTGGAACAATTTGAGAATTTCTCCATACCTGAGGTCTCCAGATCAGGAGAGAAAGAGAGAAAGATAACTGAAATAGTGAAATTTTTGTTTTGCTCATAGTTTTAAACTAAGAAGAGGGAAACTTCAAATACAAAGCGGGGAAATTGAAAATTAATGTCAAACCATTCTGGCTTACCCACCTCTCCACCTCTGCCCCTGCGTGGGCGGATTACGGTGATATTTTCAATTTATCAGGGATTTTTAGTCACTCCTTTTTTTTAATCATTTAATGCAAAAAGCCAATTTAAATCGAATTATCGCGATGTACGATGGCTTTTTTTTTCCTGTAATTTGACAATTATTACGATATGTTGATAAAAATATTATGAAAAAGTAAATAAAATTGTTAAATAGGAAATTGATAATCAATAAGTTTATTACAAGAAAATGCATACAATTCGATTACAAATTAAAACTTGACATTTAAGAATTGTCTCGTAAAGTTACAAATATGTAATAATCCAATACATAAAATGTCAAACCATTCTGACTTACCCACCTCTGCCTCTGCCTCTGCCTCTGCCTCTGCCTTGTGGTCGCTTACCGTAATATTTTTAATTTATCAGGGCTTTTTGGTCACTCCATTTTTGTAATCCTATAATGCAAAAAGTTGGTTTAAACCGAATTATCACGATATAGATGGGTTTTTTTTTTGTTTTCTTCAATATTTTGACAATTATTACGATATGTTGATAATATTACTTAAAATGTGAACGAAGTATCAAAAAATATTTGAACTTTGAACAAATATTACGGAAAAGTAAATAAAATTGTTAAATGGGAAATTGATAATCAATAAGTTTATTACAAGAAAATACAAGTCATTCGATTACAAATTAAAACTTGACATTTAGAAATTGTCCCATAAAGTTACAGATATGTAATAATCTAATACATATATAAGTGACGCAATTTCTCAAAATCATTATTTTTTGTATGTGAATTGGCGTTAGAAACATTCCAACAATATTCTTTCCATGTCAAATGCTTGAAATAAAAAGTTTCAGTTTCTTATGTAGTTCTCGTACTCTTGTTGAATTAAGTAGGGCATAATCCCTAGAGGTGACCTTCCCGTTCGACTATGTCAGTTTCTCCAATTAGTGGATATTTGACAAGAACCGTGATTAGAGTATTGAGTTGCATGGTCAAAGTCAACTTCTTCAGTAAACGATATGTAACTTCTTTGACCTGACGGGTAACCCCTTTCAATTATATTACCCCGACTAGTGTTACCCGAGTTACTACTTGGATTACCAGTATTATAGGATCCTTTTGTACCACCATCATCATCGTCATCGTCATCATTCATTTCATCACCTACATTACCATCTGGTTCTTGAATCGGATCAAGATCGACATCAACTATTGAGCGAGTTTGGGAACATTAAATAGGATCGTGTTCATTCTCTAATAATAGTTAAAGTTGTTTTGTAATTTTTTTACCATGTCATGTCTTATCATTTTGACTATGTTGGAGAGTTTATGAACAATCGAATTACATCAAAAGCCTTATGTTTGTAAGCAAATTTTTGACTTTGGCCCCTGTACAAACTGAATATTAGCTTTTAAACCCCCCGACTTCGACACATATTCATTTTTGACCCCAAATTGACTGTAAGTCAACTTGGACTGCCCCAATCTTTTTTGGTTGCTTCCATTTTTTGCCCCTCACGTGTGTATCATGTTTTAAAAAAAAAACTCAAAGCCAAATGATTTTTTTTTAAAATTCTTTTCACATTTCCACCTTACCACGGGGACCAAAGTCTAAATTTCTATGTTTGTAATTATGGTTTAAAGGGAAATCCACTGTAATATGAAAAATCCTAAAATGCCACGATACATTCATGGTATTTACCGATAAATTAAGTAAATGCACGATATTTTGGTGGTTTATTGCCATATTTAAGGGTATAAGAAACCATTGATATTATCATGAAAATACTAAACCTTTTTTTTCCAGCTTATCGGGCGGTAATTTGAAGAAAAAAAACCTAGAATTTAAAACTATGTATGGGACATATCAGATATCTAGTAGCTATTCCCCTTTGGGGGATATCATATATATTGGCTTTATGTTGGGTATGAACTCGAATTATGTTCGAGGTTGTTTCAATTCGATTTATTTTAGTTCAAGGATTGAAGTCAGATTGAAACGGATTGAAAATGGGATTTTTCAATGTTCATATTCGAGCTGGTTCTGATTGACTGAAGTTCGAGTTGGTTCTATTACCTGAAGTTCGAGCTGGCTCTGTTACTTGAAGATTCGAGTTGGCTCTGTTCGACCAAGTTTGAACTGTTAAGTGCGAAGTCGAAATTGTCGAAGTTGTTCGAACGAGGATAGAAGTCGTTCGAACGAGTTGTTTGTTTTAGCGTTTGGAAACTTGAGACCAAAGAAGTTGTTCGAACAAGCTTGAATGTCGTTCGAACGACATGTGTGTTTCTATGGCTGGAACCTTTAGTCGTCAAAGTTGTTCGAACGAGTTTGTGTTTCGTTCGAACGAGGATAGAAGTCGTTCGAATGAGTTGTTTGTTTTGGCATTTGGAAACTTGAGACCGAAGAAGTTGTTCGAACGAGCTTGAATGTCGTTCGAACGACATGTGTGTTTTCTAGGGCTAGAACCTTTAGTCGTCAAAGTCGTTCGAACGAGGTGTGCGTAGACGTTGAGTTTACCTCGAGATCCGTTCTACTTGTAATTAGTCCCCTAATATATAAAGAGGACTTAGGTTATTTGTTAGTTTACTCTTTTCTTTGTGAGTTTAATTCTAGAGAGCTAGAATTTTATAGACTCCATTACAAAGCTTGAGAAGCTTGGAGAGATCGTGTAATCCGTTTGATTATAGTGGATTGTTCGCGGGGAGTATTTTTTATCCGTAAGGGTTTTCCACTTCCCTCATCTGGGAAAATACTTGTCTCTCTTTATTATTCTCTGTTTTTGTCTATTTCTTGATTTTGGCATATTTCGCGTATCATTCTTGTTGTAAAAGAGAGATTAACTACCTCAATTCTCAACAATTGGTGTCAGAGCACTTATTATAGGGTTTGTGTGGTGAAGAACGATGGCTGATCAATATAAATTAAAGATCACGAAGTTCAATGGTTCGAATTTTGGAGTGTAGAAGATGCAGATAGAAAACTACCTCTATCAAAAGGATCTTAATTTACCACTGGGTGGAGTTGAGATGAAGCCAACAGATTACGATATCGATGTTGCTAAGTGGGCACGATTGGATTGCAAGGCACTAGGAACCGTTAGGTTGGCGTTGTCATGTCAGATTCTACACATGATCTTCAAAGTTATGACAATGAAGAGTTTGATGGAGACTTTGTCCTCTATGTACTCGGAATCGTTCAGGGCAAATAATGTACAATGTACATCTTTTACGGCGCTTGTTTACCTTGAAGATGAAAGAGAACGGTAGTGTATAAGCTCATATCAGTGAGTTCAATAATATTCATGTTCAGCTTAAATCTGTAAAAATCACTTTTACCGAGGAGGTGAGGGCGTGGGCTCTTCTAGGGCAGATGCCAGAAAGCAGGGAAGGGTTCATTACAGTTGTGAGTAATTCATCAGGGAAGGAAGACATTAAATTTAACATTATAGTCTCTTTGATTATGACTGAAGAAAATAGGCGTAAAACATCTGAACCCTCTTTGAGTTTAAACGGCAGTGCGTTAAACGTTGAGGAAAGAGGGAGGTCTTAATTAGCGGATGATGGCAAATATGTAAGCACCTTTGGTGGAACCTTCTGGATGGTTACAAAAAGAGCTATGTCAGTAACTCGAGGCTTAAGACAAGGAACGTTGTATACAATACAAAACAAAATGTATACTATTTGTACGACCACTCTGGGGATTGATACAAGTACACGGCACAAACGGCTCAGTCATATGAGTGAAAAGAGGATGAAGATGATGGTAACAAAAGGAAAGCTAGAGGGCCTTGATGAGGTTGATCTTAAGTTTTGTGAAGAGTGTGTTCTTGTGAAGCAGAAGAAGGTCAGTTTCAAAATAATTGGAAGATCAAAGAAACCTGGAAAGTTGGATCTTGTACATACAGATGCTTGGGGGCCAACCAAGGTGTCTTCTCTTGGTGGTTCTCATTATTACGTTACTTTCATTGATGATGCTACTCGTAAACTGTGGGTCTACTTCATGAAGAACAAATCAGATGTGTTTGATAAATTCAAGAAGTGGAAGGCTCTAATTGAAAATAAAATTGGTTTAAAATTGAAGTGTCTCATGTCGGATAACGGGGGTGAATATTGTAGTGATGAGTTTGAAGACTTTTACGCATCAAACGGAATTAGGAGACATAAAACTATTCCCAGAACATCGCAACAAAATGGTGTTGCAGAACGTATGAACCAAATAATAAAGGAAAGAACGAGAAGTATGAGACTCAACGCTGGATTGCCAAAATGTTTTTAGGCGGATGCGGTTAGTGCGGCAGCGTACTTGATTAATAGAGGGCCTTTAACAGCTTTGGACTTTGAACTTTTGGAAGAAGCATGGACCGGTAAAGAGGTAAACATTTATCACTTGCGTATTTTTGGTTGTACCTCATATGTGCTTGATAATTCAGATACAAGGACAAAGTTAGATGTAAAGTCGACGAAGTGCATATTCATTGGATACGGTGGTGATGAGTTTGGGTACTGATTTTGGGATGCGAAGAATCGAAAAGTTATCCAAAGTCGTAATGTTACATTCAATGAGGAAGTCTTGTATAAAGACTTCAAAGTAAATGTAGAAAAGAATCGAAGTAAAATAGCGGAAAGTATCGACATTGATGATGAACCTTCTCGAGAGGTTGATGAAGAAGTCGTGGTTGAGTCTGATGTACTGGATCAAGGCGAGAAACCAAATGATCTAGACATTCCAATAGCACTTCGTAAGGAGCCGAGAATCCCAAGAGTTCCGACTAGGTACGTTAACTCTCTAAATTACTTGTTATTTACGGATGGTCGTGAATCGAAAAGTTATAAGGATGCATTAGATGTGGATGTTAAGAGCAAGTGGGAGCTTATTATGGATGATGAGATGCAGTCATTATCTATAAATCAAACTTGGGATTTAGTTTGGTTACCGAAAGGGAAGAGAGCATTGCACAACAAGTGGGTATATAGACTAAAGCAGAAATCTGACAGTTCAAGGAGATTCAAGGCTAGACTTGTGGTGAAGGGCTTTCAGCAGAATAAAAACGTTAATTTTGGTGAGATCTTTGTTCCTGTTGTGAAGATGTCTACAATTCAAGTTGTGATGAATATAGTTGCAGTTGAAGATTTGCATCTTGAGCAGCTTGATGTCAAGGCAACATTTTTTTCATGGCAACCTTGATGAAGAAATTTATATGAAGCAGCCATAAGGGTATTCAGTTAAAGGGAAAGAAGATCTTGTGTGTAGGCTCACGAAGAGCTTATATGGTTTGAAACAAGCGCTGAGACAGTGGTATTTAAAGTTTGAACAATTCATGTCCAGAAATGGTTATTCGAAGAGCAGTGCAGATCACTGTTGTTTTATCAAAAATATGGGGAAATCATATATTATTCTACTTCTATATGTAGATGATATGTTGGTAGCAAGTGCCGACATGGGAGAGATTGTCAAGTTGAAAGAATAGTTATCCCGGGAGTTTTTTATGAAGGACTTGGGTACTGCAAAACAAGTTCTTGGTATGCGTGCTACAAGGGACATAAAACGGCAAGAATTAAAGTTATCTCAAGCTGAGTACATCGGCAAAGTACTTAAGAGAGGTTTAACATGGATGGTTATAAGGCTGTTAGTACACCATTGGGGGCTCACTTTAAATTGTCAAAGGATTATTGTTCAAAGACGTAGAAGGATCGCGATAGGATGCGGAAGGTTCTCTATCAATCAGCGATTGGTAGCCTAATGTATGCTATGATTTGCACGAGACCGGATATTGCCCAAGCAGTGGGGGTTGTTAGTATTGTATATGAGCAATCCAGGCAAAGAACATTGAAGAGCTGTTAAATGGATACTAAAGTATCTAAAGGGGACTCAAGATATGATATTATGTTATAGGGGTTCTCATATATGCTTACAGGGTTTCATTGATTCAGATATGGCGGGTGATATTAATAGGTGAAAGAGCACTAGTGGCTTTGTATTTACATTAAGAAGTGGTGCGGTTACATGGGTTTCTAGGCTACAGAAGATTGTAGCTTTGTCTACGATGGAGGCGGAATATGTTGCGACTATAGAAGCTTGAAATGATATAGTTTGGCTTAAATGGTTATTGAAAGAGCTTGGTAAAGAATAATACTCTCATAAGTTGTATAGTAATAGTCAAAGTGCTATACACTTAGCGAATAATTCAGTTTTTCACTCCAAAACCAAGTACATTGATATTCGATATCATTATATTTGCTCGCTCCTCAAGGATGGTATGTTGAAGCTTGTGAAGATTCATACTGGTGTGAATCCAACCGATATGTTTACCAAGGTAGTGACTTTTCAAAAGTTGACAACAAGTATAATTTATGTGGGTCTTCAAGATTGAAGGTCGGGGTAGTGTAAATAATTTATTTGGAGATCTGGAGATGGGTTAATTTCAAGTAGGAGATTGTTAGGTATGAACTCGAATTATGTTCGAGGTCATTTCAGTTTGAGTTATTTCAGTTCAAGGATTGAAGTCGGATTGAAACGGATTAAAAATAGGATTTTTTAACTTTCAGACTCTAGTTGGTTCTGATCGACTGAAGTTTGAGTTAATTCTATTACCTGAAGTTCGAGCTGGTTCTTTTACTTGGAGATTCGAGCTAGTTCTGTTCGACCAAGTTTAAACTGTTAATTGTGAAGTTGAAATTGTCACAGTCGTTTGAATGAGGATAGAAGTCTTTCAAACGAGTTGTCTATTTTAACATTTGGAAACTTGAGATTAGAGAAGTAATTTGAACGTGCTAGAATGTCGTTCGAACGACATGTGTATTTTCTAGGGCTGGAACCTTTAGTCGTCCAAGTCGTTAGAACGAGTTTGTGTTTCGTTCGAACGAGGTCTGCGTAGGCTGTCTTGGAAGGTCGTATGAGACATTGAGTTTGCCTCGAGATCCGTTATACTTATAATTAGTACTCTAGTATATAAAAGGACTTAAAGTTATTTGTTAGTCTAATCTTTTCTCTGTGAGTTTAATTCTAGAGAACTAGAATTTGAGAGACTTCATTACAAAGCTTGAGAAGCTTGGAGAGATCGTGTAACCTGTTTGATCATAGTAGATTGTTCGCGGGGAGTGGCTTTTCATCCGTAAGGGATTTTCACTTCTCTCCTTTGGGAAAATACTTGTATCTCTTTATTGCTTTGTGTTTCTGTCTATTTATTGATTTTGGCATATTCTGCGTATTGTTCTTGTCGTAGAAGAGAAATTAGCTACCTCGATTCTCAACACTTTATGGCAAAGATCAAATCAGTTTAGCTTGTTTACTGTGTAGAGGTGTCATTTTAGTTGCGGCAACAAAATACCTAGATGATAAATTTTGTTTAGTGTCATACTTTTTTTTTATCTACCAAAAGTTGGGTGTCTTAAAATTTGAATTTCCATGTTTTACAGGAATATGGGAATTTTGTGTATATGTAACGAAATTCACAATATATACCCTTGAAAAAATTGTTCTCGAAATTTAATTATTGGCATAAATTTCCGCAGAAGAATCATATTTAACCTCTCAAAGATCGGTTGTTCAACAATTTGCCTTAATAAATGATCTAATTATGCATGCAAAATGTAAATAGGGGTTCCAATTAATAGAATTCAGGTAGTCATTTTGGATCTAGATTGAACCATATTTTTAGGTAATCTGATAAGCTAGGAGTTATAAATAAACATTTTTATTCCAAATTACTCCTTAAACATTGACAGTACGAAGTAAAGTTATACCTAGATAAATGCACACCCTTGGGACCTCGAAAATGTGTACAAATATAAACGTTATGCACTTATATAGGTTGCAATTATAAAGGATTCTTATTTTGGGACCAAAGTTTTTGGTGCATTTAGAGATGTTGTGCATTGATATAGTCCAGTAAGACAAGTTCCAGTGTACGTTTGCACAATGCTTTAAAGCCTTACACCTCAAAATATAAGATATTGGGATACTACTGTCATTGTCGATTTCTTTATAGATAGATCCTCCAACAGTTTTAATATGGTATCAAAGCTGGCATTTCTTTTATGTGTCCTGCCTAAAGACCTACGTGCGCTCCCGTCACTCAAATGTTTATTCACGTGTTTGGCTTAAAATGTTCCAAACGTTGGGAGGGTGTTCAAATATTCGGAAATTTACAAGAACTCGATCTCACTATTTATCGAAGTTTAGTATGTTACTAGCCATTTTTGCCCATGTTTAGTCTAGGCTATAGTTAAACGACATGACAAAAATAAAAAAACACTTTACCAAATTATGATTACATTTTCATCTTGATTATTTTAGCCAAATAGAAGGAAATAAATATCTAAAGATAATTTTTCGAATAAGACGATGAAGTTTAAACAAATTTAGTTAAATGTACCTGATGTGATTCAACTTAGGATCTTCAAATCATTTTCTTTTATATTTGAAATAACATCAAATACAAATCGAATAGTGGCCAAAACTATGCACTATTAACCTATGTACTATTATGGTACACTCCATTCCATTCCAAAAATTTCAGATTATACTTATAAATTAAATAACATGTTGTTAAAGATACACGAGAGAACTTGTGAGATACCTCGTACCTCGTACCTCATCCAAACAAATAGTTTTTTTACTACTTGAGCCTTGAGGGTACATCTCTATAAAAGAAAGGTGCTCAAAGAACCATGTCTTCGCTTGTTTGTATGTTTAGACAAAGCAAATATGGGCCTCATTGTTGCTAACCTATATGGATTTGATTATCGAGTTTTATTTCATGAGCCATAAATGCAATGAGATGAGGATTAAATTTCATTAATATGGAGAATGATGGAGTCGTGAACTGCGTATTTTGAGTCATCAACAATCCTATATGGAATATCTCCTTCATATGTCATTTAAAAAAAGAAAATTTCATGAAGATATATTACACTAATTAGATTAGTTCAAACATAAGTATGTAAGAGATACAAATTAATATTAACATAAGGCTAAAACGTAAGCAAAAACATGAAGATTCAACATGTAACTATTAATTTTATTATGACAATCCCTAAACCAATTGATTGAAAATCATTATTATTTTTATATTAGCATTCCATTTGGAGAGAGATGGATTCGAGTCTTTATGAATTTAGATTCTACTTTTTGTTGCGGTCTAAAAGAGGTTTCTTCTCGAAAGAGATAAAAAGAGAAAATCAAGGAATGCAATGCTTTATTTGGGATACGAAGAGAGAGTCCCAAAGTGAAAATAACTGTAACCGTCAAACACCCTTTTGGAAAACCTTTTGGCTTCGACACCCAGAGAAAAAATATAAATGCCACGTGAACACTCTGATAACAATAACGCGGAAAAAATTTCTACTTCTAACTAGTAGGTATTAAAGCATCTGCAGCAGTAGGGTAGGTGAATTCACCCAAACCCAAGGTGGATTCAATCCACCCCACAGTAGTTCGAAGATTGATCAAGGTGAATATTACTCACCGCACTTCTGAACTGTGGGGCACAATCTACGTCCACGATCTAGCCACGTGTCTCTATCATAAACGTTTATATCATATGCGCAGTTCTGAATTATGGGGAGTGAGAACCAATCAGAGTGTGGCACGTAATTTATTTATTTTAAACCTTGCTGTGCAGTTCAGAATTGCGCGACAAGAACCTGTATGAAATTGATTCTCCCATACTTCATCCCTTTATCATTTCATTTCCTCAAGTTTGCCTCTAAGTTTGATAAACCCAAAACCAACTTATTCCTCAAGTTTCCCAATCCCCATATTTTCCACAATAATTTAAAGCCGTTAATAGAATAACAATATCGGGAGAGTCTAGTTATGCTATTCCCAAAACAAGACGTAGGCTAACCTCTGAAGCTAAACGAATGGGGAAAGAATTGGTAACCAATATGTGGCTGTTATACCTTACAAAAAATGATTTCGCTCCAACCCTTAAGGATTTATACTAAGTGGGTATTCTCTCGGACAACTGGGTCTATATTTCCATTGGATCAGAGGAATTGCCGGTAAACTTTTTGTGTAAAATTTATGTGTTAGTAACGCTATTTGTGAAATGTTCGACGAAATGCAGGAATGGAAATTTATTATGTTAATATGTTTTTTTTTTCTAGAACTGAGATGAAATACAACGTAGGAGATCACTCGATAAGGTACCAATGGGTTGCCAAGTATCAGACATTGAAGAGGTTGATCGACGATATGGGTTTCGAAGAGTTTTTATCGAAACTCTGATAACCGCTTAATTCATGATCTTGTGGAATGGTGGTGGCCTTCTACCCATATATTTCACTTCCCTTGCGGGGAACTTGGTTTTGTGCCGTTAGACTTCGTCATGTTAATGGGCTTATTTTTTGGGATGGGTCTCGAACTTTCGTACGATGATAAGTACTTGAGGATTGATGAAGCATAAAAAATGTTCCTCAGAATCACAACCAATGACATCAGATACGGCAACATCACTCTCGCATATTTGAAAACCTGGAAAGAGGATTTGAATCCTAAACTCAACAATTATAACCAAGGCATATATATCGTATATGCGAGGGCATTTATTACATATAGAATGGGTAATATCTTCTTTTCAAATGTTAACACATCTTTTCTGACGGGTTATCTTGTAGCTTTGACAGACTACCATATTATAGGTACGTCAAAGTTTAACTCGGGTACTCTGATTATGGAGACTTTGTATCGGGGACTAGATGAAGTCTCAGTTCTGAAAAATGGGAAGGGGAAGAGACCAGTCACAGGCTTCTATGCTCTATTGAAGTTCTAATTTTTTGAGTACATTCGGGTTGGAATGTATCTGGTAAAGGTTTCGAACTTCAACCATGTTTATCCCCTTATGAGTGCATGGAGAGATGAAAGGGCCAGTTCGGGGTCTAAAATCTATCATTCTTTTATTGTGATCAAAGAAATGATAGAATGAAAGGACAACCAATATTGATTGGCAACCATGGGTGAGGTCTAGATAATTAATTCGTCCAGAGGTAATACATGCCAAACTACTTAGTTCAAAGATAGTTCCATTAGTTTCAGTCCCATATGAGAATGGTACGCTTTGATATTTAGGAGACCGGTATATGCGTCAGAACACCGAGTATAATGACCTAATCCTGTAGCTCGAAATTAGATCTTACACCAAATATACTTGTAACAAAAATTAATGTAATACAAGAAATAACACAGGTGATTTAGCGTATAAAACTTTTGAATAGGTAAAAAACCACGACCTCGAGTTGAGGGTTTAGTAAACTGTAACTTTTATTGCTTGAGGCTGATATCTTATTACAAGTAATCTCTTTGAACTAAAAATGCTTGATCCTAAAATATGAAGTTTTGTGGTGTTTAGAATCTAGAAATTCCTGTGTTAGAATCTAGAAAATCTAGTTTTTCTGGTCCTTATCTCCTCTGGAACTTTTTCTTTATATAGACCTTACCAGCAACTCGTTATCGTGTAGAATCATGTTATCCGAATAATGAGCTAAGTGGTAGTTGAATGTGTAACTGTTTAGTTCGCGGGAGACAAGTATCTTTGACTTGTTCATATTTTATTATAGTACTCGACCCATGCTCTTTATCAGTTCGTGGTCTATGTGGCAATGTTGACTGTACATGTTATGTGTATAATGTGTAAGTCTGATATTGAGGTAGTTCGAGTTTGGAATAGGTCGAGGGATAGGTCCCTACAATCACCCTCTCGCAACTGAAGACACAGGTGGCTTTGGTTGAGAAAAAATCTATTGACTATTGGTGTTGAAAGTTGAAAAGGTAAGATGTATTGATTGGGCATTTTACTAGTTGGGTACTCGGTATTTATTTATGGAAGACTCTATTTGGCCTTTATAATGATGGAAATGATTGATGTACTTGACGTTTGCAGTTCCTAGATTTGTTTGCTTTGTACGATGACTACTTTGGAAATGTATATGCGTATTGAATATGGGTTTAATATAAATAGAACATGTACTATAGCTTTTGTCGCATCTGTGAAAGTATCATGTTATTGTAATATCCTCCGGGTACTCTAATTTAATAATGGTGAGGACCCAGCGAATGGTATATGAAGAGAGATTGGTTGCAAAATTTTAGAGGCTAAAGTTGCATTACTTTGGCAATCAAGCGCTAAAGATTCCTACCCCCATTCCAGTACCATCGACTTATCACGGGATGACGGGGGAAAAAGCGGCTAAAGCTGAAGATGATTTTTGTCACATGTGAAGGTTTCATTACGTGGTTCTGTCTGGGGAGCAGCGTCGGAGATGCCTTCGCCTATTGGCGGAGGATATGGCTGAGGAGACAGATATGGAAGCCGACGTACATACGAGGCATTACTGCCAACATCTTGTAGGAACTCCTTTAATCTCTACCAACTTTCAGTTGGTGGGGGTTATAGAGGAAGAGACGGTGGTGGTGAAGGGAGATGAAGATTATAAATCTTTCTTCTGCACAATCATCGTTTCTTGTCGTGAAGAAGTTCCTCCTTCTGAAGGTTAGTTCCGGTATTGATACCTCAGCTTCCTCAGTTTCTTGTAGAAGTAAATAGTATGAAAGATCGTCTGGACCTTTCTTGCAAAAGATTTTTAGAATAAAATAGTGTTGAAAACTAAAATGTAATGTATCACTGTAGAAATATATAAAAGATTTGTTATTTGTAAAGTATTCTGTAAGTAATATTCGAGCTAATGAAAAAGATAGTTGTGCAAAAATTATGTTTGATAGATCGAATTAGTTGTTATTACTAAAATTGAGCTAAAAGGAATATATTTGTTGGAGTATGAAAATGTTATTTTGAGAAGGCGAACTAAATAATGGAATGTTATTAGTCGAACTGTTGAAAATATATCTGAAGATGTAAATATAAATATAGTTGAAGATGTGTATCGAACTGATTAGATTCCAAGAATCGCGCTTTAAGGAAAATCCTTATAGAGAACAGAATATGCATGAATTGAATTATCGAGCTATAAAGATATTGTTGTAAATGTATTACAGGGGGGGGGAGAATGTGAATGTTAGTTTGAAACGTGGATGGATGAATTCAAGGAGGTCGATTTGTAAAGATAAGTTCAAATAACTTTCATCATGATCTTAAGGTTTCTAGCTTTGGAAAAACAGATTATATCATATACTCAATGTGCGGGATTTGACGTTATCTCTAAGAGGTGCATAAATAACGTTTGAAAGGACATGTAGAGCAGATGAAATATTAAAAATGGTGAGGACTTGTTCTCAAAGAGCTCGTCACGCGTCAAAAGGGCGTTTATCAATAAAGACTATAGAAGTACGGGAAATGATTTTTGGGTTGTTAGATTACGACGCTAACTTGCCTGAATCTGAGATCCAATTTGAAGGCATGGATGTGAGGGTGAGGGAACGCGAGATTGGGCGTCACTTTTACTCAGAGATATTTTGAGAAGTAATTTTGGAGCCTAAAGCTTAAAAAGCTATTGTAAGGCAAATTGTTGTAGAAGAGATAACTGAGGAAGATAAGAGGA
Organism: Kingdonia uniflora; assembly: GCA_014058105.1. Lineage (NCBI taxonomy): Eukaryota > Viridiplantae > Streptophyta > Magnoliopsida > Ranunculales > Circaeasteraceae > Kingdonia > Kingdonia uniflora. The sequence goes on from JACGCM010001560.1 coordinate 3,019,807, forward strand.
TGGCTGGGGGTAAACTGATTAGGTGTGACACTCTATATTTGAGGGAGCGAACTGAATAGATTAAGTAAATGTAATTAGAATGTAGGTAGAATGTTTATCTTAAATCTGTCTCTGTTTTGTTGTAAATGTTGTTGGGAACTGTTGTGAATAAAAAAATTGAATTGTGAAATGTGATTGCATTGAAAATGTCGTCAGTAGTTGTATAAGTAGCAGAAGTAGGAATGGAAAAAGTAGATTAACTTTGATTTTTGTCTTTTGCGTAAGGATAAAAAAAGTTTGATTGTGTGTGAGTATTGAGTCATCATGAGTATAGGAGGGTCTGGGAGAGATTTGGTTAGGGGAGAGAAAAATATATTAAAATAAAAAATATGGGGTAATGATGGGAATGTGATTTCACCGAAACGATATGAAACGTCTGACATTAATTGTAGAAGGGACGCATCGGTTCCAAAACTGAGGGCGGCTTGTGCGAGGCCCAATAACTGCCAGCAATTACAGATAGAAAGTATAAATAATAGTTCGTCTTACTCATTTCAATATTTATCAAACTCAGAAAAATTAAAGAACATAGGGAGAGAAAAGAGAAAAATTGGCCGAGTTTGTAGTGAGAGATTTGACGAAGGTGATCATTACAGAAAGGAAGAAAAGGCTGCGGGAGTAGAGTCAAGACGTTGGTTGTACAGTATTGTATTGAAAGAAGGATTATGCGTTGCTTCTGATTCATACTCAGATGTTGAAGGTTAGTGATTGAGTTTTGATTTTGTGAATGTGAAGGCGAAGTTTGAGAATTTTGTATGTTTTCAAATTTTGAAAAATTATCATTTATAGTAATTGCTTGAAAAAACTGTTTGATTTATATGTAAAAAAGAGATATTTTTATGATGTATGTATATGTATGATAGATATAGGGTATATGTATGTATGGATGTGCATAGACAAATGATAATTATTGAGAAAATTGACAGAATACTTGGACTTGTATGTAGGTTGAGGCATGAGGAGAATCGATATAGAAATAAACCTCATCCTCAAGCCTATCTTTGATTTGGAGGTGTCACCTAATATGGAGACGTTAACCTCTGGTCATACGGAGGAGTCTAAAAATGTAGAAGTTGCAGATGTAGACTCTGAGGGGGAGGATGAATTATAATTTCCATATTTCCCTGGTCATTTGTCATATTATCCTCCCAAGTCGGATGTATTCAAAGAATACTGTAAGATGAAATTAGTTTAGGTGGGGCATGGGGTAAGATCGTAGAACATACTGGGAGGTCATTCAGAGAATGTACCGGGGAGAGTGGGGAAAAATATTTCTTTTTGTTACCTAATTTAGAATATGAGAAAAGGTAGAGGAAGGTGGAGGAATCGATATACTTAGAGTATTTTGATGGGGACATCTAGAATGACCTGTATCAAGGTTTTCTATTTTATTTGTTCCAGTTGGAATACAGATTGAGATTGCCTCTTAGCAATCTTGCTAAAGGTATACTAAATACCATAGAGGCATGTCCCGCCCAACTGAATATAAATATGTGGGAGGTAGGGGTGGCAATTTGACCCTAACCCGTTAACCCGACACGAACCCGATCCGAATTTTGCGGGTTTGGGTGTAACGTTTATGGGTTTCGGGTCAATTTAGGTCGATACAATAAACCCGTTTAGATAACGGGTCGGGTTCGGGTTGACCCGCGAACCCGTTTAACTCAAATATAATTTAATGTTATACTCTAACCAATTCTCGTTAAAAAATACTATTTGGACAAAGATGGTAACAATTACTTCATTCTCCTCTATTTGATTATACTTTTTTCAATAAATGTTTTTCACCAACGAGTTCTTGATTATTCGAACTATGAATTTTTAGTTTTTCCTTTAGTGTTTCTTCAAAAGTGTTTAATTGTTAAACTTCTCCATGTAGTTCTCTCTCTCTCTCTATTTGTTTTTAAGTGAAGGGTCATTCGATCCCAATGACTCCGATACTCTTTAACATTCTCATAGGTTAAGCTTTTGTTATACTATTCTCTCTTTCTCTTTCTCTTAAAGGAATGCTATCTCTTCAAATATCTTTTTTCTAATTTGTGTGTTTTTTGTAGATCGTTATCATTTACTAGATATGAGTTTTTGATCTCATTTCACAGTTGATTTTCAAATGTTTTCACAATCACCCTCTAATCATCTGATTCTCACTTGCATTTTGTGTTTTTCTTACTTATATGGGTTAATGGGTCGGGTCGAATCAACCCGATTATAAGCAAGTCAGGTTTGGGTTCACAAATCTGACCCGTTTAATAAATGGGTCGGGTTTGGTGTTTCTCAACCCGAACCTGGGATGACCCGTTATGGGTTGACCCAACCCGACCTATTGTCCAATCCTAATGGGAGGTGATAAATGTGTGTGAGAATCTGAATAGGTTGTGGGAGAAGATGAGGTGGAGAGGAGAATAACTTCTGTATAAGTTTTCCAGTATTACTCTATGAAATATTATACAATGAGTGGAGGCGCGTACTTATGTTCTAGTTTGTCAAGACCTCAGTTTTTCGATCTGAATTCAGCAGGTCGAGTTTGAAACGATAATATGATATGGGTGAAAGGTGACTGTCTGCAGAGAATGGACGAGAAACCCATGGAACTTGATATAAAACTCTGAAGAAAAGTAAGTAATAGTATATAATATCGAACTATTATATTTGTAGGGTTGTTTTGTGGTTTATTAATTTGTTGTGTTATGTTACAGGTCCTCGATCTAAGATGACAAGAAAAGAATCGTTGTTGGATAATGCAGCCCGAAAAGGTGTTGAGCTCGAGATAGTTCTGAAAGAGCTCGGCATCAGCATAAAAAAAGAAGCTAATAGCAGGTTGGAGAAGGTGCAAAAGTCTCAAGCTAAGAGATAAATGACAGGAGCTGGAACTAGCAAGAAAAAAGGAGCGGAAGGGGAAGAGCGTCCAGTATTGCCAAGGGCTACAAAAATGTCACTGGATAACATTTCTGTAGGGACAACTTCGAGCATAAAGAAGAAAGTTGTGACGGGCGGCTTGGCCTCGGGTACCACTGTGAATGGTGAGGTCGAGGTGAATATGAAAAAGAGGAAGGTTGATCCGTCTGGTCCTGTGAGAGGGTGAAGGTTATAGAGAGTCAACATGGTAAGGAAGATGAGTTGTTGGCTGTATAGAACAGGCTGAGGCTGACAGCTTAAAGAGGTGTTGAGGAGCTGAATACCTCCGCACAGTTGGAGTTGAACAGGGTGGTAAGTTGATGACTTTGTGATTCCTGAACTTTGTATTTGGTTTCGAGCTTAAAATGTATTTTGTTCTATTGTAGATTGCTCGGCTGTTGAAGCCTCGGGATAGAGGAAGGAAGGGCTGAGCTCAAGAAGATGGTGGCTTGACATGAGTCTGATTTGGCTTTAGAGAGTGAGCGTTTGATTTCTGTGAAGGACTCGCATAAGGTGCTGATATACGAGTTCACTGACGAGGCGCAGAAGAATGTGGACGAAGTTGCAGTTACTCGGGATAGACTCGAGCGCCAACTCCTCGCAATGGGGCACACTGTCGCTGACCTCAAAGCTATAATAGATGGTACCTATGTCAAAGAGGACGAAGCGGAGGAGGAGGTCTAGGTTGATGATGGCTCTCTTCCATATGTAGTTACAGGGCTGGACTCGGTCTCTGCCAGAACTGATCTAGAGAACCGTGGGGAAGATAATGAGAAGGTAGAGTAAAGTTGTTTGAAGTTTGTTTATGTATTTTCTGTGTGGGATGAAAGCTGTAATTGTATGGAACGTTGCTTTATGGGATAAATTTTGGATAGGCTAAGAGATGTTTGCAAACATTGATTTGTAGGAACTTAAGGATATGCACCTCATAATTAAAGAATTAGAGAAAGAGCTCGCTAAGGAGAAAAATGCCTCAGCATCCCTATTGACTTTGCAAACAGAGCTATAGGTTAGAAAAGAACAAGAAATATTTGACTTGTATGCTGTGTTACTTTAGAGCTACAAAGTAAAGTAAAAAAATATATATGGATCGCAAATATATTAGAGAATTAGGAACGATAGTCAAAACTATTTCTAAGTATTTGCAAATGAGAACATAGAAATTGTGTACCTTGAAAATGATGTAGATGTTAATACCATTATTGTGAGATAACTTCTTATCTTGAGGTCAAAGTGTACTCTCAGCTTGTCAGAAACAGAAATCTGTCAGAAATATATAAATGCATCTGTAATATGTATTGATTGTATCTGTGGAGTATTGTTGACTCGAGCTTGATGTATTGTATCTGTGATATATGCCGAAATAGATACTATTTACTTGAGTGAATAACAGATGCTTTAATACAACCATGAGTTTGTAGCAGAATTTGATAGGATGACCGTAGCGTATGAAGATAGGGAGGATCAGTATGTTAAGGTACAAATCCAGTTCACTAAGGTGACAAAAATATTTGACGAGCTGATCTGGAAAGTCGAAGGTAAAGATGTTGAGTTAGAAACAACGCAAAGGGAGCTCGCAAAGGTACAGGCTGAAATGCCAAAGCTAAAAAGTAGAGTAGATTCATTGATGGGAGAAGGTAAAGAGGCGGATGTTGCTCTGTACCGTATCAAGTCATTAGAAGTGATAGAAAAAGATTTATGGGACTTTGTGGCTAGTTTGAAGGGTCAAATGATCAGGAAAGTAGACAAGCTTGAGAAGGCTCGAGCTGACCTGGTAAGTTCCGAAAGTGCATTTGAGCAATTGAAGAGTAAAATGACTAGGAAAGATAACGAGCTTGAGAAAGTTCGAGCTGACCTGACCTATTTCGAAAGTGTGGTTGAGCAATTGAGTGTGGCCTTGCCTACTAAAAATATTAATTTTTGGATGATTCAAAAATGGTGTGATGAACTAAATGAAAAGATGGCCAAATTGAAGGTGAATTTGGCTATGGCCAATTCACGTGTCAAGAAAGCCGAGGCTGGAGAGCGGTCAAAGATGAAATAAAGATGATGTCGGGGTTTTGATCGCCAAAGGTGACGTGGTTAACCCCTCAGTTCAAATTAAAGAGCTGGAGGCGAATGTAGTTCATATTCAAGCTCATGTAAGGAAAGGCAACGAATGGCTAAGAGAGTGTGAGCAAGAGTTATATACTGCTCTTCGTAGAAAGCTAGAGTTAAAGGGGGGTAATCAAGAAAAAGATGAGCTATTGAGGAAGGGTCGTATTGAGGGAAGTGATGCAAATGATTGAGAGCAGGTGGAACTTCATTCTCAATTGGCAGAGTTGAGGATGATGAATAAAGCTGAGCTAGATAAAGCAACGAAGACCATAGCGCAACATAATGAGGTGATGACACGCGTAGAGCGACGCATGACACGGGATGACGATATGCACAAAGACTTGGGAGAACGTTATTAGAGATTGAAAAAACATTTTTCTAATGTAGTTATGCTCGATCGAAATATAATTATTCAAGATAGGGCGCGTTTACAGGAGCTAATGGCTATTATTGCCTATTTTGTGGAAGAAGTAAAAAGGCTTAAGCATGAGAGATAACTTGCATAACTGTGTGTCATTCCGAGGCTATATCTGTAATGCTGATATAGATCGAGGGAATTATCTGAACAACATGGAAACATAGTTAGGTTCCCGACCTGATGAATTGGTAGAGCAAGGCAGGATTATTATAACTGTTTAAGCTCCAAAATTTATGGCTAAACGTCATCCTATGAGGGGAAAGCGTGGTTGACCTCCTATAAGCAAAAAACCTGTAAAAGTGACATGTAGTTTCTGTAGTTATAGACATGTTGAGAGATGGAAGCTAGTTTTACATTTACTTTATCTAATGTCTGATAGAGATCATTGATTACAAATAAGTATGACATTCGTTTGTATATATGGGTGGTTAAAAGCTAGTATTACATTTACTTTAATCTGTGTATAGATGGTCGATTGAGAGCTAGTATTATCTTTGCTTCAATCTATGCATAGATGGTCAATTGAAAACTAGTATTACCTTTGCTTCAATCTATGTATAGATGGGCGATTAAAAGCTAGTATTACCTTTGCTTTAATCTATGAGATTTAGTAGATTCTACATTAGTAGAGACTAATGTAGGAAAAAACTTAGAAGTTTTCATTGAGTAGAATATAATGTACATTGTATGGAGATTGAAATCTCACTTTTGGAATGTAAAGAACGAGAATAATATAATCTGTATTGGAGAAACTTGGGATTTAACGATAATTACGTTTCAATCGCCTAGTGTTCTATAGATTTGGGATTCGAACTTCTTACTCCGTTATGAGATAGTACGATCCCAGACCAGTTCGACTAACGATGAAGAATGGACCTTCCCAATTTTTCTGCGAGTTTTCCAGCATGTGCTTCTTTTCTGTGATGTGGGATTTCTCTAAGGACGAGATCGTCAATTTGTAACTCACGACTTCAGACTCTTTTGTTGCACGAGCTGGCAAGCATATAGTGATATCGACCTAGGTTGGTAATAGTACATTCCCTAGTTTTATCAATCCAGTTTATATTACAAGCTAACTCAAACTTATTTTCTTCGTCTGTAAGCCCGTGATCTCTTACAGGGTGGTGGTACTCTGTAAGAATTCTGGCCTTTGTACCATAAGCCAAGAAAAAGGGGGAACACCCAGTTGATTGTCGTGGAGTAGTACGGTATGCCCATAAGACGTGAGGGAGCTCCCATATCCAGCTTCATTTCTTCTGCGATTGATGCATTTTCTTGAGTCCATCCACTATGGTTTTGTTGGTGATAATTCGGCTTGTCCATTACCTTGTGGGTAGTATGAATTGGATGATGAATGGATGATGTTGTGTTTGTTGAGAAAGGTATACGACCTTTTCACCAACAAACTGCAGCCCGTTATCGATCCAAATCAGGTGGGAGCATCCGAACCATGTGATAATGTGTTCCTAGATAAAAGAGATGACTTATTCTTCTTTAGTTCAACAAAGAGGAACTGCTTCCACCCATTTTGTAAAATAATATGTTGCAACCAGTAAGAAACATTGGTTACTTAGTATATTAGGAAATTCTCCCACGAGATCGAGCGCCTACCGCTTGAATAGCCAGAACACCTTGCTTGTATCTAGTTCAAGTTCAGGGGTACAGATTATATGTCCATGCCGTTGACATGTGCCGCATTTGCATGAGTACTCTTCTGCCTGTTTGTGCATTCCTGGCCAGTATACTCCTTGTGCAATTGCTCTGTTAACAAGTGATCGACCTGCGGTATTGGAGCCACAAGTTCCTTCATGTAAATCTTTGAACATTCCATCTGCATTTTTCTTCGAGTGGCACTTAAGATAAGTCCCTGAGACTGAGCAGTGATATAGACAACCGTTATGTACTATATAATACTTTAAGTTTTTGATTAACTGTCGGCGCTCTTTTGGATCTGTCGGATGGGGCCCGTTGTATTCATTCATCAGGCTGAGATAGGCAATAAAGGGATTTAGCCAATCGTCATCCTCCTCTTCATCGCCCCCAATGTTGACCATGAATACAGAATGGAGATTAATGCTGGGGTGGATATCACTTCGATCTGTAGATATCGTGCTTCTGTACCTAAGTCCCCGGCCAAACAAGCCAAGGAATTGGCATGTCTATTCTCGCCTCGAGGTAAATAGTTAAGAGTTGCGTTCGCGAATCTGCTCATCCTATCTACAACGAAGGCCACATACTCGATCATCTTTCTATTTTTCTTGTACTGTTCTAAGTAATGGTAGACGATGAGTAAAGAATATGTATAGATTAAGAGCTCGGGGACGCCAAGCTCAAGTGCTAGGTCAAGTCCATGAATCAGAGCTTCGTATTCTGTGATATTGTTAGAGGCTTCAAAATCCAAGCGAATTGATTTCTTAATTCTGTCGTTGGATGGGGCAATCAGTACTATTTCAATTCCTGACCCTGCAGGTCTAGCTGAACCATTTGTAAGAAGTCTCTACCCTTTCCTTGTAATCCATTCAGCTCGTTCATCAAAGGGCTTTGCGGGTGGAGTTTTTGTAATTTCTTCTATAAGATCAGGATCGTACTCATCCCAATTGGGATCTTTCACAGGAAAATCTATGAGAAAATTGGCAATGGCATGACCTTTTTATGAATGGCACAGTTCGAAATTGATATCATATTCTCCCAAACTGACTAACCATTACTGCACTCTTCGTGGTTTTTTCTTTTTTGGATAAAACTTCCCAAAGTGGGTAGTTTGTCATAACTTTGACTGAATAAGCTTAGAAATAGTGCTTAAGTTTTTGTGAAGTATAAACAAGAGTTAAAATGAGTCGCTCAATTTTAGAATACATCATTTCTGTCGGAGTGGGAGTTTTACTGATAAAATATACTAACTTTTCTACCTTACCCTCAAGTCGAATGAGGACTGAGTTGATAGAAGTATCTATAATAATGAGGTAGATGACCAGTTCTTCATTATCTACCGGGGTGCTCATAATGGGAGACTTTCCCAGATAGGTTTTGAGTTTCTAAAAAGCTGCCTCGCATTTTGATGTCCACTGGATCTCTTCGCTGGGCTGAACCTTTCCTCGTTTGGTACACCCTCAGAGTAGTAAAAATAGCCATCAACATCAATTTAAAGACTTAGAAATGAATCGGCTGATAGCAGCAATCTTGTCTGCGCGGTTTTGTATGTCCTTCATTGTTCTTGGAGAGAGCATATTGAGGAGAACTTGAATTTAATCTGGGTCTGCCTCAATCCCATCCTTACTGCTGAGATAGCCAAGGAACTTTCCTGAATGTACGCCGAATTAACATTTATCAGGATTGAGCCGCATCTTATAAGATCGTAGAATGTTGAATATTGCGGATAGATATGTGATATGTTCTTTTGACTATAAGCTTTTGCACAGGAGATCATCGATGTAGACTTCAACGATTTTCCCCAAGTATGCTTTAAACATTGTTGTCATTAACCGTTGATAAGTTGCGCCTGCATTCTTTAGTCTGAAGGGAATGACTATGTAACAGTAAGATCTTGTTTCAGTGATAAAAGTAGTCTTTTCCTGATCGGCCTCCAAAAGAGGTATCTTATTATATCCAAAAGCAACATCCATCATAGATAAGAGTTCGTGACCTGCCGTAGAATCAAGATCAATTTGACGAATGATTGGAAGAGGGAAACTGTCATTCGAAGTGTGTTTATTTAGATCGGTGAAATCTACACAAATTCGGATCTTCCTATTTTTCTTTAGAGCTGCGATAATATTGCAGATCCAATCTGGGTACTTGGCTTCTCGAATAAATCTCACTTTGATTAACTTATCGATCTTAATGTTGACTTCATCTTGAAGACGAGGTGAGAGTTGTCACTATTTCTGTTTGACTGCCATGACATCATGGTTGATGCTCAATCTCTGACATGCATAGGATGGATCAACCCCAAATATTTCTTCAAAAGTCTAGGCGAAGATATCTCGATTCATTTGTAAGAAGTAAACAAAAGCTTCCTTATTGTGTTAGACCATCTTGGTACCAATATAAGTACCTCTGCTACGCCTATCAATGTCTATGTAATATGTAGGTTCTTCTATTGAAGGCTGATCATCGATGTGGCCAACTTTCTATAATTGTTATACATCGTATCTGTCTGATGTATCTAGAATGGCAAAAACAAAATTTTCGCAAGCTCGGGATAACTTTTGACTGCCTTTAATTTTGTAGATGTCATCGCTGTGTTTGAAGTGAAGTGTTTGGTGATATGTGGAAGCGATTGCTTCCATGTTGTGGATCCAACAGTGGCCCATAATCCCTAGATAACGAGATTTAGCATTGATGATGTAGAATACGACGTCGATTGTGGCTAGTCCAGCGATGATAGGTAAGATGATCTTGCGTACTCATTCTTTTTTAAAACCATTAAACCCATTGATATCGATGTCGCTTGGAATATCTTGATTGGCCAACCCCATCTGTTCAATCGTGCTCTGAAAAAGAATCTCAATACCACTTCTAGTATCAATCATCATTGTATGCATGAGAAATTTCTTTATCTTGAGCATGATAACCAGTACATCATGATGAGGAAACTTGGCATGACTGATGTCGTAATCCTCGAATGAAATCCTAAGCCGGCGATTACTCGACTCAGGAAAAAGTTTAGCTTCTTTGTCTTGAAATGTGAGATCGCAGCATTCTGATAATCTCCTTCACTTGAGTCTAGAAGAGTTGCTAATCTGATGGATCTCAATCTTGGTTCTTTGGTATGCATGGTACAAGTACTTCTCCTCAGCTTAATCTTCGATTTAAACTACTTCGATCTGCTTCTTGTAGCTATAATTCTTGTATAATTCCAGATCGATAATATATTTGTGTATTCTGCCATCTTTGAAAATGTACTCCAACAACCTCTATAAAGCATCGCAGTTGTCAGTTTCATGATGGCTTACCTTGTGATGCATGCAGTACAATTTGCCTTTGATTGGTTCTAGCGGCTGAGATATACGGTTGAACTTGTCATTTGCCAGAATGGGAAAAATTGTGTAGATGCGGGTATTCATGCTTGGGTAATAAATTGCCTTTCCGTAATTTGCCTGTGTTCGCCTTGGAATGTTTTTGATCACCCTGGTCCTCATTTTGTTTACTGTTGCGTTATGTGCTTTGATATTTAGTGGTTATGACGAATTTAGTAGATTTATGCCTTTCGGTCATCATCCTTTCTAGGTCGACATACCATTGACCTTAGTGATCATATCCTCCAAGGTCGCGGGTTGGTTTAAGAAGAGATGTTCTTTTGCTTTGCAATCGAGTTGTAGCGCATTAGTAAAAGCAATAACAATTGTTTTCTGATCAAGATTATCCACTTTTCGTGCAAGCTCCAAGAACTTTTTTACAAAGACCTCAACCTTCTCTCCTTGTGAATGTTTGAGACTAATAAGAGAATATAAATTCTCCTCCTTGTCTTAATTATGAGCATAAGTATTGACAAAATTATTCTATAGTTGATCGAACGTAAGGATCGAATCTTCAGGTAGTGAATGAAACCATCGAAGCGGTTCTTCCTGCATTCTTATTACGAACAAACAGCATAGAATATGGTTGAGATTCGAGTACAATCTTAGTGAATCACAAAATTGCTGAATACGCACCTTTGGATTGGTGCCCTTGCATTTACGTATCTTCGGAGTATGGAAACCTTTTGGTACTTCCATATCAAATAACTCTTTGGCAATCAGGCAACCTTGCAACTTGGTGAAATCGTCCTTACTGCCTAGAGCTTGATCTTCAATCAACTCCTTGATACGTTGATTCATGTGTTCTTGTGTGACGTACTAACGTGTTGCCTGAGTGACTTGGCAAGCTGGTCGAGGATTATGCGTTCCGGTGCCTTCACTCATGCTTTCACGTTATGGAATCCGAGTTTGAGGTCACAGCTCCTTCTCTTAACGTTTAGAAGGCCGGACTTCTGATAATATCGGACTGAAAGTCTTTTCCCAAAAAAACTGAAGCCCGAGGTTTGTGCTAAAGATTTTAAGAAATGGCTTTGCTGGTTGCTCTGTGAGGTCCTAATCATTCTCGTACAGAAACTCAAGAGTTCGCTAGTACTTGATCATGATCTCTGGTATGGGGAGCCTGTTGAGTATCCTGCAAAGCTTGTAATACAGTTTTCATAGTTGCCATCTGTTCTTCATGTCGCTTGAATGTTGTCAAACGAGCTTGGAGCTCGCTTTCGAGCTCTTTGTTGCAGAGCTCACAGTCGAGAGTTAACTGATGCTCGAGGTATTACGTTTCTCTATTTCGGCGTGGAGATTCGTCCGTAGTTTAGCGAGCTATTCTGGTTCAACTAAAAGATCAAGTTGAACTCCTGTTGTTCGTCGCTTGGAAATAACCATGATTGGAAATGGATAGTAGAGTTAATGTATGCCCTAAGATATCGTGGAAATGTCTTCATTCCCATAGACGGCGCCAAATGTAATGGCCTAATTCTGTAGTCCAAAATTAGATTTTACACCAAATGTACCTATGACAAAAATTAATGTAATACAAGAAATGACACAGGTGATTTAGTGTGAAAAACCTTTGAATATGTAAAAAACCACGACCTCGAGTTGAGGGTTTAATAACTGTAACTTTTATTGTTTGAGGCTGATATCTTATTACAAGTAATCTCTTTGAACTAGAAATGCCTGATCTTAAAATAAAAAGTTTTGTGATGTTTAAAATATAGAAATTCCTGTGTTATAATCTAGAAAATCTAGTTTTTCTGGTCCTTATCTTCTCTAGAATTTTTTCTTTATATAGACCTTACCCGCAGCTTGTTATCGTGTAGAAGCATGTTCTTTGAATAATGAGGTAACTGGTAGTTGAATGTGTAACTGTTTAGTTTGTGGGAGACATGTGTCTTTGACTTGTTCATATTTTGCTGTACTGCTCGATCCATGCTCTTTATCAGTTCGTGGTCCAGGTGGCAATGCTGACTATACATGTCACGTGTGTAATGCGTGAGTATGATATTAAGGTAGTTCGAGTTTGGACTAGGTCAAGGGATATGCCTATACATCGGGAATGATAGTGTTCCCTACGACCCCCCAAGAGATTATAGAATTTCTATGGTATGATCAAGAGTTTTATCGTGGACTCAAGGAGTTGAACTTCTACGATGGACACAATTATATCATTGATAACGTGGATTACATGACATATTAACGTGTGGCTCATCCAAATCTCTAGATTGGTTGTAGTTTAGGGAAAAGGGTCAGGAATATATGGATGGTCAGACGTGATGTAGTTAGGCTCGATGTACCTCTACCACCTACTTTGAGTTTAGCTACGTCTTCTTAGGTGCAAAACTATGGTATTGAGGCGACTGACGAGGATCATGATATGGGATGGTTTATGAAAATGGCAAGAACCAGCGGAGAACGTAGACGGCTACCGATCCCAACCATACAGGTACCACACACGTGTCTACCTAGGTATAGTATGGATAAGTTGTGGCATCAAAATGTTAGAATATAGTATGCGGTATATGAAGATTCGAGGTAATATTTTTAACGCATAGAGGAGTTAGAGGAACAGCTACGCCGGTCACAAAAAATTATCCGAGTCACGGGAGAGAGATTAGCTGATATGTCTATCAACTACCAAACATTGCCGGATGTGCAATGTACCTATGACGAGAGTCTCGCACGTAGCAGACGCGCCCGCCAAAAAATTAGCCATTGAGCTTCTTGTCAAACAAGTTTGGCCAAAAAGCTAGTCATTAAGCTTCTTGTCAAACAAGTTTGGCCAAGAAACTAGCCGTTGAGCTGCTTGCCAAACAAGTTTGCCCAAAATTATAGCCATTGAGCTTTTTGTTGAACAAGTATGCCAAAAAATATAGGCCTTCTGATCACCAAAACAACTAATTATGGAGAGGGGACCAAAATATATTTTATGCAAGACCAAGCCACACAGTTCAAAACTGCGTGGCATGAACTAACCATTAGCCAACTTTGAACCAAAACCGTCCATGTGTCTCCATCATGAGTGTATATATGTCGCACAGTTCAGAACTGCGGGGCATGAGAGCCACTTAAAGCTTGACATGTGTCATCATGTAATTGGGTTAAATGCTACTCGCAGTTCTGAACTACAGGGAATCAATCCACCAAAAATCCACGCAGAGGGTGGTGAGACCACCCTCAAGGTGGTTTTGGGGTGGACAGCTCATCTAATCCACATAGTTGTTGCAGGTGGAGCAAGGTGAAGGATGTAATCCACCTTGCCACATCATCCTTTACCTAGCTGCCTTCACCTAGCTGTTGCAGATGCTTAAAAGCATCTGTAGTAGTTGGAGGGTAAATTTGCCCAAATCCACTCCACAACAGTTAAGCCAAAAATCAAGGTGGATATTACCCACCGCAGTTCTGAACTAGGGGTACATCCTAAGTCCCAGATTAAGCCACGTCTCAACATCCTAAACGTTCATTCCCCACGCGCAGTTCTGAACTGCAAGGCAGTGAGAGCCAATCAGATTAAGCCACATAATTTTATTTTTTTTAATTAACGCTGCGCAGTTCTGAACTGCACGGTAAACTGTGTGGTAAGAGCCTGTATGAAATTGCCTTTGAATTGCCACAATCCTTTACTCACATATTGCTAAGTATTTATATTGCTTCTAGTTTAAATACCCAAACCCAACTTCTTTCTCAAGTTTCCTAATCCCCCACCTTTTACTAGTAATTCAATTCTATTATCCATAGATTAACAATGTGGGGACCTAGTCATATTATTCCCAAAACTAGACGTAGGCCAAGTGATGAAGTTAAAAGAAGGGGTAAAGAATTGGTCATGAATATGTAGCCGTTACACCTCACGCCGGATAATGATCCCTCCCCAACCCTCAAAAATTTGTACAGAGTGGATATCTTCCCGGACAACTGGGTCCACATTAGTGTTGGATCACAAAAATTATTGATAAGTTTTTTGTGTAAAATTTATGTGTTATTAGCGTTATTTGTCAAATGTTCGACGAAATGCCCGAATGAAAATTTAATATGTTAATGTGTTGTTTTTGCATAACCGAGATGAAATACAATGTAGGAGATTACTGGATAAGGTATTAAAGTGGTACCAATGGATTGCTAGGTATCCCACGTTGAAGAAGTTGGTCGACAATATGGGTTTCAGAGAGTTTTTGGGGAATAAGGCGGGAAACTCGAATAACCGCTTAATTCAAGCTCTCATGGAATGGTGGTGGCCTTCCACCAATACTTTTCGCTTCCCTTACGGGGAACTTGACATTATACTATTAGATTTTATCATGCTAACGGGCATAAATTTTGGGGTGGGTCTCGAACTTCCGTACGATGATAAGTACTCGATGCTCGAAGAAGCATAAACATTATTCCCCATAATCACAACGGCCGACATCAGGTACGGTAACATCACTCTAGCTTATTTAAAAACCTGGAGAGACATTTTGAATCCTCAAACCAACAGTTACAGCCAAGACATAGATCTTGTGTGTGCGAGGACATTTATTGCATACATGATAGGTAATATCTTATTCTTGAATGCTAGCACATCTTTGCTGGCCGGTTATCTTACAGCTTTGACAGACCACCATATTCTAGGTGCATCGAGGTTTGACTGGGGTATTCCAATCATGATGGCTTTGTATCGGTGACTAGATAAAGTCTCAATTCTAAAGAGTGGAAAGGGGAAGAGATCAATCATAGGCTTCTATACTCTGTTGGAATTTTGATTCTTTGAGTACAGTCGCGTTGGAATGTATCCGATAAAGGTGAACAACTTCAACCATGTTTATCCTCGTATAAGTACGTGGAGAGATTAAAAAGCTAGTCTAGGGGCTAAGATCCATCATTCATTTGTTGTGATCAGAGAAATGATAGAATGGAAGGACATAACCAACATTGATTGGCAACCATGGGTGAGGTCTAGACAAGCAATTCGTTCAGAGATATGAATTGCCACAGAGCTTAGTGAAAGAAATGTTCTATTAGTTTCAGTCCCATACGGGAACAGTACGTTTTGGTATTTAGGAGACCAGTGTATGAGTCAAAACACTGGGCATGATAGTGTTCCCTATGACCCCCCACAAGAGATTATGAAATTTCCGCAGTACGATCGACAGCTTTATCAGGGACTGAAAGAGGTAGACTTCTATGATGGACACAATTATATCGTTGCTGACGTGAATTATATGATATTTTGGCATTTGGCTCATCCAAATCCCAAAATTGGTTGTAGTTTAGTGAAGAGGGTTGAGAATATTTGGATGGTCAGGCATGATCTAGTGAGGCCCAATGTTACTCTACCACCTACATCGAGTTTAGCCACGTCTTCTCAGGTGCAAAACTATGGTATTGAGGCATACGGCTACCGATCCCGGCCATGCAAGTACCACACCCGTATCCACCTAGGTATAGTATAGATGAGTTGTGGTATCAAAACCAATGAATACAATATACGGCATATGAAGATTCGAGGTAATACTTTTAACATACAGAGGAGTTAGAGAAACTGCTGCACCTGTCACAAAAAATTATCTGAGTCACTGGAGAAAGACTAGTTGATATGTCTATCAACTATCAGACAGAGCCAAAAGTTCAATGTACCTATGACGAGAGTCTCACCCGTACCAAACGTGCCCGCCAGACGAAGAGAAGTCATCCTACTTAGGCTATGTTTTATTATGTTTTGTTTAGACTATCAAGTTTATGCTATGTTTTCTTCAGAACAATTTATATGCCATGCTTAAACTATGTTGAATTGATTATGTATTATGTTTAAAATTGTGTTTGCTTCAAATACTAGGTTTTTTCAAGTGTTTGAATGAAATTCCTTGTAGAAAGAAAATGATAAAATAACTAATTATGATAATATTGTAATATTTTGTTGGTATTTGATGAAATGTCTAAATAAAAAAGGAGAAAAATAAAACTAAGTATGAAGAGATGCGCATACAATAGAGGGAACATAAGGTGTTTGAGCAAATGCCTCAAAGAAAAATCATAAAAAAAACTAAGTATGGAGAAGGGAAACAAAGGCAAAAGTTATAGGCTCTTACCGCGCAGTTCAGAACTGTTTGACAAACAGAGAGACCAGATTAATCCACGTGTCTCCTAACGTTATCGCGCAGCCACGCAGTTCTAAGCTGCGCGGCAAGAGCCTGTAACTTTTGCCTTGAAATGCCTCCCTCTTTATACTTAAGTTTTTTTGGGGTAAGTTTCTTTGAGGTATTTCCTCAAACACCTTCCCTTGCCCTCTATTATGTGTGCATTGGTTCATACTTTTTTTTTCTCTTTTTCGTTTAGGTATTTCCATAAATTCCTTCCCTCTATTGAAAAATTAGTTCTATTAGTTTCTTTATGAGCTCAACTATACGGGAAATTTCCTTAAACGCTTGAAAACACCAAGTATGAAATGTATTTGCTTATCTTCTCTATACTTAGTTTTTTTTTCAACTTGCTAACCAAGTATGGCTATATTTATGTGAAAACTTGTTTACCAAGTATGGCTATATTTATGTGGAAACTAGTTCACCAAGTAGCTCAACGACTATATTTATGTGAAAACGTGTTCTCCAAGTAGTTCAACGGCTATATTCATGTGGAAACTTATTCACCAAGTAGCTCAGCAGCTATATTATTGTGGAAACTTGTTCACCAAGTATCACAATGCCTATATTTATGTGGAAACTTATTCACCAAGTAGCTCAACAACTATATTCATGTGAAAACTTGTTCACCAAGTAGCTCAATGGCTAGTTTTTTTCCATCTATAAAGGTCATTCATCTTCAACTCTATCTTCTCTTAATCTTCTACACTCTCCTCCCACCTTAGCTTACAAGCAAAACCACCATGTCATCTTCTAGCTCCCAATCTAATTCTCAAAACCACTCTCAATCCTCCAATACGAACCAACAAGGGAACGTATTTTTAACACAATTCAGCGCATATGATTCGTCGCAAATGCCTAACCCTTCCTAATATCGTGATCATCATGTTCGATAACTATTCCCGCCATACGACAATCAATTTCTATCTCAAACCTAAGGATATTACCCTCATTACCAAAACCAAGGATATTACCCTTAATTTAAACCAATGATATCAACTGGGGAATCCATATTTGTCATCTCACGCCGGTGGAAGTTTGAGTACCATGTCGAAAAGAGGTAGATGGGGTTTAAATAATTTAAACCTCAATACATTACCGGCTGTATCTCCAGTCATCTCTAAGGTTCCCAACCTGGTTCTTACAAGAAGTAATACGTGCGGAAAGGCGATGCCTAAAAGAAAGATGACACCGATACCTATTGCAGTTGAGGTTGAGGATGAAGTTGATGACGATAAATAAAGATACACAAACTTTAAATATTGGTCGTCTAATGACTTCGTGAATCTCGCATGCGCTTGGTCCCAAGTGTCTCAAAACATCGCTACCACGAACAACTAAAAAGCTGTTATATTTTGATTCAAGGTGCGTGACCAATTCAATTCATTCTATAATGGCCAATCAATGTGGCGATCATACAACGGTATCAATTATGCGTATAGAGGCAGTTCAATAAGGATTGTTTAGTTTTTAGAGGCATCATTTAAGACCTCAAAAGCCGACATTTTACCGGCATTGGAACTGACGACTTAGTAAGTAATTTTTTTTTCTCATTTCATTAATTTTGTTAGGCAAATCGTACTCATTAGAATTTGAAACTTTATTTCCAGGAACGTATGACATACTATACATTCGAAAAACTATAAAAAAAAAAAACCATTTACATTTAGGGAGGCTTACAAAGTTTTGGAGCATTGCCCAAAATGGTCACAAATTAAGAATATCGGGCAACCCGACCGCAATATCGCTTAGAAATCAAATTTTAAGGATATCTCGGGTACTTTCGGTACCGATCCCTCTACACCTA
This sequence comes from Kingdonia uniflora, assembly GCA_014058105.1. Classification (NCBI taxonomy): domain Eukaryota; kingdom Viridiplantae; phylum Streptophyta; class Magnoliopsida; order Ranunculales; family Circaeasteraceae; genus Kingdonia; species Kingdonia uniflora. Next base: position 3,038,194 of record JACGCM010001560.1, read on the forward strand.
CTTCCAGCACTCCAAATATCATAATTCCAGATGATTCTACCGACTTGGATGCACTACTATATGCTTATGGGGAAGTACGACCGGACGGTCAAAAAAAGTACAAGGCAAAAGAAGTGGCAAAGTCAAGTATAGGTTTTGGGGGAAGAAGATGTTTGAGATGACGACAGACATGATGGCGGCATAGAATGCAAAAGACAAGCAAAATAAAGAGGAAAATGAAGCTAGAGCTAGAACACGAAATGAACAAAAGTTGGCTAGAGAGGCAGAGATTCAAAGGAGGCATGAAGCGGAGCTAACTAGAAAAAAACCATCAAAGATGTACATTTCGTTAAGGTGATAATAACGGACCCAAGTAACCTACTACCGGTACAAAGGCGCTGGATGAAGAAGCAAATTAAACTTTATTCGAAGAAGTTGAAGGAGCAGTGTCCAAGTGATTATGACATTTCTAGTGATGAAGATTGATGTAATCCTTAACGTTAATAGTAGTTCTTAAGTTCTATTAATTTCATTATTTGAATAAAATTGTTATCAATCGTAAGTATTCCGCAAAACATACTTCAATCAAGTAAACAAAATACATTATAACTTCAACATAAAACTACAAACTTCGAAACAAAATATATTACTTCGCCCCTTTTTTATTCTGCAAATGCTCGACAAGTTCATTTCGTAATTGAAAATAAGCACCTTCATTTCTAATTTTATGAATCTTCTCGATGTACTGTGCCATAGTGTAGATCTCTTGTCTTGGATTTAACATCTCCTTCTAGGTATCCATGTTTTTTTTAAACTCGGGATAAATATCCGCTAGCCGGATGTAAATATGACATTCATCTTTGATAATCATGTTATGCATGATTATACATGCATACATAACATTTGCTAGATCACTAGGCTTCCAAAATCGTGCATCGTACGCCAATATTTTGAACCTAACTTGTAATACCCCAAAAGAGCGCTCTACTTCTTTCCAATATGCTTCTTGCATCTTTGTAAAATATATTTTGGGATCGTTGGATGGATTTTTTATGGTTTGAACAATTGTTTGCCATTTTGGATAGATTCCGTCAGCTAAATAATACCCATAGTGTGCGGGACCGTGCTTATATTATAATTGCATGGCAGCGTAACTCTATTAAACAAGTTGTTAAAAAGCCACCCTTGATGCAAGACGTTCACGTCATTGCTAGAACCGGGCACCTCAAAGAATGCGTGCCATATCCAAAAATCTTGCGATACAATTGCTTCTAAAATCACCATTGAGATTACCCGGTATATTATCCTGCCCACCCGGTGGGACAATTCTTTTATTTCTAATGCATACAATATAAACTACCTAACATCCCCTGGAAGTCTTGCAATCCATTTATTTCTAACAAGTGTAATGTATCATTTTCATCGGGAGATCTAAGGTATTGAGCTTTGAATAGTATTATACTCATGCATCATCATAATTTGACGTCGGAAGAGCTCTTCACTTCTGGACGATGATGAAGATGGTTATGACAAGGATGAGAGTGATGGGTCATACATGATTAGGTCCTCAAAATTAGGTCAGACACGATTGGGCAAAATTGATAAAAGGAGAATAGAGAAGAGTTTAGAAGATTAAGAGAATAGAGTTAAGTATAGAAGAGTAAGAGAATAAAGTGTATAAGATGAATAGTTTTTATAGATGAAAAAAACTAGTCGTTGAGCTTCCTGTCAAATAAGTTTTGTAAAAAAACTAGCCGTTGAGCTTCTTGTCAAATAAGTTTGGTAAAAAAACTAGCCGTTGAGCTTCTTGCCAAACAAGTTTGGCCAACAAACTAGCCGTTGAGCTGCTTGCCAAATAAGTTTACCCTAAAATATAGCCGTTGAGGTTCATGTTGAACAAGTATGCCCAAAACTATAGGCCTTCTAATCACCAAAAAACAAAACCAAGTATGAAAAGGGGAAGGATTGTCATTTTCATACAGGCTTTAGCCATGCTGTTCTGAACTACGTGGCAAGAACTAGCCGTTAGCCAAGTTTGAATCCCAACCGTCCACGTGTCTCCATCTGTAGCGTGCACTCTACGCGCAGTTCTGAAGTACAGGGCAGGGGAACCATTTAAAGCTTGACAAGTATCATCATTCTATTAGGTTAAAGGCTACGCACAGTTTAGAACTGCGCGGCATCAATCCTCCAAAAATCTACCCAACGGGTGGTGAGACCACTCTCAAGGTAAGTTTGGGGTGGCCACATCAGCTCCTCCACCTAGCTGCTGTGGGGTAGATTTGTGTTTTAGAGGGTAGAGGATAGAATCTACCTCGCCACCTCATCCTGCACCTAGCTGTTGCAGGTACTCTTAGAGCATCCACAACAGTAGGTGGATGAATTTGGAAACAAATCTGGGTAAATTCAATCTACCCCACAACAGTTCCTTTGGAAATCAAGGTGAATATCACTTTGCGCAGTTCTGAACTGCGTGGCATCATAAAGGAGTTTTTAAAGCTTGACAATAGTCATCATTGTTGGAAAAAATGCATGTCTTTTCTTTGTGGTTTGAATATAAACTTAGTGATTACTGATAGTCCTATATTTGATAAGTGAAAAGAATATTTTCACTTTATATTGGGTTACACATGTTTAGCATGTGTAAGTAGGTGGTGCCCTCACAAGTGTGTGAGGCGAGTGTGTGAAAGGCTTGCTATATGGGGACGCCCATGGGCTTGCATGCACGAACCAACCCATGACCCATATGGACTATTTTATAATTTATTCGAATAAGATTGTATTCGAATAAATTTGGCAATAAGAAATGTATTCGAACATAAATAGATTATATTCGAATAAAACATGCAGTTTCTCTTTAAAAGACACAACTCTTCTCAGAGGTGTGTCTTGGGACACAACCCTGCCTGCAGGTGCTTCTAAAGGATACCTTCTCCTTTATTTAAATGATTGCTCATTATGTGTTTGACACACAGAAACATCCCTGAATCTCATTCCTCCTCTTTCGATTTGATTCTTTCTTGAGAGTGAAGTTACAGATAGTTCGATAGGCGTATCAACTTGAGTGCTTCAAGTTTATACGATTCAATTCTTATATCTTAGGAGACAGGCACCGTCAACTGTGAAGCACCATACACAGGGTAAAATCCGTCTTAAGGAAATTGTAGTGACTGCAAGCCTCGATCTTCAGTTTTTCTTTTCCATTTCCTTTTCGTTCATCTTCTACAAGCTTAAGACAGATTTTGTAAAAATATCTTCTTTGTGTTCAAGTTTTGTGAAGATGTCGATTAATGAAATTACGGTTCGTGTTCATCAAGAAAAGCCAGAGAAGTTCAATGGAGCGGTGTTCAAACGATGGTAGCAGAAGATGCTATTTTATCTGACTACTCTAAACCTTGCTAAATTTTTACAGGAAAGTGCCCCTGTTCTCAAAGACAGTAAAACTGACAAGACAACTGTCGCTGCTATAGAGGCATGGATACATTATGATTTTTTGTGCAAGAACTATATTCTGAATGGGTTGGATGATAAACTGTATAATGTTTGTAGTCCACTCAGGACTGCCAAGGAACTATGAGATTCCCTGGATAAGAAGTACAAGACAGATGATGTAGGAACAAAGAAATTCATTGTCAGTGGATTCCTTGACTTCAAGATGATTGATTATAAGCCAGTAATCAGTCAAGTACAAGAGTTGCAGATTATCCTGGATAAAATTCCTGTAGAAGGAATGATTCTGAGCGAATCATTTCAAGTTGCTTCATTAATTGAAAAATTACCTTCATCCTGGAAAGAATTTTAGAATTATTTGAAGCACAAACGCAAGGAGATGAAGTTTGAGGACTTGATCGTGCGTTTGAGAATTGAAGAAGACAATCGCAATAGTAAGAAAATGATTGGAATTGGTTCATTGAAATTAAAAGCCAATGTTGTTGAAGGCAATCATTCAAACAATAAGGGTAAATCCCATAAGAAGAATGGGAAGAAGGGTAATAACTCTACACTGGGTCCAACCGGAAGAGACTTTAAGAAGTTTTATGGGAACTGCCATACCAGCTGAAAGAAAGGGCACTGCGCAAAGGTCATCAGGAAGAATAAAGGCAATTCTTCAAAGAACCGCCCCCTCAAGCCAACGTGTCTGAAATGGAGAACTTTTATGTTGTGGTTTCTGAAGTAAACTTGATCAGTAATGCCATAGATTGGTGGATTGATACTGGAGCAACATGCTATATTTGTTCTGACAAAACCCAGTTTTCGTCATACAACAAAGTGAACAGTAATGAATAACTGTACATGGGAAACTCTGCAACTTCTATGGTTGAAGGAGTTGGAAAGGTTGTCCTAAAGTTCACATTAGGAAAAGAACTCACTCTGAATGAAGTTCTACATGTTCTAGATATTCGAAATAATTTGGTGCCTGGATCAGTTTTAATTAAGAAAGGCTTTAGGCTAGTATTCGAGTCAGGCAAATGTGTCTCGACTAAAAGTTGAATGTTTGTAGGAAAGGGCTACTTGCATGTTGGCCTATTTAAATTCAATGTTGATGTAACCCCAATGTTTATCAATAAAATTGAAGGTTCTACTTACATTCTTGAGTCTTTTAATGTTTGGCATGCACAATGAGGCCATGTTCATAGTGGTTCGTTACGCAGATTAATGAACTTAGAACTATTGCCTAAATTCAGCATTGATTGCAAACAAAAATGTATAACATGTGTTGAAGCAAAGTTTGCAAAACAACCCTTTCAATCAATTAATAAAAGGAAGACAGTACCTTTCGAATTAATTCACAGCGATTTATGTGACTTGAAATTCATCCAAACAAGAGGTGGGAAAAAGTATTTTATGACTTTTATTGATGACTATACTAGGTACAGTCATGTGTATCTACTCCAAAGTAAAGATGAAGCATTAGAGATGTTCACGCTTTACAAAAATGAGGTTGAGAATCAACTTGAAACGAAGATTAAAACTTTAAGGTCAGATAGAGGTGGTGAATATGTTTCATCAGCTTTTAAAGATTTTTGAACTCAGAAAGGGATTATTCACCAAACTACAGTACCTTATACACCTAAGCAAAATAGAGTTGTTGAGAGGAAAAATAGAACTTTGAAATATATGGTCAATGTCATGTTGATTAGTTTTGGTTTGCCACAAAACTTGTGGGCGGAAGCTTTACTTTCAACAAACTATTTACAGAATAAGATTCCTCATAAGAAGACTAATAACATTCCTTGTGAACTTTGGAAATGTAGAGTACTTTTCTTTAAATTTATGAAAGTGTGGGGGTGCCTAGCAAAAGTGCAAATTCCAGTTCCCAAACGTGTGAAATTGGGACCCAAAACCATTGACTGTATTTTTATTGGCAAAGCTAATACTAGTAGTGCATTCAGCTTTCTTGTACACAAATCAGAGATTACTGATATACATGAGAATATATTCATCGAATCACATGATGCTATCTTTTTTGAGGATATTTTCCCAAGTTAAAAGAGTGATAATACGAATTCTCTGAAAAGATTACATGACGTTGCTTCAGGTAGTAATCTTTAGCCTTAAAGTTATGAGCAAACTCCAGAATAAACTTCTGAAGTGGCTCCAGAAATTTGATGTGGCAAACTTGTTAAGACCACATCCGTAAGAATCAGTTCTGAATATCTAACTAACCTGTTAGATAATGAACCTCAAACCTTCAAGGAGGCCATGTCAACTCCTGAGGCTCCTTGTTGGAAAGAGGCAGTGCATAGTGAAATTAATTCTATTATACAAAATCATGCGTGGGAGTTGGTAACTCTTCCGCCTGGTAAAAAACCAATCGATTGTAAATGGATCTTCAAGAGGAAGATGAAACCTGATGGTTCTATAGACAAGTACAAGGCGCGACTTATTGCTAAGGGATTTAGGCAAAAGGAAGGTCTAGATTACTTTGACACTTATTCATCAGTTACAAGAATAACATCTATACAAATGTTGATAGTTATTGCAGCTTTGCATAAGCTTGAAATAAATCAAAATGGATGTGAAAACAACTTTTCTAAACGGTAAATTAAATGAGGAAATTTATATGAACCAACCTGAAGGGTTTATTGTTAACGAACAAGAACACAAAGTTTGCAAACTTGCGAAGTTCTTGTATAGATTAAAATAAACGCCCTTACAATGACATGCAAAGTTTGATCATGTTATGATCAAGGATGGATTTAAAATCAATGAATGTGACAAATGTGTTTATTATAAACGCATTGATGTTGCATGCGTAATTGTATGTCTCTATGTAGACGATATGTTAATTTTGGGGACTAATATTAATGTAATAAAGTCTACTAAGAAAATGTTGACCAGGAACTTCCACATGAAGGACCTAGGTATTGCAAATATTATTCTTGGAATCAAGATTAATAGGACATCACAGGGAATTGTGTTGTCACAAACACATTATATAGAAAATGTGCTTAAGAGATTCAATAAGTTTGAATGTAAAGGTGTTGAAACACCATTTGATAGAACTCAAAACTTAGCGAAAAATAAGGGAAAAAGCGTTTCTCAACTTGAGTACTCACGTATCATAGGCAGTCTCATCTATATTATAAACTGTACCAGACCAGATAGTTTTTATACAGTAAGTAAACTGAGTCGATATAAGAGTAATCCGAGAGATGCACATTGGGTGGCACTCGTTAAGGTTTTAAAGTGCTTAAAGTATACCCTACACTATGGTTTGCACTACACTACTTATCCAGCTGTACTTGAAGGATATAGTGATGCAAATTGGATTTCGGATTCTGACGAGTCAAAATCCACTACTGGATATGTGTTCATACTTGGAGGTGCAACAATATCATGGAAATCTAAAAAACAAACATGTATAGCTCACTCCACGATGGAATTTGAGTTCATTGCTTTGGACAAAGCTGGAAAAGAAACAGAATGACTTCGAGAGTTTCTAGAGGATATTATTTTATGGCCACAACCTGTGCCTGTTATATGTATTCATTGTGATAATCAAGCAGCACTAGCAAGGGCTAAGAATCATGTGTATAATGGTAAGTCACGACATATACGTCGCAGACATAATACCGTTAAGCAGTTACTTACGAATGGAATAATATCCATTGATTTTGTAAAATCTCAAGACAACCTTGCGGATCCATTTACAAAAGGATTGTCGAAAGGGCAAGTATACTGTACATTAAAAGGAATGGGATTAATACGGCCAATCCATGAGTAATCTCAATGGCAGCCTAACCTAGTTGACTGGAGGATCCCAAGATCTAGGTTCAATAGGAAAACTGGTTGAGGGTTATTCACCTAAGCACTGCAGAGACTAGGTTTCCATCTCATTCCCTATGTAACAGTGTAACTTACAGAAATTGTTAGGGTAAACTTTGTTTTTAATGATTCCTATAGCTTGTGTATACAAGTAGAGTACAGTAGGGTACTCCTAATAGGAAATCACCTGTGTGAGTGAGAAGTGAGGGCCGCTTTCATGAGAATTGAGATGGCTAAATTCTCTAATAGCACTCATGAATCCAAGATTGACAAGGGCCAAAATGGATACAACATTTAGAATTGTCTGTGAAAGGAAAGGAACTGTGTGAATACTATTGTCTAGGCTTACATCAACGGCTGAACAGCTCAAGACATAATATTCACTGCTTAACCAAGTATGTCCGATAGTTTTTCACTTGAGAAGGTTCAAGTCTACAAGACACCTTTTTCGATACAGAGTCATTCCTTCCATTAGTCTCATATTCTTTTTTATTCTCGTCTTTCCCGTTTTCATTGAAATGTGGGGGATTGTTGAAAAAATTGCATGTCCTATCTTTGTGGTTTGAATATAAACTTGGTGATTACTGATAGTCCCACATTGAATAAGTGAAAATAGTATTTTTACTTTATATTGGGTTACACATGTATAGCATGTGTAAGTAGGTGGTGCCCTCACAAGTGTGTGGGGCGAGTATGTGAAAGGCTTGCTATATGGGGATGCCCATGGGCTTGCGTGCACGAAACAACCCATGACCCATTTGGACTATTTTATTAGTCTATTCGAATAAGATTGTATTTGAAAAGATTATTATTCTATTTGAATAAATCTGGTAGTAAGAATCTATTCTAATAGATTATGATTCTATTCGAATAAATCTGGCAGTAAGAAATGTATTCGAACAGAAATAGATTCTATCCGAATAAAACATGCAGTTTCTCTTCAAAAGATACAACTTTTCTCAGAAGTGTGTCTTGGGACGCAACCCTGTCTACAAGTGCTTCTAAAGGACACATTCTCCTTTATTTAAATGACTGTTCATGATGTGTTTGATACATAAAAAACATCCCTGAATCTCATTCCTCCTCTTTTTGATTTGATTCCTTCTTGAGAGTGAAGTTACAAATAGTTCGATAGGCGTATCAACTTAAGTGCTTCAAGTTTATATGATTCGATTGTTGTATCTTGGGAGAGAGGCACCGTCAACTATGAAGCACCATACATAGGGTAAAATCTGTCTTAAGGAAATTACAGTGACTGCAAGCCTCGATCTTCAGTTTTTCTTTTCCATTTCCTTTTTGTTCATCTTTGACTCTATTCTGAATACATGTTCTACAGTCATTTCATTGGCTCACTCCCTAAGCACAGTTCAGAACCGTACGACATTAATCTACCAAAAATTAATGGATATTGTAATGCCTTGTAGGCGTAGTCACCTAGCTGTTGTAGGGTAGATTTGCCCAAATGAGGCCTAGAGCATCCACAACAGTTAGGTACACCCTGACGTGGCAGGGTGAATTTGGTTTTCTACCCTCAAATCCAACATAAATGGTTCTCAACAGCTAGGTCGATTGGTGACGTGGCAAAAGTTTTTCTACCCTGAATCCACCCTCAGGGTAGAATTTTGGTAAATTCATGTCGCGCCCATCTGAATCGCGCGTACTTAAAGAACCAAGAAGAATAAAACACATGTCAACAATCCAGTGGCTCCCATTGCGCGCAGTTTTGAGCTGCGCGTATACACAAAGGCCAAGATTAAAACACGTGGACAGCTGAGTTGCATACAAATTCAAAAGGCTAGTTTTGCTGCAGGGTTTAGATGTACGCAGCAAAAGCCTATATGAAAAATACTCAAGTTCCCCTTTATTTCTTAGTTTTTCCCTGATCAAACTTCTTCAACAAGATGTTCATCGGCTATAAACGGCTAGTTTTTTCTCTATTTATAAAACCTATTCATCTTCTACTCTCTTACTCTTCTACAATCAACTCATTCATCTTATATCTCAAAACTCAACTTTCTTTATTTCTTATCAATTTCACCGAATCATGTCTGATAAAATTTTGGCTGACCTACTCAAGTCTGACGCATCACTCTCATCTTTGGATTCATCATCTTCATCATCATCCAGAAGTAAAGATCTCTTCTGACGTCAAATTGAGTTGATGTACGAGTATAACAAGATTATGATTGGGATGGGAGAAGCAGAAGAAAGAGAGCAAGAGGCGACATCATCACGGAGGCGGGGAGGTAGTAAAAGAGGAAGGATTGACAAGCGGAAAGGCTGTGATCATAAATTGAGAGAGTTTAACCTTAATCTGGATTACTTCAGTGATAACCCATGATTTGCCAGTATCCCACTTTGTCGTCGATTCCGCATGAGCGAAGGTATGTGTATCGACATATTTATGACCAAATATTTTCTTCAAACCCCTATTTTATTTAAAGAAAAAATACCGCTAAGACGATGGGCTTATCCTCGCACCAAAAGATAACGTGAGTACTTCACATGTTATGTTACAGTACGAGCGCAGACGCCCAAGAAGAATACCTACGGATTGGCGAGTGTACGGGTATTTTGTGCTTGAAAGAATTTTGTAAAACTATTATAACATAATTCAAAGCTAAATACCTTAGATTTCCCATGAAGACGATACATTACATTTGTTTGAAGTGAATGGATCGCGAGGCTTCCCAGGGATGTTAGGTAGTTTAGATTGTATGCATATGAAATGGAAGAATTGTCTTACCGGGTGGGCAGGACAATATACCAGGTATAAGAAAATTACCACGATGATTTTAGAAGCGGTTGCATCGCAAGATCTTTGGATATGGCACACATTCTTTGGGGTGCCCAGTTCTAACAACGACGTTAATGTCTTGCATCAAGGGTGGCTTTTCAATAACTTGTCTAATAGAGTTACGCCGCCATGCAATTATAATATAGGCACGATACCGCACACTATAGGATATTACTTAGCGGATGGGGTTTATCCAAAATGGCAAACACTTGTTCAAACCATAAAAAATTCATCCAACGATGCCAAAAGCTATTTTTCGGAGATGCAAGAAGCATGCCGAAAAAACGTAGAGCGTGCTTTTGGGGTATTACAAGCTAGGTTTCAAATATTGGCACATCGTGCACAATTTTGGAAAGCTAATGATCTAGGAAATGTTATGTACGCATGTATAATCATGCACAATATGATCATCAAAGATGAAAGTCATACCTACGTCCGGCAAATGGACATTGATCCCGAGTTTAGAAAATCTGTAAATACTTGGAAGGAGGACTTAAATTGAAGATACCATATCAACACTATGGCAGAGTACATTTAAAAGGTTCATGAAATTAGAAATGAAGGTGCCCATTTCCAATTACGAGATGAACTTACCACGCATTTGTGGAATTGAAAAGGGGCGGAGTAATGTAGTCTTCATCATTATTTTTTTATTTTCTAAAGTAATGTATTTTATTTACTTTGAGTTTTATGTTAAAGTTGTAATATATTTTGTTTCAAAGTCTTCATCATTGTAACACTTTAAAGAAACTTGGTTTACTGCTTTTACCTTTTTATTTTGTACCCATTTCTTTTGTTTTATTGATTTGGTAGAGATAAAGATAAGGTGAAAATCTCAGGTCCTATAAGAAAGAAGTAAAAAGTAGAATACATTATGGCAGAGTACATCCAGAAGGTTCAAATGCGAATTAGATTAATAACAATTGCATATAACTTAAAAACTACTATTAACGCTAAGGATTACATCAATCTTCATCACTATAAATGTCATCATCACTTAGACAATGGTCCTTCAACTTCTTCAAATATTTTTTAATTTGTTTCAGCATCTGACGCCTTGTGTGCCGGTAGTAGGTTACTTGGGATCGTTGTTATCACCTTTTCCATATGTGAATCTTCGACAGCTTCTTTTTTAGTTCGCTCTGCTTCACACCTCCTTTGAATCTCAGCCTCTCTAGCCAACTTTAGTTATCTCATGTTCTAGCTCTAGCTTCCTTTTCCTCTTTTTTCTGCTCGTCTCTCTCATTCCATGACTTTATCATGTTGGTCGTTGCCTCAAGCATCATCTTCCCCCAATAACCTATACTTAGCTTTGCCGCTTCTTTTACCTTGTATTTTTTTTGGCCGTCCGGTCGTACATCCCCACAAGATTATAGTGGTGCATCCACGTCGATAGAATCATCCGAAATTAAGATATTTAAAGTTTCAGATGTAGGTGTTTAAGGATCGGTATTGGTGGAGTTATACAGGCTATCGTTAAAATTTGACTTCCTAGCGACGTTGCGGCCGGGTTGCCCGATGTGATAAATTTGAGACCATTTTGGGCAAGTTTCCAAAACTTTGTACGCTTCCCCAAGTGAAAATGGTTTGTGGTGTAATTGTGCGAATGTATCGTATGCCATACGTTCCTAGAAAACAAGTTAGAAAATTCTTTAGAGTATGATTCACTTTTGAACATTAATGAAATGAGCAAAATAAATAAAATACTTATGAAGTTAGCCGTTTCAATGCCAGTATGATATCGGCTCTTAAGGTCTTGAATGATGCCTCTAAAAATCGAGCATTCCTTATTGAGCCGCCCCTTATACGCACAATTGACACCGTTGTATGATCACCATATTGATTGGTCAATATAGAAGGAGTTGAATTGATCACGCACCTTGAACCAAAATGTAGCGGCTTTTTGGTTATTCGTGGTAGCAAAGATTCACGATGTCATCGGACGACAATTTTTTTTAGTTTTATATCTTTCTTTGTCGTCATCAACTTCATCCTCTAATACATCCTCAACTACAATAGGTGTTGATGTCATCTTTCTTTTAAACTTTGCCTTCCCACGTGTATTACTTATCATGGGAACCGGATTGAGTTCATTGGTGATGATCAGAGAGACAACCGGAGATTTAACCTGTAATGGCAAAATTCCGTAAGCTCGATATGATTAGGAATTAACTATCACACCAATGAACCTGTATCAATGCTCTAATATAAAGCAAGAATTAGAGACATGTGTTTTTAGCATGGAAAACCTCTGAACAGGTAAAAAACCACGATCTCGTATGGAGGATTTTTTAAGAGTATCTTTATTGCTTGGAGTGGATATCTTTATTACAAGTGATCTCTAGAATCTAGAAATGCTTTTGATCTCGTAAATAAGAAGTTTGAGTAATTTTTTTGGTCCTTATATCTTCAGAAACTTTTCCTTTATATAGGCTTCTCCACAGCTCTTCATCGTGCTAGAACACATTTTCTAAATAATGTAGTTAGTGGCGGCTGACTAAATAACTGACAAGTTTGTTGGAGATAAGTGTCTTTGACCGAATAACGCTTTCCGGGTTTAGCTCGACCAATATTCTTGAGTAGTTTCTGGGGATGGTTGGAATGTTTGACTGGAGTGTTAAGTGGTAAAATTGTGTGAGCCTGAGATGGAGGTAAATCAAATTGCGTGAGATCCATTATGAGTAAGATCGAGGGATAAGTCCCTACAATTGCCCCCTCACAACCGAAGTCACGAGTGGCTTTGGTTGAGAAAGAATGTGTTAAGAGTTTGAAATTTGAAATAGAGCAATGATGGCGCTTGACTGGGTGGTAGTTACCTGATATTGGGATGTGATGGGTATTAAATGATGATACGGATGTATGTGACAGTTGTGTTTGAATAGTCGCGTCCGTAATGAATGATGACGCTTGGAAAAATGTACCTGCACAATAAATTTAGTGTTATATAAAGAGTACTTGTAGCAATTCTTTGGAGCAATTCCTGTATGCGTAACACTTTTGAGATGGTGAAAACTCGAAGCATAGTTCTTGAATAGAGGATTCCGTCTGAAACGTAGAGGTTGAAGTTGAAATACTTTGGTGACCATTCTTTGGAAATGGCGATCCCAACCCCCGTTCCTTCGATGTACCAAGGCTTGTCAGGAGAGGAAGCGGTTGAAGCTGAGAAATATTTCTACTATAAGTGGAGATTTTATGTCTTCGTCTTGACGGGCAAGGAACGTTGGGCCTATCTCCGCACCCTTGCGGAAGACAGGGTTAGGGCTTCATATACAGGGAAAGTTATATCTGTGGGGCAGATATGCTGATTATCTGTGTCGTCATGGATTCTAAGGTTGGGCCTTCTTCATCTCTACCAACTCTTTGGTGGTGGTGGTTATAGAAGAGGCGGTGATGGCAGTAGAAGAGGAGAACGAGAAAGGGGTGTCTGCTGACGCATTTCCATCGTGTTTTGGAGCTCAGAAGACCTTCATCTTATTTTGTGGGGGACAACACTGAGTTCACTGCTTGCATAGTGTTCGCTTGAAGTTCGACTAAGCTTCAACCGAGCCATGTGAGGGAAAATCTTTGTCAGTTTTAATGTCTTCCTTATATCCGGGTGAAGAATCACTAAATTAAGAAGAACTGGAAGACATGATGCCTCTGCGTGCCTGAATGACCTGTGAATTTAAACAAATAGGAAAAAACTTGTTATCTGTAAGTACTTGGAGTTTGGTGCTGATCGAATAACAATTCGTTGTATTCCTAAGATCGATGGTCTGAAAAACTTGTTATCTGTAAATCGTATGTAATATCTCTGATATGAATAAAAGTTGATATTTATGAAACTGTGTATAGAAAAACTTCTTGAATCAACCTAAAATGTGTTTGGTGTTAGTTGAATAATTGTTGATAAGTTATGAAACAATGTTGCAATGTTGCTCGAACTGAGATGAATATATGCTGATAATGTCGTGCTTATATAAATAATTTACGTTTAACAGGTGAGTGATAGAAATTATAGGAAATATGTAAACTAGAGCTGTTACAAGTCGAAAGGGGTAATACTCGTGTCAGCGTAAGGCCGAGTACATTGACTATTTTGTATACTAGTGAGGAGATAAGTTTAACTAATTGATCCCAAGATTTGGGGTTTGCTGTTACGAGATACAAGGTAAAAATCATGTTTTTGAGGGGAAAGTGTGGGAGAAACGTATAGATATTGGTAGGATTGACACAAGAAAAACCGAGGAGAAATTGGGATGGTACGACTCGATCTCAGGGGATTTGTCTTGCTGTGGAAGGACGATTGACTATAAAGATTGCTGAAGGTGAGGTTGAATTTTGAAAATCTAAGGATCGACGAATAATGCGATTAGATGACATTGCTTAAGTTACCAAGGTTGTGATCGATGTTGTGTAAAGTGTGTCTTATGAATAATATAATTGTTTGAATGTAACAGAAATAATATAAATCAATCGGATCCTCTTATAGGAGCGAATCTATTTTGAGACTGTTTTAGCAAATATTTTGAATAAATTTGAACATTTGTATAGTTTAGAAAATGATGTCAATTACTATAAGTATGATAAACAAGGACTGAGAAACAAAAATATGAAAATGCAGAAGCTTCTAGTTTTATTTTGTATTCAAAAGGAAATAAAGCTTTGACATCGTACAGTGTGAGTCATCATGAGTGCGGGAAGGTCAGGAAAAGATATGGAAATAGGGAGAACAAATATGTTAAAAAATGAGGGGAGTTGTAATGATGGAAAAGTGGTTTTATCGAAAAGGTATAAGGCGTCTGACATAGAGAGTGGAAAGGATGCCTCGGTTCTAGAATCGAGGACGGTTTGTACGAGGAGAATTAAATGTCAGCTGTATGAGAGAGAAATGATAAATTGTTCTTCTTCGTCTCCAAATAAACGTTTTACCACAAAAAACTCGGAGAGTACTTAGAGAGAAAGACAAAAGATCAGGGGATTCGATAAAGGGTTATCTGAAGGCGATAAACGGTTGAAGAGGGCAAAAGATTCTGGATCTCGTAGGTGGCAATACAACAACATTTTGAGGGGAAAGCTTGACTCTACTGTTGATTCTCATTCGGATACTGAAGGTTAGTAGAGATGTATGCGATATATGTTGACGTATGTACATATATATGTTAAGGATATATGTTATGTATAAATAATTGACCTGAGATATATATATATATATATATAAATGATAAATACCTTAACCTGTATGTAGGTTGAGCGTGAGTGGCACTTGTGTAAGCTGAAAATGTGTTTGTAAAATATGTTTTTAAGATGGGTAGTTCGTCTGTTAATGAGGTTTCGACCTCTGGCCGGACGAATTAGTCCGATAACGAAAGGGAAGGAGGATTGGAATAATTCTCGAGTTTCCCTGGTCAGTTGGTATCTTACCCTCAAGATTCTGATGCCTTTAGAGAGTTTTGAAAAGCCAAGGCGGCGGTAGGAGGGAAGTGGGGCAATTATGTAGACTTTGCATGTAGGCAGTTTAGGGGTTGTACAGTAGCAGAGGGGGAAGAGTATTTTTATCTGCTGACAGATTTGGGAGTAGGAAAATGAGATAGGGTATAGATGAATCGATCTCGCTAGAGTACTTCGATGGGGATGTCCGGAGTGACCTCTCGAAGGGTTTTCTGTGTTACCTATCTCAATTAGAGTATGGGTTGAGCCTTCCCCTCACCAATTTGGCGAAGGGGATTTTGAATGCAATTGGGGCATGTCCTGTTCAATTGAACGGGAACATATGGGAGGTCATAACCGTGTGTGACCATCTGAATAAAAGATGGGAAAGGGAGGAAAAAGTGAGGAGGATAACCCCTGAGGACGTTTTTACAGTTTTACGGGGTGAAGAATTTTAAAGCCAGTGGGGGATCATATTTATGTGCGAGTGCAAGTCGGCTTCATTTTTTCGATCTGAATTTGGCAGGTCAAACCTGGAATGATAATATCATATGGGTGAATGGTAATTGCCTTCAGAGAGATGACGAAGAACCTTTGGATCTTCAATTTAGAACTGTAAAACAAAGTAAGTAAAGACATGCATAGATAAAATTATTGTTATGTTTTGTTGACAACTTTAGTTGATAATAAAAATGTTGTTATTGCAGGTGTGAAGTCTACAGTGGAAAGGAAAAAAACCTTGTTGGAGAAAGTTGTAGAGGAGGAGACTGAACTCGAACTTGTGTTGGAGGGTCTCGGCTTGAGTAGAAAAAAAGGGTTGATAGTAAGTCAGACAAGGTTAGGAAGGCTCAGTCTTCCAGATCGATGGTAGGGGTTGATGAAGGCAAAAAGTAAATAAGTGGTGAGGAGGTTCGAACCAAGACTCTTGGGTCGGGCAGTTCGGCTTAACCGAATCTTACGACGAGCAAGATAGCTAAAAAATTTCTGAAAAAATGGATGCTAAAGTCTTTATCGGCCCCGGGCGACACGGAAAGTGGTGAGGTTTCAAAAGAGAAGAGGATGAGGGTCAAATCTTCTAGGGAGAAGGTCGCTGATGTGCAACCTGCTGCGGTGGATGACCTTAGGGAGGTCAAGGAAAGGGCCAGGTTGGCAGCTCTCCATGAAAAAGAAGATACGAGCAAGATGGTAAGTTTTATTGATTGGGAAAGAGTTGTTTTATGTGTTTTAAGCTAATCACTAAGATTGATTCATTTTATGTAGGTCGCTCATCTTGTGAAAGGGATTTGGCTTGGTATTGAAGAAGAAAAATTCAAGCTGAAGAAGGCGAAGAGGGAGCTGGAGAAAGACCTAGCCCGAGCTAAGACTGAAGCCATGAAGGAAGTCAGGCACCTGAGGGCCTCTTACGTCGTAGCGATCGGCCAACTATAGGTCGAGGCAAAGGCCAATCTAGATGATATGGTTAAGGAGCGTGACAGGCTAGGTCGTCACTTGATGCTGAAGGGCTATTCTGAGGAGGAGGTGGATGCCATTAAGGCTGGCACCTATGTTGAGGAAGGAGAGGATGAGGAAGCAGAAGTGGTGGGAGTCATGGATGGTGTCTCCCGCCAGATGGTGAGACAGTGCTTGACAACCAAGGGGATGATGTCGAGCTCCCAGAAGGTGGGAGTGAGAAGGTAGGGTAGACACGTATTTTGTATAAATATTTGTAAGTTGTTTGAATTCTGCGTGGGGAAGAAAATTTTGTATGTTGACTCTGTATATAAATCTTTTGTAGGTAGTTAGAGAGATGAGTCTCAGAATAAATGACCTAGAGTTTGGACTTGCGAGGAAAAAGATACCTTAAAAGCCTTGTTGTCTGAGCAAGCGGAGCTGCAGGTTAGATCAGAATAGGTTTTTAGACTTGCATGTTACACCAACGTTTAGTTATCAAGAAAATAGGATAGGAATGCATGGTAAATATTTAGCGCTATTAATATAGAGTAATATATCGAAAGTATGTACCTTGTACGCTGAAAGAAAACTCATGCAGGGTTCATCTGAGAATGAACTCCAAACTTTTAGTCTAAAAGTACTTGGAAGCATATGTTTAGAAACCACATAGTCCCATTATAAATGTAGTATGTATATATTCAAAGGCTTTCCTGAATCGAACTGTACTAAAACTTATTATATTTCCCAGGTCGAATTAGATTTATCTCGCGCACGTGAGGACAACGTACTTATGTGCAACCGAAAATTTGCGGAGCAGTTCGATAGGATAAAGGAGGCGAACGAGGACAGAGAAGATCAATACATAAAAGTACATTTCAGACTTGAGAAGTTGAATCAGGCCGTTTTTGACCTGACTCTTCAGGTTGAGGAAAAAGATTTTGCGATTAAGAAGGGATTAGAAGAGCTATCCGAGGCAATAGAACGTGCCGAGAAGCTTCAACGTCAGGTTAAAGCGTTGGTTAAGAAGTGTAATCAGGCCGATATGGCTCAATACCGTATTCAGGCACTAGGACAATCGGAGGAACAATTTCGATCTAACCTCCATAGATATAAGAACGAGTTGGAGTAAATGAAACAACAATTCATTGAAAAGGACGACAAGCTGAGGGTAGCTCGAGAAAATCTATCGGCTTCAGAAGCCGTAGCTGAACATTTACAAATAACCCTCCGCCAAGAATATGGAATTCCGAGAAATGTAACGAAAGTGCGACGACTTAAACGAGAGAGTTGCTTGACTTAAAGCCGAAAAGGACCAAGCTATTGCTCGTGCTAAGAAAGCTGAGGCTAGAGAGTGTTCAGGGGGAAGTTGAACTGAGGTTAAGGCTCCTTTAGTTCGAGGGGATGTAGTTAGTCTCTCAGGTCGAATTAGAGAGTGACGTATCTTGTATTCAGGGGCATGTCCAGAAGGGAAACACGAATTTGAGGGAATGCCAGCATAAGTTGGATGCTGCGCTTATCAGGGAGACTATTCTGGAAGTGGAGATCAAAGTAAAGGAATCACTGGTGAAGAGGAAAGAAAAATTATTAAAAGATCTACAGGCTAGGGAAGAGTTGAACGTAGATATTGGGAAATTTCAAGCTCGGGTAGTAGCCTTAGAAGCCCTGAACCTAGCTGAGTCAGCGAAGTATATTGCCAAGTTGGAAGAAGATATAATCGATCATGATAAGGTTGATATGGAAATACTTGAATGGAAGAATGATTATGCTAGGTTACAGTCACGCCTCGAGAGGTTGAAGGCGAGAATTGCAACAATGGTAGTACCCGATGCATCTCGATCTGATCTATTAAGGGTAATCATTGCATATTTTGTAGAGGAAGTAAAAAAACTTGAGTCAAAACGAGATACCTTGTTTAAAACGTTGTCGGATAAGAGATGCATCTGTGGAGCTAAGATAGATCGAGGGAACTGTATGGGCGCCATGGAGACCCAACTGGGCCCTTAAACTGCTGAATCAATAAAACAAGGTATAGCTGATGTGGCCTACGAACTGAAATAGAGATCTCTTGATGTGTGGGGAATCGTTGCTGACCCTCTATCAGTAGAAAAAAAATCCTTTGTAATATGAATTTGACCTAAAAATAAATAGTATCTGTCGCAGACACATTGTAATAGATGAAAGCTAGTATGACCATTGACTTATCTTGTATCTAGTGGGGTCTTTGATATAAAATAATTTTTTTACATTCATTTTAATCGCAGAAATGGATTGAGTTAAACCAAGTTGAAACTTGATTTGGACTATAGAAATGTCACATACATATTGAAAGAGATGAAAGCTAGTATGACATTTGTTTTATCTTATGCCTGGCTGAGTCTTTAATATAAAATAAGTTTTTACACTTACTACAATCGCAGAGATGTAAAAATTCAGCTGAACCAAGTATTATCCTTGATCCAGCCTACTGAAGTGATCCAAACAAGTTGAAAAAGATGAAGACTAGTATAACCTTTGCCTTATCTCTTATTTGGCTGAGTCTTTGATATGAAACAAGTTTTTACACTTGCTATAATCGTTGAGATGTAAAGATTCAGCCGAACCAAGTGTTATCCTTGACCCAGCCTACTGAAGTGATCCAAACAAGTTGAAAAAGATGAAGACTAGTATAACATTTGCCTTATCTCTTGTTTGGCTGAGTCTTTGATATGAAATAAGTTTTTATACTTGCTACAATCACAGAGATGTAAAGATTCAGCTAAACCAAGTGTTATCCTTGATCCAGCCTACTGAAGTAATCTAAGCAAGTTGAAAAAGATGAAGAATAGTATAACATTTGCCTTATTTCTTGTTTGGCTGAGTCTTTAATATGAAACAAGTTTTTACAATTGCTACAATTGCAGAGATGTAAAGATTCAGCTGAACCAAGTGTTATCCTTGATCTAGCCTATTGAAATGATCCAAGTAAAAGAAGTCAATCAAGTGATATCCTTGATTGAACTTGGAAAAGATTGAGTGTAAGCTAGTATTATCTATGCTTGAATATGTAAAGTGTGAACGAATGTTCGTGAAGAGAATGGCATTGTCCAAAAAAAACTTTCATTGATAAGTTTAGAATTTACATTGTATAGAGATAAGAATCTCACTTTTGGAATTGAAAAACAAACAATGAATAATGAAAATGGAGTAGTAAGACGCCCAACGATAGTACTGTTTCAGTCGTCTAGTGTTCAAAGGATTTGAAATGGGGATTCCCTTTTTTGTCATAAGATAGTATGATCACAGGCCTGAGAGACCTGTGATAATAAATGGAGCCTCCCAATTGTCGGCCAATTTTCCAGCGTGAGGCTCTTTATGATGTTGAGGAATTTCTTTGAAGACGAGATCTTTGATTTGGTAAGTACGGCTCCTGACTCAGTTATTGTACGACTTGGCAAGCAGATGATGATATCGACCTAGGTTAACGATGGCACGTTCCCTGGTCTCATCTATCATATTGAGGTTGTAAGCCAATTCGAACTCATTCTCCACGTCAGTTAGGTCATGATCACGAACTGGATGATGATATTCATAAGGAATGACTGTCTCAGTGCCATAAGCAAGGTGGAATGGTTACACCCTGTGGATTGTCGGGGAGTGGTTCGATACGCCCACAGGATGTGAGGTAGTTCGCGAACCCAATTTCCTTTTTTCTGGTAGTTCGCCATTTTTTGAGTCCATCCACGATGGTCTTGTTGGTGATTTTAGCTTGGCCATTACCTTGAGGATAGTATGGATTTGATGGTGAGTAGATGATATTGTGGTGATTTAGGAAGGTTACGACCTTTCATCCTACAAATTGGGGCCTGTTATCAATACGAATTAGGTGAGGGCACCCAAATCAAGTGATTATGTGGTTCCAGATGAAAGAGATGACCTCTTCTTCCCTGGCTCGACATAGTGGAATTGCTTCTACCCATTTTGTAAAGTAATCGGTTGCTACGAGTAGGTGACGGCGATTACCTGGAGAGTTAGAGAATTTGCCGATGAGGTCTAGTGCGTATCTTTTGAATGGCCAAAAAACTTTGCTTGCATAGATTTCGAGCGCAGGGGCGCGTATTATATGTTCATGTCTTTGGCAGGTATCGCACCTGCAGAAATACTCTTCTGCTTGCTTGCGCATGCCGGGCCAGAATACTCCTTGTGTTATAGCTCGGTTCACCGATGATCTACCTGTGGCGTGGGAGCCACAAGTTCCTTCGTGTAATTCGCGGAGCAGTTCGTCTGCTTTTGACTTCGGGAGGCACTTAAGATAAGGCCTTGTTGTGGAAAAGCGGTAAAGCATATTGTTTTGAGTGATGTAACGCTTTGAGTTGTTGATCAGCTGTCGGTGTTCTTTGGATCTACTGGGAGTGGTCCTTTGCACTTGTTATCGACACCGAGGTGGGCTAAGAAAGGCTTTCACCAATCTTTATTTCCACCTTTATCACCCCCAGTATTGATCATGCATACAGATATGCGATCAATGTTGGGGGTTGAAATGATTTCGATCTAGAGATATTGAGCTTCTGTACCCAAGACCCCGGCTAGATATGCCAAGGAATTGAAGTGTCTATTTTTACCTCGAGGAAGATATTCGAGAGTTGCTTTCGCGAACTTACTCATCCTATCTGCAACGAGGGCTGCGTATTCGATCATCTTCCCGTTCTTCTTGTATTTCTCGGAATAATTATGACCGATGAGTAATGAATTGGTATAAACTGAGAGTTCGGGGACATCGAGCTCAAGTTCGGGGATACTTCTCCTCGGCTTTGTCGTTGACCTGAACAACTTTGAGTTATTTCTTATAGTTGCCATCTTGGTATGACTTCAGGTCAACAATATATTCCAGCATCTATCCTTCCTTAAAAATGAGCTCGAGCATCCACTGTAGAGCATAACAATTTTCAGTAGAATGATGATTTACCTTATGGTGTAGGCAAAATGGTCGATTCTCGATGGGCTCCAGCGGTTGAGAGACGCGGTAGAGTGTGTCTTTTAACAGCAGTGAAAAAATTATGGAGATTCAGACGTTCAGCTTTGGGAAGACAGGTTTGTTTTGCGAACCACTCCTCCGAGGGTATCTAGCGTATCCCTTGGTGCATTTCTGATCCCCTTGTTCCTCTTTAGGCTCGCTTATTCGCTCTGTAGGTGGGGATTTGGTAGAGAGGACAAACTCAGTAGACTTTTGTCACTCATACATCATCCTCTCCAAGTTGACGTAATCGTTAACTTTGGTGATCATCTCCTCTAACGTCACAGGCTTGTTAAGGAAGATGTATTCTTTGGCCTTGTAATCGAGCCAAAAGCATTGGTGAAAGTGGTCACAGCTATTTTTGAGGTTATCCACCTTTCTTGCAAGCTCTAGGATTTTCTTTGAAAAATCTTTAAGCTTTTCTCCATGTGACTGCTTAAGACCGATAAGAGAATACAAGTTCTCCTCTTTTCTCTGTTGTGAGCATATATTTTTATGAACTGCTTTTACAGTTGATCAAATGTATAGATAGATTCCTCAGGAAGAAAGTGGAATCATCGGAGTTGTTCCTCCTGTAAACTTGTGGCGAACAGACGGCAGATAATGTGGTTGAGATTGGAGTATAACCCCAATGAATAGCGGTATTGCTGAATATGCTCCTTCGGGTCAGTACCTTTGTACTTATGAATTTGGGGAGTATGGAAACCTTTCGATATTTCAATATCAAATAGTTCTTTGGCAATCAAACTTCCTTGTAACTTCGTGGTATCGCCGGTAGTACCCAGAACTTGTGCCTTGATCAGCTCCTTGATTCGCTGATTTATATGTTCTTTTGTGACGTAATGACGTGTTGGCTGAATCGCTGAATGCACTGGCAGGGGAAGGCGAGTTTCCATACCTTCACTCAAGCTATCTCGTGTTGGAACTTGGTGTCGGGGTTGCTGGTCTTCCTCTTGACGGACAGAAATTTGATGACCTCGACTGACTTCGGATTGAACTTCTCCCTCCAAATGGATGGAGGGCTGCAGTCCGTGTGGTAGATTTATTGAAATGGCTTTAATAGTAGCTCCCTGAGGTCCCAATCTTTCCCTTGCCAAATTATGGAAGGTCTTTGGAAGTTGATCGTGACCCATGGCTGGAGGAGCCTGCTAAGTATTTTACAGAGCCTCTAGTGCAGTCTGCATCGTCGTCATCTGATCTTCATGTCGTTTGAGTGCTGTCAAACAAACTTGTCGTTCTGCATCGAGCTCTTTCTCTCAGAGCTCGCGATCTTTTATCAATTGAAGTTCGAGTTTGGTGTATTTCTCTGCCTCTGCGTGGAGATTCGCCCGTAACTCGGTGAGTTGCCCCAGATCTACAAAAAATTCGAGTTGAGTTCCCGTGGCCTGTCGTCTAGAAGAAACCATAATTAAAAATTGTAATGAAAGACTTCCTTAGGGTATCGTGGAAATGTAATCTTTCCCACAGACGGCGCCAAATGTAATAGCCAAATTTCGTAAGCTCGATATGATTAGGAATTAGCTATCACACCAATGAACCTGTATCAATGCTCTAATATAAAACAAGAATTAGAGACAGATGTTTTTTGCGTGGAAAACCTCTGAATAGGTAAAAAACCACGACCTCGTATAAAGGATTTTGTAAAAGTATCTTTATTGCTTGGAGTGGATATCTTTATTACAAGTAATCTCTAGAATCTAGAAATGTTTTTGATCTCGTAAATAAGAAGTTAAAGTTATTTTTATGGTCTCTGTTTCTTCTGAAACTTTTCCGTTATATAAGCTTCTCCACAGCTCTTCGTCGTGCTAGAGCACGTTTTCCGAATAATGTGGTTAGTGGCGGTTGACTAAATAACTGACGAGTTTGTAGGAGATAAGTATCTTTGATTGAATAATGTTTTCCAGGTTTAGCTCGACCCACATTTTTGAGTAGTTCGTGGGGCTGGTTAGAATGTTT
Organism: Kingdonia uniflora; assembly: GCA_014058105.1. Taxonomy (NCBI): domain Eukaryota; kingdom Viridiplantae; phylum Streptophyta; class Magnoliopsida; order Ranunculales; family Circaeasteraceae; genus Kingdonia; species Kingdonia uniflora. The sequence goes on from JACGCM010001560.1 coordinate 3,062,025, forward strand.
AACTGGAGTGTTAAGTGGTAAAATTGTGTGAGCCTGAGATGAAGGTAAATCAAACTGCGTGAGCTCGATTATGAGTGAGATCGAGGGATAAGTCCCTACACAATAGGCGATGTATTAAGATTTAAATCATTTAAACCCCATATACCTTGCATCGGCGTGGTACTTGAACTTCCACTGGCATAACCGATTTGAGATGAATAATATGGATTCCCCGGTTGAGGGTACGGGCCCGTATAACTATCAAATTTAGGGTAATATCCTTGGTTTGAGTAATGAGGGTAATATCCATGAGTTTGAGATTGAAATTGATTGTCGGGTGCCAGGAATAGTTGGCAAACATACCTTAGATCTTGGGAAGTGTTATACATTTGCGATGGATCACTCGTTCCGAATTGGGGATGAAATACATTTCCTTGTTGGCTCGTATTGGAGGATTGAAGAGTGGTTTTGAGAATTAGATTGAGAGCTTGAGGAAGACATAGTGGTTATGTTTGTAAGGTAAGGAGGGATGAGAGTATAGAAGATTAGAAGGGAAGAGAGTGTAGGAGACGAATGACATTTATAGTTATAAAAAAACTAGCCGTTAATATGGCTGTTAACAAGTATCCAAAAAAAACTTGTCGTTAATATGGTCGTTGAGTAACTTGGACAACAAGTTTCTTAAGAAAAAATCTTTAAAAAAAATAATATTAAACAAGATTAATACTCAAGATATTTTAAATAAAACATAGTTGAAATAAAACATAGTTTAAACAATATTAATACGCAACATAGTTTAAACAAAACATAAATCAAAGTTCTAAATAAAACATAGACTAACTGGGATGACCTCTCTTCGTTTGGCGAGCGCGTCTGCTACGTGTGAGACTCTCGTCATAGGTACATTGCACAACCGGCTCTGTCTAGTAGAAAATGGACATCTCAGTTAGTCTCTCATATGATCTCATCCCTCCGCTTTAGCTGTTCCTCTAACTCGGTCGTGCGCTCAACGTATTGCCTCGAGTTTTTATATGGCGCATACCACATTCTTTGGTTTTGATGCCACAACTCATCCGTACTATACTTAGGTGGACACAGGTACGGTAACTGTATCACTGGGATCGGTATCCATATACGTTAATCGCTCGTTCCTGCCATATCCATGAACCATCCCATATCATGTGGATCGCCGGTCGCCTGAACACCATAGTCTTGAACCTATGAAGACGTAGCTAAACTTGACGTAAATGGAAAGTGTACATCGGGCCTCACTAGATCACGCCTGATGATCCAAATATTTCCTACCCTCTTTACTAAACTACAACCGATATTGGGATTTGGATGAACAGCACATCAATATGTCATGTAATTTACGTCTGAAACAAGATAATCGCGACCATCGTAGAAGTCCACATCTTTCAGACCCTGATATAACTCTCAATCGTACCTTAAGAATTATATAATCTCCTGAGGGGAGTCATAGGGCACACTATCATGCCTGGTCATTTGACGCATACACCGGTCTCCTAAATACCAAAGCGTACCGTGGTCGTATGGGACTGACACCAATGGAACCCTCTGGAAGCTCAGCGCTGAAGCAACTCTTACCTATGGATGGATTAATTGCCTATACCTGTGCCATGGTTGCCAATTTATGTTGGCTCTGCCCTTCCATTCTATCATATCTCTGATCACAGTAAAAAAACGATGGATTTCAGAACCTGTACTAGCCCTTTCATCTCTCTACGCACCCATACGGGGATAAATATGGTTAAAGTTTTGTACCTTAACTAGATACATTCCAGCCCGACAATACTCGAAGAACCAGAACTCCAATATCGTATAGAATCTGGTGATCGATTTCTTACCTTCTCGTCCCTCAGAACTGAGACTTTATCAAGCCCCCGATACAAAGCCGCCATAATCGGCGTACCCCAGTCAAAATGCGACGCACCAATAATATCATGTTCTGCCAAGGCTGCAAGATAACCCGCTCGAAGAGATGTGCTACCATTTGAGAAGAAGAGAATACCCATCATATAGGCAATAAATGCCCTCGCATATACGATATCTATTTGTGGGTCATAATTGTGGAGACGTGGATTCAAAGGATCTTTTCACTTTTTTAAATAGGCGAGAGTGATATTACCGTACCTGATGTTAAAGCTTGTAATTCCCGGGAACATCTTTTTTGCTTCCTCTAATTGGAGTACCTCTCGTCGTACAGGAGTTCGCGACCCCTCCCAAAAGATATGCCCATTAGCATGAAGAAGTCTAACGGAGTGAAACCCAGTTCCCTACAAGGGAAGTGAAAGGTATGGGTGGAAGACCACCACCGTTCCACGAGAGCATGAATGAGACGGTTATCCGAGTTTTCCGCCTTAATCGGGCAAAACTCCTCAAAACCCATATCGTCGACCAACTTCTTCAACGTCGGGTACATGACAATCCATTGGAACCACTTCAGTACCTTATATAATGATCCCCTACACTGTAATTCATCTCGGTTCTGATAAAAAAAATACATTAACACGTTAGAAGTTCATTCAGGCATTTCATCGAACACATTGCAATATACGTTAATAACACTTAAAATTTACACAAAACTTACGGCAATTCCTCCGATCCAATAAAAATATGAACCCAGCCGTCCGGGAGGATATCTACTCGGTTCAACTCTTCGAGCATTGGGTAGGGATCGTTGTCTAACGTCAATTGTAACGGCCAAATATTTGTTACTTCGGCGTTCCCCCTTTATTTTACTTTCGCATTTACGTTGCGTTTGGTTTTGGAAAAGCTTAAGAATGGTCGCAAACTAGACGAACCCGACATTTTTAAGTGATTAACATAAGGAATGGGTTAGGTTGGGAAATTTGTGGAGTAAGGTTGGGTATGCCTTGGGTAAAACTTCAAACACTTGAGATATGCCTTTGCCTTAGAAATAACACTTGAGAAAAATAACTACAAGTTTAGCCTAAAGCTTACAGCGTTATGCCACGCGGTTCTGAACTGCGCGGCTAAATAAAAAATAAAAAAATTTGACGTGTCATTTTCTTATTGGTTAGTCTTGCCGCACGGTTTAGAAGTGTGCTAGATAGATAGATGGCCAAGATAAAAACATGTGGCTGAAATCTGGTCGTTGGTGTCCCCGCGCGGTTCATAACAGCGCACGGTCGTCTGAACTGTTGTGGGTAGATTTGGGGTGGATTACATTCACCCTGGTTTTGGGCAAATCTACCCACCCAAATGTTGTGGATGCTCTCAAAGCATCCACATCAGCTAGGTACACCCTGACGTGGCAGATAGGTTTTCAAATCTACCCCCTTTTCTACCCAAAACGTCTCCTAACAGCTAGGTGGATCGGTGACATAGCGATGAAAAATCCACATTGAGGGTGGATTTTTGGTAAATTCATGCCGCGTCCTTCTGAACCGCGCGTAGTCAACGAGCTAGTAAGATTAAAACACGTGTCAACAATCCAGTGGCTCCTATTGCGCGCAGTTCTGAAGTGCGCGTAATCATAACGCCCAAGATTAAAACACGTAGACGGCTGAGATGCTTAGAAAATCAAACAACTAGTTTTGCTGCGCGGTTCAGAAGTGCGCGGCAAAACCCTGCATGAAAAATTTGTTGGTTCCCCTTTATTTATTGGTTTTTCCCTGATCAAACTTTTTCAACAAGATGCTCAACGGCTATAAACGGTTAGTTTTTTCTCTATCTATAAAACCCATTCAGAACTGCGCGGCATAATTTATTTATTTTTAATCTCTCTACGTGGCTCAATCTAGAGCGTCCATTACCCAACGCGCTGTTTAGAAGGGCGCGACATGAATTCACCAAAAATCTACTATAATGGTGGATTTTTCATCGCCACGTCATGGATCCACCTAGCTGATAGCTAATGGGAACCATTTGGGGTGGATTTGAGGGTGGAAAACAAATTCACCCTTCACGTCATCCTTCACCTAGCTGTCGTGGCTGCTCTTAAAGGGGGAAAGGCCAACCACCCCGGTAAACTGCACAATTTCGTAAATTTTGCATATAAAAACCATTATTTCATTGTCCAGAGAGTCCAGACAACATCCAGGTTGTCTAAACACTTACATATGGCCCTATGCATTTTTCCAATACTACCCCAAGCACCACTACACATCCCATAAAAACAAATACTAAAATTTCAGGACAATTCAGTCATTTCCATATCACACGTCAAACACACACGATTTTTTGCTAAAACATTCCCTCTCTCTCTCCTCCTTTCTGGTTAGTTTCAATCTTCGAATTTCAGATCAAACCACTCCAAATTACACCAAATCATCAGACCCTAATAACCCCCAATTAGGGTTTCAACATTTGCACAAATCGATTCGAATCGAATGATTTGATTCACTTCGGTTCGATTTCAATTTGGAGTCTCAAATGGGAGATTTTAACCTAGCCCTAGTGATTGTAGCAATAGTTGTGTGTGTTCTTGTTTTCATCTTCAATGTCTACCTTCTCGTTAATTACCAACACCCAGATGATAAAAACGAAGCTTATTTCCCTAAATTTGTTGTGATTTTCGGTTTATCGGTCGCGGCGATCTCCATTTTAATGCTTCCGGCTGATGTTGCGAATCGGCAAGCGTGTAGTCGCGCGATATACATTGGGGCGTGTAATTTGACCTTGCCCATGAAGAGTTTGTGGCTTGTTATTTACATTGTTGATGCGGTTCTTGTGTTCTTTGTGATACCGTTCGCGATGTTTTTCTACGAGGGTGATCAGGATAAGTGAGTTTTTATGGGTTTGGGGGTTAGGGAAACTTGGGTTTGATTTTTTGTTGTTGTTGTTGTTGTTGTTGGTATTTAAGGGATTGTTGTTGTTGTTATTGGTGCAGGAGTACAGGGAAGCGGATAAAGAGCGCGTTGATGTGGGTTGTGACTACTGCTATTGTTTGCGGTCTTGTGCTCGGGATTTTATACGGTTAGTTTTACCGTACATCAAAATTAGAGAATGCTTCAAACTGTAGTTGTTGAAACCTGTATGATGAAGACGGTGAGAGGGGTAAAACATTGATAAATTAGTTACCTTCATCCAAAGTGAACGAGCATACCATTGTGCATAGTGTATATAGCTACTGGTACCTGCTATTTTTGGCTTCGAATAGGTGAAATGTTGCACACATTTTTTGTATAGAATCTGTTTGGCATTTGCGGTAACTCTTGAGGGGAGTTATTACTCGATTGTGACATTTTCCCTTTTCTTTGAACGAAGAGCTAAATCTGTATAGCAATAGATGCGAATTAGTTGCAAGTGTTTGTTGAATAAGTTATTTCCGGTTCATAAAACTGATGCCCTTACAAGGAATATAATGACATGCTCTTAATGTATCCTTACTATTTTCAAGTAGAAGATGTATATTTATTTGTACTTCTTGTTCGTATCTACTAGGGGTCCTCCTAATCCCAACTTGCATATAAAAAAACTCAGGTGTGTTTACCGCTCCTTTACTTTAAAGATAAAGGCTACAACGAGTTTTCTTCTCTTTTTTCATGCCTTGTTGAAGTTGGTTGTACTCAAAGTCTTTGTTCAATCCCATAAAATAAGATCCAAATCTTCCAGAAAACGTGGGGGCTTGTTTTTGATTTTTTAGTTAAAAGCTTAGAATTTTAAATGAATGAATGAGTAATTACAAGAGTAGGGGACCTAGACAGCATCACTTACTGTAATAGACAATGACAACCCAACTAGGTTGGCTCCCCTAATACAGTTGATCATATGCAGTTCCAGGAGAGCCCAAGTAAAGAAAATAATAATGTGTATAATCAAAGGCCATGCCGTGAAAATTGGGGAGTCGTGAATTTTTATCCCCGTACAAGTCTTCATTGAATGTTACAGTTTCAAGCCTCATTCTTAAATTTCGTATTTTAGCCAATTTTTATTAGTAAGTTAACAAGTATGGAAAAACAGGGATAATCAAACCATAGGCTATTAACCAAAAGAAGTTTGTTGCTTGCAATAAATAATCAAAGGATGTTGCAATGTGAAATATTCGACGTGTCCTTACCTCGTCCCTTTTTTTTCTCCCTCCAATCTCCTGGTTTTAGAAATATATCTTTACTATACGTACTTGTGTTACTAAAATGAAGAGACATCTTTCTAATAAAAACATTATTGAAGCACAACTTATCAAGTTCCTTAACATTCGCTTTTTAGTAGTATAGTTTTTAGTTTTGCTGTGGATATGATTATTCACTAACAGTTCTTTTTCATTCCGTTGTGTTATTAGGCGTAATTGGTAAGGTGGACTTTACAGTTAGGCATCTTTCTTCACCCACGAAAGCATTTCCCAGCACTTGGAGTGATTTTTCAAGTAATCAACCATGTATTGGCTCAACCTTTCACCAGGTTCTGTTCTTTTGCATTGTTCTATTTGTCTGTCTTTGGGCCTATCCGTTTACTTTTGAATTTTAATGTTTTGAGAGAGTGTGTGATGAGATATTTAACATTGTTTTGGACAGTGGAAACCACGATTCAAAAAACTCTATACCGATTATGTTCCATGTGCAGATGTGCTTGTCTTTTCTTTCTTATTTCATTTATTCTGGAGTTCATTGTCTTTGCTTTTAGTTCGTATTAATCACTTCCATCAAATGTTTCAAATAAGATGTACCCCTTATATTAGGTAACTTTAGACAGACCTGACCATTTTGACTGAAATACTCCTCAAATTTTCCACTCAAAATATGAGGTCAAAATAACTGATATTATTGCCAAACTGGTGACAGTAGGAGGATGGTGCGGGTAAGTTTTATTTGAAGCAAGTTACAGCGTATGGGAGTTAGCTAAAATAACTATTAGTTTTGTACTTCTCTTTATCTGAAACATTCTACTTACTTTTTTCAGTGCTCCGCATACTCTGCAAGTGCTACCTCAGAAAAAACTTGGACCCAGCACACTACTTTTCCAGAATACGTTGTCGCTCTTGCTACAATAGTTGGATCCGTTCTTTTCTCTGTATGTTTTTCCTTTCATTATTTTAAGTTTTCTTAGAACTCTTTATTTAGTTTAATAATAAGGGCGTAAATGTAGGGTGTCATACTCCACTTTATGTGTTCGTATTATGGATGTTATTTGCTAATTTGTACATTACAATCTGTTACCACTTAAAGAAAGAGTCATCTCCTAATAATTTTTGAAAACAAAAACTCATTTGCTGAAATCTATATACAATGGTATATGTCTTAGCAACTTATTGATACGTGGGGTCCGTGGAAGTATTCTTTCAAATTTTTCGTTTACTTAACTCACAACCCTTAAAGTGTAATTCTATCTCTTACTATTATCTTCAATACTTTACAGATATTTGGTGGTGTCGGTATTGCTTGTTTGCCTTTGGGCCTTATATTTTCATTCTTCAGGCGCCCGAAGGCTGTTATAACTCGCTCTCAATATATCAAGGTTCTTTGCTCTTTTATTTTTTATTTTGCATTTTTGACTACGTAGATGAATGAGCTTAATCTTATGTGCTCCAGCATTTTATTTGTATATTACAGTTCCACGTAGTGGTTATTTATGGAGGATTGTCTCTAATATTCCGCAGGAGGCAACTGAATTTGCAAAAAAAGCAAGAGAATTGAAGAAAGCGGCTGATGCACTTCATCAAGAAGAGAAAAGTGGTTCTAAGGGAAGAAAATGGCGTAAAAATGTTAAAGCAGTTGAAAAGGTATGCAGACCCTTTGAAACTACAGACCCCATGGAGTTATTAAGAGAATTATACAAGAGATGCTAACAAGGGTTGGAAATTCGGTGGTCTTACGGATCACTTGTCTTTATCATGTAATACATTATATATACAGCTGATGTATTAAATAGTAAATGGTAATTAAACTTTTGATGATTTGCTATTTTTTATTGGATGACTTAAAGCTCATTAGACATTTCTTCTCAAATACGTAATAAAGGATGGTTGTTTGCATGGCCGTGCAGGAATTGCTTTTATTGGAAGAAGATGTGAAGGCATTAGAAGAGATGTATCCTCAAGGAGAAAAGGTGACGACTGTGCTACATGTATTTATAGCTGGTCGCTTTGTTATTTTTTTGGTTTCTCATCTTTCTGCCTTATTTCTCCAGGCAGAAGCTTCATGGGCCTTAACTGTTATTGGCTACTTGGTAAAACTTGTCTTGGGAGTATTGGGGTAAGTGCTTAGGCCAAAATAGTATAATTTTCTCCTCTCTTTTTCTTAACATATTGTTACTATTTCTGACAAAATGTTGAATCAAACTAAACTTGATCTGATCTGTCTTCAGGTTGATTGTTTCAGTGGCTTGGGTTGCGCATATCATTATTTACTTGTTGATAGATCCTCCTCTTTCTCCTTTCCTGAACGAGATTTTTATCAAACTTGATGATGTTTGGGGTATGTTGGATTCTTATCAGCCCTGATTACTTTAAAAACAAGGGGGGAAATACATGTTGAGCTTAGTGCCTTTAAACTAGCTCGCAACATTTTTTTTTTTTTTTTTACCATGATCAAAAACTGAATGGGCTTTATTAGCTAAAATGACTTCTCTTAAGAGTTCTTGATCTAACATGGTTAGCTGTTTTACTTGCCAGGTCTCCTGGGTACTGCAGCGTTTGCCTTCTTCTGCTTCTACCTTTTACTTGCAGTTATCGCAGGGGCAATGATGCTTGGTCTGAGATTGGTTTTCATAACCATACATCCTATGAAGTAATAAACCCGTTCCCACTTGATACTTTTGGAGTAGGGAGACAGAGAGGGCAGATTTTTTCGTAACAGATGATCATGAAGTTTTGTTGACCCCTAGCTCCTTTCCTACTGAATTGAAGACTATTAGAGAGGAGGATGCTAGGGGTAAACAATACTCTAGATTGCAATTTCAGATATGTAGTTTCAAATATGTTTCATGGGGAATCTAACCCAGCTTCCATAGCAAAAAGCAAATAAAGAAGATACTTTTGGTGTAGGTATACAGGAGGCCCGTTCTTTTATGGTTCCAGGTCTCCTGTATAAGGAAGATCGTTATACAAGTGAATGCTTTTTCATTTAGGCTATTTTTTCTTCTTTCCATAAAAACTGATTTCGAAGCAGAAACTAAAAGAACTGCGGCGGAAACATAAATTTATATATATATATATATATATATATTTTAACAAAGTCTGTATTTTTTGTGTTTTTCTGACATGTTATTATGTTTATTGATTTTGGTTTCAGGTGGGGAGCCACTCTGATGAATTCTTTTCTTTTCAATGTGGGACTTATTCTTCTCTGTTCCATCAGGTTTGTGCATTTGATCTTCTGAAGTTTAGACTTCAAAAGTGGGAGTTTTCGTAAGATATTTGAAGAAAGGGTAACTGCTAATATGGAAAACCTTGTGAGCTGGCATGCTCCAATTTTAAAAGGTTTTCATGGCTCCACTGTCCAGTACATTGAGCTATGCAGTGCTTCAACCTTAGTTTGTAACTAGGAACAAGGGAGTTACACTGGAAGATTTCGAGTTTAAGAGGGGGGTGGGTTCAAAATTTAGATAAAATGTTTTTGAATATATAATAATAACGTATAATTATGATGTATAACGATAAGAAAACATAAGTCTTTTATATATTTGTAGAAAATGCTCAGTAACATTTTTTCTTAATAAAAATACTTGAAATAAACAAACATTTTTTTTTTGCATTAAGCATGAATATTACAATCATCCGCATTAGTCTAAGTTATATTCAAGCAACTGCATTCTTTTTACAGCACAAATCCTCAACCAAACTTTTTTCTAGTAGTACAGATAAAACTGTATAAAACATTTCTGTGAAAAAATAAATAGGATATGAAGTTGCTGTAAAAAGATTATGACTCACATTCATAATTTTTGCCTGACAGTTGTGGGCCTGCTGTGATTAGATCCCACTTTACATCCTAAAGAGCAGTTGCTATCGTATTTTAAGTTTTGAACTATAAACTGAGACCAGATGTTTTAGAGAAGAAATGGCAAAGGTAATTAGGGTACCGACTTACTGCATGCAATCTAGGGATTTCCCAAGACTATCGAAGTTCTAGGAGTTTGAGGATCGCAATGGCCTCTTAAGAATGGCACCACTCTGCTGTCTAAGCTGCTTCTGGTTTTAGGGTTCTAGTAGCGGTCTTAGTTGAAGAAAGAAGATGATGTGTCTAACCCTTTTTACCGCAGCGAGTCCTTTTTATAAGAGGCAAGGTTGTTGTTGTTACTTAGAGAGTAAAGTTACGTGACAGGATTCTCGACATTCTCAGGGTAGTTACTCTATGCTTGACCAAACGGGAGCTTAAGGCTCGTCACTACCTTGCTAGCATTTTTAGGCTCCTATATACTTGGCTAGTAGTGGTGCTAGCAGATTGCTATGCTTGGCCTTAAGCCTGTGGGCGAAGACCCTGATAACTGTTTCCCCCTATACCGCTCATAAGTCAATGGTTCACTAACCTCACATGTTCAAATATCAGCCGCGCCCCATTGTCGCTATATGTAGCGGTCTAAGTAAATTATTAACATTTTAAGTTTGTAGAGTATTTTTTTGGGTGCTTTTATCTCCCTAAAAAAATTCTGCATGTGAGTCACTTTTGTATAGGCTGATGTGTGAAAGTGCAATTATTATTTTCTTAAAGGAGTCTGTGATGCACATGAATTTTATGCAGTTTGCTAATTAGTGTTTGAAATATATTGATGGAGCAAAGCTAAAAGCTTCTGGATAAAGTCGGATATCACGAGCTTTTGTTAATTCTTTATTTATTTTATCGTTATTAATTCGTCTGGTTTTAATATGTATTCTCATTAGTGCTAAATTTTAATTGGATATCTTTAGCTGTAACTGTTTTCTTTTTTCTCTCAGTGTGATTCAGTTTTGCGCCACTGCATTTGGTTATTATGCTCAAGCAACTGCCGCCCAGGAAATCTTTGGCCACACTTTGCAGTCTCTTCGCGGAATTAAATATCTTTACAAGTCAGTCGAAACTGTCTTTCTTTCTCTTATAATGACGTTGGAAATATATGATTTACTGATTCAATTGAACTTGGTTTGACAGGTATAATGTGTTCCAAATTGCTTTTGTTGTAATGGCTGGGCTTACATTTGTGTATTACGCGGCATTTGTAAGTTTTCTCCAATTCTTTACATGATAAATTGTTAGTTAGCTTCTCACATATAGTTACGATAAACAGCAAAGCTGATTTTTTTTATCCCGAACAATTCGGGGTCTGCTGAGTTATTTTTGCAATTTGCTGAATTCATGGAGAAGACTAACAAAAGACATTTATATAGTTGAATCAATCCAGCTAATTGCAGAGCATTAACAGTATCCTCTAAAGGAAGGAAAAATGGAAAATACAAAAAATGCACCACTAATAACTTTCTGTGGCTTATGTTTGATATAATATGATGTAGAGATGCTTGACGAACTTCCGGATTCCAAAAGAAAAAAGAAAAAAAGAGATGCTTCCTGAGAAGGATCTACTTGTTCGTCATGCCATCATAGAGAAGTAGTGTTATACTACCCGATCTCTAATGAACGACAAGATCTAACCATGCATACAAGTGATTCATCATTTCGTCCTTGGATTACTAGCACTATGATTGCAGACTATAGTCAAGTAATAGTTAATTACATATTAATCATATACTGAGACCAAATAATGTGTACTGACATAATGGGTTTGGTTAGTTGTAGTACCCAAACAGACTACCTGAACTTGACACCAATGTGATTGTGTGTTCATTTGGTGAACTAGATGTCCTTATATTGCACCCATTAGGCAAACCTGAGATTGGATTTTGGGTGCCGGCTTCGGGTTTGACCAACCCAAATTTCAGCTCTGTTTATATACTGTTATTGTTATTAGTTTCGTACTTATTTCCTTTCACAGTTCTTACTAAATTTGATGGATTCTTTCGGACTTGATCCCTTGTTGATTATTGCCGTATACCAATTTTCTGAGTATGCTCTTCATGTATGGGAAACCTTTGCAGGGATGGAGAAAGAGAAAACCCAGTGCCAGGTTTCAGCTTTCTACTTGAGTAGTATTCAGACTGGCAAGGAACTTTGGATTTCATATGAAGCTCATTAGTTCAAGTTGATGTTAAAATTGGGATGTGTACAGCCTAGTTTTGTTTCATGTATCGATATTCCAGAGAAACAAAGGTTGTTACAATCGAGATGTAAATTTGACTGGCAGTTAGCATGTTGTGATGAGTGTCGCTTTCTGCTATTGTGGCAGTTTCTTTTTTCTTTTCCTCTTGTATTATTTAACAGTTGATTTAAAAAAATGTTGAGGGGCCTTCTGACCACGACCACATTTGTAATTTATTCTTTTTAGCATAATATGTTTTGGAAAGTTATTATTCATTTGTAAGTAAGAGCATTTGCAAGTGTGTACATTTGTCCATGGATTATTTGTAGTTTGTAGAAATATGTCAGGACAAGTTCGGCGGTTTTACCTCTTGACTGGTGTAATGAACGTTCTCGAGACAAGTGTTTGAGTTCTGCCATTTTTGAAAAATGACATGTTTGTTGCTTTATTCGCAGAGTGAAAAAGAAAGAAAGAAGCATAGTTCTCTATGAAAATGCACTCTATAATCTGACAATCATTAGGGGTATTTTCTACTTTGTGAGCTTCACAATATCAACCTGTGCAGTCATATGAACAAAGGCAAACCCAGAAATATGATGGTCAAGGAATCTGGGGAACCCTCAAATCCAACCATTAAAATATACGGGTACGGGGCAAAGCTCATTACATTTTGTTTCACTTCATCATCAACACTATAAAAGAATAATTGCCACAACTAAAGATGCTAACACCCATTTTATATATTAGAAATTAAGAATATTCAGAAGTCTGTTTTCTCTAAGGTTGATACGATCACATTTACCACTGAACATTTTTGAACCAAAACTTCTGTCATGGTAAAATAGACCTCCAAGAACTGTTTAATCCCACTTTCCCTCTCTGTGAAAGGTCCATTCAGAAGGGTTAATAGTGTCAACCCCATTGGCTGCGACGAGATCGTATAAGGAGTCGTCTCCAAATTCTGTTGGTAAGGACTTCCAGTGTAAGCTGGGCTGCCAGTCTGCTTCTTTCAGGACCTTCAGTATTTCTGCTGCAACAATCTTACTTCCTTCTGAAGATAAATGAACACCGTCTCTGCAAGGGAAACAGGAAACAGGAAACGAGACATAGTAAGCACACGTGTGAGCTAGGAAATATGAATTAATAAGCAGGCAATAAATCTTTAACATAGAAATAGTCATGTAACCCCCATTGCATCAATTTTGATAATTCTACCCACCCCCTACAATTGGCACCTTACATCTTCGAATATAAATACTCAACTACTTAAGTAAACTCTAAGGTAAGTGAAAACTTACGTAAAGCAAGAATTCATCCAATCATCCTTTTTCTGAATTGCGGAAAAAAGATCAACTACCTTCAAGTCCAACTCTCCGCACAACTCTATACAAGCTTCTGAATATTTACGACATAATTCATTTGATCTAACCAGCTCGCTAAAGTAGCCACTGGTTTCACAACAAACACAGGGTGTAAGAATGTCACAATTTAGCATGAAAAATATGTAATAAGAAAATAATGGGAGGCCTCAAAGCACCTTGATGTTTCACGGAGTTTTTGCTCATTCAGGGGAGGGCATGAAAGAAACACAACACGTATGTTCTCTGAAAGGCTCTGGCTAACAAAGAGTTGTGTGTTAGAATGAACACCAATACTATTCCAGTGCATGTTGCTGAAAGAGATCTAAGGTTTTCTCACCACAGATTTCCACCAGTGCAAATAAGATAATATTAATATTATACGTTGGAACATTACCTTGAGATGAATTGCAACCTTCCTCATGTTCTCAATGTATTCCAAAAGTGGAACATGAGGGCCTAAGCCAGATGAGTGAGGTCCCATTGAATCATTGCCCCCAAAGTAGACAATCACCAAAGAAGGTTGTACAGCTGCATCCTAGAACAATGATTAAGATGAGATGCTGAAATAATCTAAGGAAACATGGAACATAATTCTTTTATAGCCAGGCTACCATTTTCGCTTCCAAATAGGGGGGAATTACTCTCGGAGTCTCAGTGAAACGATGCTATCTTCAGAAATTTATAGGATATGGGACTATTGTAGTTTGTTATTTGTGTGATTTTGACCATGCACTAGCCTTGCTGAAATAGGGCGGGAAGCTGGAATTAAGTAATCATTATTAATGCTTTGGAAATTTAAGATTTATAAACTTTCCCTTTATTTAGTTATTTGGAAGTAACAAGAACTCAAATCATCCCAACACAGGAGGTCCAGCATAATATGGCACTTATCCTTCAAAAATGAACATACCAACGGAAGGTAAATAATTTGCTTTTGATATCACCAATTGGGTTTAGTTTTAATTAGATGTTTTTGATCTGTTGAATGGTAAGTGCAACACTGCAGGTCTATCAGTTTATTATATGTTTATTGATTACTCACAGAATAGTAGAAGATTGGTTTCAGCAGTTAAATTTGTAAACAATAGTAAGACTCTCAAATATGGTTATGCCTCAAATATATAAACTATGTTCACATAAAATGAAGAGTAATGTATAATACCTTCGGAAAAACTTGATGGATAACTTGGAGGGCACGCCTTGAGTTCCAACCAATGTATCCTCGCAATATTATGTCAGCCTGTACGGAAAGTAAGTTGGGCAGTGAACTTGAGTTAAGAGCCTCTGCTCTTTATAGTAGTTTTGATACTAAACAGTTATAAGAGAAGTAATGCTCAGATATTCACAACAATAACGTAAAGGAAAAAGGATACGGACAACCAAAATATAAAAATTATTAGCAACCTTTATAGCTTATAAACAAGGAATCTGACTCATTTGAATCTTCAAACCCACCTAGCTAAGAAAAGAAAATACTTAACAGGACTTATCGCTCTATTTTAATTAATACCACAGCCAATTCAATGGGCACATGATTCTCCACAAAGCTACCATTGCTGCTGTTTGAAATTATTCTCTTACATATAAAATAAGAAAATTTGACTTGCTTTCGAGTGCAGTACAGGAGAGAAATTAGTAGTTGATCCCATGATGCGCCAAATCTTATGATTTACCCCCCAAACCACACCTGACCATATGCAAACCGGGTTTGATAACTATTGAGCAATCATAAACTTGGGGGTCAATTGCTAATAAGCCTCCTTTGCTCAAAGGCAAACTCAAAATTTCTCAATTCAATTCAATACAGTTGGTAAAGGTTTATCTACTAAATGCAAACTAGGTCTGTATGGGCATTTGCGATTCGTTGAATAAACAGTAAACCACAATCTTTTGCCCTCCAGAACTTAGACTTGTAGGGCATTAGCCTTCAAATTTTCATGCATACAATATCTACACCAAAATCACCTACAGTTCTAGAGCAGAATCATACCACATTCATAAAAGTAATTCACCCTAAATAACATCAATTAAATTACCCAAGGTAGTTTTCCACTTTTCTCCAAAGTAGCCGTATTTAAAATCAAAAGATGACACATTTTAACAAAATCTACCACAAATTAGTTTCCCTTCTTTATTTTCTTCTTCCTCTAATCCACTCCCCCATCTTTATCTCTTTTGCCTATCCCCCACATCCTCTTATTCTCATTTACGAGTGTGTTTGGTTCGTGGAAAATGGCGGAAATGGATTTCCGCAAAAAAATTGTTTTCCTTCGTTTGGTTGGGGACGGAAAACATGAGATGGAAAACTCATTTTCCATGGTTTTAAGAAATAGAACAAAATATGGATAACTTGGCTTCCTCCTTCCATCAAGATTATTTGTGTTTTCCACCAAGGTGTCAGGGTCGAGATCTCTTGACTTAAAATTCCCAAAGAAATTCCGATTTACTCTAAAATTTAACTTGAAATATCAATGGTGCGTTTAGTTCATGGAAAATAGGTTTTCCACAATTTTGATGAAAACCATGAAAAACGAGATTTCATGGAAATCCACTTCGCCATTTTCCACGAACCAAACACACCCTGTAATCTCAATTTTCTTCTTCTTCTTCTTCTTCTTCTTCTTCTTCTTCTTCTGGTTTTGGTTGTTGAGATATATAGTCAAATTGCGCAAATCAAGCTTACCACCTCAAAATATAAGATCCTGGGGCTACTCCTCTCATTGCCAATTGGTTAAGCCGGGGTAATTATTTTTTTCTTTAATCAAATTAAAATAATATCCAAATATGAAGGCCAAGCCCCATCATCATTTTTAATCCTTCCTCACCTTCTTTATGAAATCCAACAATAGCCCAAGTATTTAAATCTAATCTAATTGTCTACATGTACATAAAATCACAGAAAAATAACACATTTTCATATAATGAACTAAACAACACAACAAGCATTTTGTAGCAGACGTAGATACAATCAAAACCCAAAAAAAAAAATGTACCTTTCGGGCGTAGATATCAGCTAGAATAGCTCCCCATCCGCCATTGCTGTAGCTGTATTGAACAATGGACGACCCAAAGAGCACTATTTGAGGCCGCGCTGGTCCAACCATTATTGTCTCTCTTTCTTTAAAAATAAAACTCGGAGAGAAAACGATCAGTGTCTGTCTGTCTGTTTGACTTGTTGAGGTAGTTGGGAGTTCATAGTTTTGCTGCCTTGTATTTATAATTTGTTCATGTGTTTCATGCATTAATGCCTTCAACAATCTTGGCTATGATCTACTACATCACCGGCCCACTCATAATGAAAGATTTACCTTGACTACCCCGGTATGTCGGGTTGGTGGGGTTCTCATGTGCTCGTGCTCCAGGGATTAGTCGTGCAAATGGTGATAAATTATGAACAGTCGACTAAAAAATAGGCTTACGTGACAGACTCATGACCCTCAAAAAGGAAAAAAATTGGAATTATAGTGACTTATTTAAAGTTTTCGCGATATGCCAAAGAAATACAGACTGGAATATAGGTTCAACAACTTGCCCGAGCAACTATTCGACTTTAGTGGTGCTCCTAGCAAAACAATTACCAAGCCAACAACCTGAATAGTAATTGTACCCCAGAGTCAGAGTGCACCAATATTATCTCTCTAAACGGAGGCTAAATTGGGACAAATGGACTTTTTTGATGGCGGCTGACCGGCAAGGGATGCATTATATGTCTAGTAACAGCTACATCTTCATTATTAAGGTGGGTTGGGGGGTGCCCACTTTGTTTTCGCCATCGATAAGCGCAGCCCTCTGATTAGTTATAATAACTTCCAACCTCACCCCACACCTGCCTCGGGTATTTGAAATCTCCGATCCCATCGTATCTTCATAGACCGAACCCGATTCAACTTATATTGGGCTTCTTTTATTTTCAGGCCCTAATCCTACAAAGTCCAGTTAGAGAAGTTTCCTATTTTACTTACACTTCTACTAGGGCAATGTTTCCTCTTGGCTCCTGACATGATCCTATAAATAGAGAGAGCCTCAAGGATGGAACAATCACAATTCACAACTCTCTGAATCTCTCTCTTTAAACTTGAAACTTGAAACTTGATTCTTTGAAACATATAGTTATGATGGCTTTTGGTAAGAGATGTTTGATCTCTTGCATGATTATGGCACTAGCTTTGCAACTCTCCATGGCCGCGGTCTACAATGTGGGAGATAGTGTGGGGTGGAGCGCCTTTGATGAAGTTGATTACCAGAAGTGGGCTGATTCCAAGACTTTTCATGTAGGAGACACCATTGGTAAGTTATACTTTTCTTGCAACATAATGACTTTAGATAGATTTTAGGGTTTCGATTAAGGGTTTTCCTCAAGCAGATTTTTTTAGGGTTTAAGACTTTAGGGTGTTGTATTCTTGGAATCTTGATGATCAGCGAGGTTCGCCTTTGTGATGATTAAAAACATCTGCATGCCTAGCAATAATTAATAAGTAGGATTCAAACGAGAACTGCGACGTATTTTTATTAATTCCACAGTAATATGAATATATATTTTGTTAATTGCAATGTACGATCGCTTAAGATATTTGACCAAACTTATTGAGCAAGATTATTGAAATATGAGGTTAGTTTGATGTCGAGAGATGTTTGATTTAATTAGTACGTGATTTTAAGAATTTTTTCGACTATTATTTGTTTCTAGGTTATCCTATTGATTACGGAAAACTAATAGGTATCCCTTTTTTGTTTGTTACAGTTTTCACATACGACGTAGGACTCCACAATGTGGAAGAAGTGAGTAACGGTGACTATGAATCATGCGGTGTTGGTGCTCCACTAGCGACCTACGCCACAGGCAATGACTCCGTTACCATCAAGACTTACGGTCACCATTTCTATATTTGCGGTGTTATGGGACATTGTCAGATGGGTCAGAAGGTTGATATCAATGTTGTTCGTTGCTCATCTCCAGTGTTGGTACCAACTCCACCACCTTCATCTTCTTCGAGTCCAGCTCCTCCAGAACAACCTCCAACTTCATCACCACCTTCACCTTCTTCGGTATTTGCTGCACCAAAATCAACTCCTTCACCAGCAGTATCATCACCAGCACCAACACAAACACCAACACCAACAGCTGGATCTCCACCTAGCAAAAGTGTGGCATCCCTTTTGTCCATTGGTGTTCTTGCTAAAGTAGGGGGCGTGGTTGTGTTACTCCTAGGCTTAGTTCTTTAAATTTTGAGATGATCGAGGGGAAAATTCTTACTTTTATGGTAACAAAACTTAGACGTTGTTTTATGTTATTAAGAGTTGTTTATGTTCTTGTGCTACATCGATTATAAGTGAAATTAATTATTTTTTCACTTTCTTCACTTGGTGTGATTTAAAAATCCTTGATGAAGCCAAGTTTACAACATCTCAATATCATGAGTACTTATGATCGCCTTTGGCACAGTTGATTATACATATTTTGATTTGTGATTCAACTCTTTCAAAGTTACGATCCTCCCAAAAATAAAGCACAACCGTAGTACTCTCGCCCATTATTATTCCAAGCAACAAATTGATAGCCTAGCTCCATCGATTGTATTTATTTGGCGACGGGTCGACATGAGATGTATTTTATTTGAAAAACAAAAAAAGCTTTCAGCACATACATAAATCAAGTAATTGGTTATTTATTAAGCACATAAATTTCTTGACTTCTTATTTTGTTTTCTTTGGGCATGAAAGGAATGATGTCTGCTAAAATAATTTGTGCATACTTAAGGAGAGTTCTTGAGTTTGAATCCCCATGGGTGATAATTGTAGGGATAGCCTTTGGACTGTCTTACGGTCCTTCGGGTTTCAAGATTGAGGCTTATGGAAGACTTAAGGAGTTTATGGTTGCCTTCTTTCGCGGGCTTGCTACAGTTGTAACATTTTTGTGTAATTTAGTTTTGTGTGTTTGGGATGTGTCTCTCTTGGTCTCTTAGATTTGCGATGCCTTTCTATTCTTGGTGTTTCTTGGACTTAGGCTGTGAGATGCAAATGTTGTAGGAGAGTTGTATTCTATGAAGAGGTGCATTCAAAAAGACACCTTCTCGCGTTAAGAGGTGTATTGGAAAGATACACCTTTCCCCAAGTAAAAAGAAAAAATGTGCGTAACATTACATTATAGACAAGCGGATGAGCGTTTTGGGATACTTGATCTTTCAGAGCTTGTTAACGCACGACATGATTCATGTCTGATCATAAAAAAAAAATATCCTAAAGTGAACCAGCCTATCCTTGTATGGGGTATATGTAGTTATTGGAATCGAAACACATTTGGTTATAAATGAGAATTAATGGATCCATGAACTAGTTCAAAGTTTAAACTCAAAGTTGTACTTTGTAAGCACCATCATCATCATCAAAGAGAAGACCTTAATCTTACTATCGAATCCTTACTGATGTAAATAAAGATTTGAATTGACACTGTTTGTACAATGTTGATAATAAAGTGGAGAAAAAAAGTCAGAAACCTTACTTAAACACAGCTCTTTGGTAATTATGACTTCTTTCCATTATTTTTTTAAAGTTACACCTAAGACCCTTGGCTTTTTCCGTGATTACCCTCATTAATAACTCCTCCCTTTTCCTATAAAATGCCAATTTTGAGTAACCGTTAGCCTCCACATGTCCCACTCTCTCTTTTAAGTTTTAACCCTCTCCCCCCCCCCCTCACTTGTATTTATTACCTTATACCAAAAATCTTTTGGCAATTACAATATCTCATTTCTGAGATTTCTACAATCTGTCTTTCTCTATTTTTATTTTGCAAGAGTGAGTGATTGAGAGAACCAAATGGCTTTGGTAAGGACACAAAACCCATTGTTGTGGTCAGAGATGAAGTTAGAGAAGAGGTTTGGTGCACCCAGTCTCATGGTGACTCATAGTCATGAAGATGTTGTAAGGGACCCAAGAGTTTTCATGGAGTCTCTTAGATATTTACATTTACATTTGGGTACAAAGTTCATGTAAGTTTTGTTTTTTCTTTGTTTATGTGTGGTATCCACATTTGTGTAAACATGCAAATGAGTACAAAAATATATGATGTGGTTGGAGAGTCATAGGACTCTTATCTACTTTTGTATACTCATTTATTAAGGTTTATCAACATGGATTTGTATAAATCTCCAAGATTTTTTATTTTTATTTTTTTGATTCATTTTGGATTTTGAAACAACCCCTTTTGTGCCAAAATATGTGGTATTGTTTTACTGGAAAGATTTGTTTCAGATACTCTGTCTATTAGTTAGAGTTGTTTTTTTTTACTGCCAAAATAAGGGGTGCATGTTTTGATATAACCTATGGTTTTTATCTTATGAACTTTGGGGTTTTGATTAATTTGGGTTTTTTGTGGTTTAGGATTCCTGTGGTTGGAAGGAAGGAATTGGATTTGCATCTACTTTATGTTGAGGTAACCAAAAGGGGTGGTTTTCAAAAGGTTAGTTTTGATTTTCTTAATTTTTTTGATTTTTGATTTTTCTTCTTCTGGTGAATGTTGGGGTTGTTGTGATTTGTGATTTGTAATTTGTGAATTGTGATGAGTACTATAGGTGGTCCAAGGTAAAAAATGGAAGGATGTGAGTTTAGCATTTAACTTTGTTTCAACAGCAACAAGTGCTTCCTATGTGTTGAGGAATAATTACATTAGCACTCTCTATAATTTTGAGCAAGTTTACTTCTTTAAACAAGGCCCAAGTTCTCATCCAGGTTTTCTCTTTCTTTCCTTCTTTCTTTCTCTGCGTGTTTAAGATGCATTATTTGGTGGTTTAATGAGAGATGTGGGTATTATTTGTGGCAGTGCTTTTGCCTATGTCTGGTGATGACAGTCAAACTGCAGCTGTAATCTCTGATCCAATGCAGGCAGACCATCTGCAAACTCAAGGTAAAAAGAACTCTGATTTTGTACCTTTTGTGTTGAATCAGTTTTGATACTATTTATGTTGGGGTTTATTTTTACAAGTTTATATCCACATACTGCTCTGTTCAAAGATATAGGTTACAAGGATTGTATTTGTACAAGGGTGGCCACAATGTCTTGATTAATTTTTTTAATTAAGTGCATGAGTATATTGATTGAACAAAGAGAGTACAAAGGGAGAACCATACCTTGCCCTGAACAAAAGAGAAACTTACAACCTCATAGCAACCATTCCCCCCCTCTTATCCATAAGAAGAGCCGCTTTGACATGAGAGGGAACCTTAGTAAGCTGAAAGTACAAAACAGAGTGAAGAGCACTGCCTTCCTTTGACAAGAGATCAGAGAGACAATTGCTCTGGACAATGATGCCTTGCCTAACTTAAAAACAAGTTTCGGGTGGATGATTATCGGTCGGGGACACATCCAAACATGGCCCTTTATTTGGAGAAATTTGGTTGAAAATATTCAGGGCTTAAAATCGTAAAACCTGTGCTCTTTCGTGAAATCGCTAAAATTTTATATATTTATCAAACTCTTGGGGAATGTTTATAAATGTTGGTAGAATATATTGGAATTCAGGATTTTTGACAGGCAACTATATTAAAAAAATAGCGATCTCTATGGAATCTCGTTGTTTGGCCTAATATAAATCTTGGTGCTAATAGTTTCATGTTTTTCAGAGCCAACTGCTTTACTACCAGTCTATGGGACGGGAAAAATTGACGGGAAATTCGACTACGGTTATTTAGTTACTGTGAAGTTGGGTTCGGAACTTCTTCATGGAGTACTTTATTATCCTCCATCTGAGGCCTCTTTATCTCATTCCAAACTACCCAACAATGGAGTTGGTGTCCCTCATTGCCTATCTTTCACCTCACCCGATCAAAAAAAGAGACGACGAAGACGTACTCGTGCTGGGGACCCTGGACGCCCAAAGTCTAACAGAAGTGCTTACAACTTTTTCTTCGCTGATAAACATTCGAAGCTGAAAGCGGAGATCCCAATGAAAGAAAGAGAGTTTACTAAGATGATCGGAGAAGCTTGGGGTAAAATCACCCCAGAAGAGAAGATGGTAAGTGTATCTTCTTCACTTAAATGTGGCCTAAGCGCTTTGTAAGCTTAAATGCATATTTTTTGGTTGTAGGTTTTTCAGAAGATGTATGACAAGGACAAAGAGAGATACCAAAGCGAGATGAAGGAATATAATGAGAGAAGGGAGGCATCACTCCAGCTTTTGGAAATTCGAGATGGTAGTCGTTCAAGCCCATAATTGGGTGAGGAGAAACTTGTGGTAGGGGGTATAGAATTTGAAGATCTATAGACATAGAAATTGTTTAGGCTTACTTGAAGATGTTTCTATTTCTTATTTATGAGATATGCTTTTACGATCTCTCTAGATCAAACTTTGATCTCTTGGCCTTGTCTACTTGACATCTGCGATGAGAGAAAAAGTTCGAGCAACACAACTTTATCATCATTTAGGTATTTTTCCCTTTTACCCTTTAATCATTTAACATTCATAAGAACTCACTATTGTTTGCTGATCTTGTACTTTAGTTGGTTTCTAATTTTTCTTCCATCACCAACCCATTTTAATATATAACCCATTAATGACATTTTCAAGTGCCTTTGTGATTATCTCTTGAATGACTGATAAGAACTTCAAATTAATTTTATTAGTTTCTGTAATTTTATTTAATATGCTCAATCTCATTCCAGAAAATCAAAGATAAATTTGAATATTTATTTGAATTATTTCATTCAATATTGAAACCCTTGTTGGATCACTACTTCCAGGAAATAGAGAGAGATTTGGTTGAGTAAATGAATTGATAGATTTGCTTAGATTTTTATCAGATCAAAAGTTTATAATGTTGTTTTAGCTCGATTCATCGTGAGTTTCTTTCAAATTGGGTAAATAAAATGGGAATTTGAAACTTTTAATAGGAGAATATGACTTATGTTATATTTTATTTTTTGAGAAAAGAAAAGTGGAAAAAAGGAAGAAGAAGAAGGATAAAGTGGAAAAAAAAGGGGTGTTATGGTTTTGTTTGTAGGTTTCTCTCTCACATCACAAGTGTCAAGTAGGTAAGGCCAAAAGATCAAAGTTTGATTTCCATTTCAACCAGTTATTGTAGTTGATGCAAGCAATGCTCGTGCGATTTTCATTTTGCGATACTTAATTTTGATTTTCTCTGCATATGAAATTTGAAGAGCTTATAACGTAGCCAATGTATGACAAGCTTTTACCGTAATCCGTCTAAGCGCCAATGAGGCACTTCGAACAGAAATCTGCCCTATGCGCCAATGAGGCACTATACTTATAAATAAGTTAATCATATTAATCAAAATCTCTCTCAAATTAATGCAAGAGTTAATAAATTAATGCGCGTAGTCATCAAATCTATGAACAAATCAATGTACATATCTAGTATCTAAAAAAGCAAAGTAAACATTGTAGTACAAAAAGTTTGTTTGTTTCCTTCGTTCTCAGTCTATCGGATCTCTATACCTCCAACACCTTATAAATAAGACTTCATATAACACACTTCATATTTCGTCTCTCAAAGATTTTAATTAGTTAAGACTATCTCTAAGAGAGGTTTGATGTTATTTCTGTTAGATATTTTGAAGTTAAAACAATTCCAACAATTTCTGGTTATAGCAACAGTTTTGCAGCTATCTACTGAAACTGGGAAAAGAATACGACTATTATTTGTGCACTAGGGATTACCCAGTACATAAATATAGCAGTAGTTACATGTTACGAATTTTGTACGAAGTATTTTAATTAGTAATAAGTTGATGCATTGTATCATTTAGGAGTTACTGGTAGTAGTTTAATGATCAAGAACCTCATCTCATGTTTTATTGGCTTAATTAAAGTATGTTTTACTATTGCAGGTAATGAGACATTTGTGACAAACCCATCTTAAAGCTCAACTTTTACATGTTAAAGATAACTACTGGAGATGACTTAATGAAGATATATTCTAGACCAAAGATACACATGTAGTCAAAAATTTTACTAAAAGATTTTCACCAATTCTCTTAGTTAGTTGTTGAGAGTTGGGAGAACTTTTGTTAGCTTATAAAGATAGAGGTAGGGAGAGAGAAGAAATCTTTTTGTCCACCGAAGCTTTCTTGTACTTTTGAGAAGGAAAGAGAGAAAAGTTAGTACTTAAAATCGTGTTATTTGGAGTTATTTTTTGATGAACCAATATTGTAAGTATATTTTCAATGAATAATTAAATTCTTTTATATTAAAATTGAAATATTATTCTTCAATATTAATAAGAGATTCAATGATTTGATCTACGAGAACAACAACCCTCCTAATACTACAATACCCAATGTGTGATACGAATTATCAAATGGCGCCGTTACAGGGATGCAATCGGTTTAAATCGTGTTTCTTTTATTAATTAATTAATTAATTAATTTATATTTATGCAATCGGTTTAAATCGTGTTTCTTTTATTAATTAATTAATTAATTAATTTATATTTTTTTTCTCTCTTCAATTATTATCAATCCCTTCCGTTTAAGGGTATTTTGGGTTTTGTGTAGTTTAAAGCTTCTGATATTTCAAGTTGAATTAAGGGAAGGATGGAAAGCACTTGGTGGCGTATGTATCATCAAAAAGACATGCAAATCTTAGATAAATTCTGCAGACCTCCCTCATTTGTTTTACTTTTTTGCTTTTTTCTACAAAAGGATAAATAAAATAATGTTCCTTTACGTTTTATTCCTTTCTTTTGCTTGCTGTTTGTCTTTTCTCATTAAGATATTTTAACAGAGAGCTTTTATAAGCAAGGCTATATTTGTGGAATAGCAAGAATATTAAAAATCTCGCTTCAAATTTTGTGAGGCAAGGATGTGAGCCCGTCAACATGGAAATTGTTATCCTCTTTAATTAGGAAACTGTCTCCCCCTTTAAAACCTTTCTTTTCTCTTCTTCCCCAAAACAACAAAGAACTTGAACAAAAATTAGAATAAAACACGAATTAAGAAGTTTTAGATTTCAGAAACCGTAGTAGAGAGACACCATTCTCCTTCTTCGCATTTTACTTTCTTTCAACCATGAAAAATTCAAAAGTAATTAATTAACTTCTTTTACTTCTAAATTTGAAGAATCTGTTTATGTAACTTAAATCAATGAGTCCATGCCCAACACCACAACCCCGCCGCATGATCTCCTTCTAAATATATTTTAAAAATCTAAATCAAATACTTCAATTCTAAATAGAAATTTTCAAGTTTATTAGTACCAGGACTTCATACTTCTACAACTCAATGAGTTGAACTTATACTTAACAGTAATTGTTTATTGAGAGGTTCTCTTGAACAAAATCATATTTACAACAACCTAATAAGTTTTAAAAGAAAGAAATATTTTTTTTTTAATTATTATTTATTTTATTTTATTGTGTGAGATAT
Source organism: Kingdonia uniflora (assembly GCA_014058105.1). Taxonomy (NCBI): domain Eukaryota; kingdom Viridiplantae; phylum Streptophyta; class Magnoliopsida; order Ranunculales; family Circaeasteraceae; genus Kingdonia; species Kingdonia uniflora. Next base: position 3,087,837 of record JACGCM010001560.1, read on the forward strand.
TTATTTTTTGAGAGAGGGAAAGAAGAAAGACTTCACCTTTTTGTTTTTGTTTGAGATTTTTTCAGGAATTTTTGTTGTAGCTGTAGATTTAGTTAGGTGATGGGCCCACATCCTTGCCTCTACAAAATTTGACTCGAGACTTAAATCTCCTTACCATTCCAAAAACACATCCTTGCTTATAAAGCTCCCCTATTATAACCTTTAAATCTTTTGACATGTGATTGTGTTTTTTTATTTTAGGAGAAATCATCTTGATCCCACAAAGATTGAAGTCAGGAGGAGGAGGAGGAGAAGAAGAGTACTAACGGATTTAATGCAACACGTAACGGTTTAAGTTGTTATTAGTTCTCATGATCGAGTAATAGTGAGCATTTAAGCAACGAAGACTTGCAGTTTCTTAATTTTTTGTTTTTAGTGCGATTAGGATTGCGAATAATTTTTGCAAGAATTTTTATTGAGTGACGCTCTGTAAGGCGAGGAAATTACACTTTGCTACAAGTACATCTTTGGAACCCCCACTTGCGCCAGAAATCATTTCAATGCTTACATTGCCAATGATCCCGGGTGGGCATTCTCAATGGTTTTACCAGGGTAACCAAATGTGTCCCTAAAAACCCTGTAGATAATCATCTTTTCACCGCACCCTCCCTGTCGCGGTCTATCCTTGTTCAATTATTGTTTGATTGGTTAAGTATTTAATATTGTTTTTTTGAAATAACGCCTAGATAAGGGTGAACCAAAACATGATTTCATTACCCGTGCGTGCCCACGCATTAGGACCCTGGGAGTTCATCACCCAGTTTTCATATTTTTGGAATCAACAGTCCTGATCCTTTAAAAAGATTTTCATATAAGAAGGCATATAAAATATAATTAATCAAAAGGTTTCACTCGGACCTAGAGCAACATGCTCAATATGAAAAACTCGATAAGTGGCTACGTTTGCTGGAGGATGTACGTTCCCTGGCATAGCTAGTGTGGATAGGTGACTCTAAACGATTCGCCCTGCCTTCAACCACAGGTGCTTCTAGGTGACTAGAATTGTATGCGAGCTATCGCCAAAGTGAGTATAAACAACTCAAGTGCGAACCGATCCACTGTCGGGAGTAGGAGCATTGAACCCTGAGACCGGGTTCTCAACTTAACTTAAAAAGAGACCAGTAAAACATTTTGCGTGCTTGCATCATTCTTAGATCCCATAGTGTGTTTTTATCAATTAATTGACTTGTATATCTAATTGGGAACTTAAACTATTAAAGTTGCTAACGTCAAGATGAACAGAGTTAATGGAAACGATCTCAAACCTACTGCTGCGGAGAGAATAACTCTCCATAATCGAATACATCCTACAGTGGTCAGTAAACCTTCGTGTATTGTCATTTCCAAAAATGTAGGAAACTTTAAGTTAAAACCAAGATTCTTGTCTCGATCTATGCTCCCCAAATTCCATGGTAGTCCCACTGAAAACACGTATAACCATCTTAGGGATTTTAGGGATCATATGCTTCTATTAAACTTTGAACGTATTACAAAAAATTCTTTAAAATTATGCGTGTTTCCTTTTTCCCTTATGGGAAATGCACTCGATTGGTTGTACACTCTTGAGGAGAACTTTATAAATACAATTGAACAACTCGTTAAGGAGTTTTTGAAGAAGTATTTCCCTAACCACAGAACTTCTACTACAAAATATCAATAACTTCACACAAAACCGAGGAGAGTCATTACATGACTAACTACAATGATTTAAGGATTCAGAGTAAAGATGCCCACATCACGGTACTTAGCTGATTGATATAGTTCAAACTCTCTATGAAGGTCTAGACTATGATACTAGAGATCATGTTCAGTCTACGTGCGCGGGCACATTTAACGAGAAAACTAACACTGAAGCTTGGACATTCTTAAATTATGTAGCAGATAAGACCTACCAATGGAAAATGATGAGAGAGGAAAGACCTTGTCATCGGGCAAATGCGTACCAAGTAGACTCTAATTCCGAGTCTACCACTCTTAGAACTATTCTTAATAAAATTAAGAACTTAGAAATCAACAAAAGGGAGAAACACCCTAACACTTCTTCTGTTAACCACGTAATGATGCCACTTTGTGTGGTTTATGAGAGTTTGGACCATTTGGTCCAAGATTTCCCTGATGTCCTTAGTTTAAGAGAAGGGCAGAAAAGACTAGGCTAATGCTATGTATCAACGTCCCAATAGCCAACCTTTTAACGGTGGATGGAATAATAATTCTAACAACTCCAATTCTCGAGGAAGTATAAATTAATTACCACCAAGGAGGTTCTTCTGGTAGCGCCCCTTATCAACCATCACCAGTCTAGCTCCTCGTGGAAACCCAATCTATCATACCAAGCTCCCCTTAGTGCACCTTATATTCCTCCACACAATAAAAATCTGCCTACTCCAACCACGTCCTTAGAAGATACTCTTAAGGCTTTTATGCAAGTAACCTATTCGTCTATTACCAAACTTGAGGGTCAAATGGTAATATAGATAAGCACGAGAGACAAATGAACATTCTCCAGTCAAACTTAAGCTAATCCTAAAGGGAATACTGAACATCCTAGATCCTCCAATCGTGATGGAGTCAACACCATTATTTCTCTTAGGAGTGGTAAGAAAGTTGATAATCTAGCAGACAAGCCTAAGGAACCCGAGGAGGAAATTCATAATAAACACATAGAAGAACCTGTGAGTGAGGAAGAAACCACGATAATATATGTTCAGCCGATGGCTCTTTTTCCCCAGGGGTTATCCTTGACTAAGAAGGGCAACGTTTATGAGGAGATTATAGGGATTTTTAAGCATTGCGAGATTAATATTCCAATCCATACGACCATAAAACACATTCCTCAGTATGCCAAATTCCTCAAGGATCTTTGTACTTTAAAGTAGCGCATTCATGTCTCGAAAAAGGCTTTTCATGTTCATGAGAGCGATACATCTATTCTTTTAGATGCACATGCTAATTTTGTCCTTTTGCGTCAATCTCCTTCCAAGTTCAAGGATCCGGGATGTCCTATAATTTCATGTACGATTGGGACCCGCAAGATAAGAAGAACTTTACTTGATTTATAAGGCACTGCCGTAAACCTCATTCCTTACTCTGTCTATGAGTAATTGGATATCAGAGTACTTAAACCCATAAATAGAACCCTGCAGCTTACAAACCGATCTATTAGGATTCATTGGGGAGTGGTTGAAGATGTATTAATATAGATTGAGTAGTTTATTTATCCAGTAGACTTTGCTGTGCTAGATACTGAGCCAGTGGCAAACCCTGAGGATGAGATCCCTGTGATTCTTGGTTACCTCTTTTTGGCAGTAGCTAATGCGGTAATCAACTGCCATAATAGAATTATGAAGTTGACCTTCGGGAACATGATAATAGAATTAAATATCTTCAATGCGTCCTATTCCCCGTTTAATCTAAACCACTCAGGTGTAATATGATCTAGAGCCTTGTGAGTAACAATTTTAAGATGTCAAGTACCTCAAATCCTTTAAGGGCATTCTTGGTGGAGATTGTGGGGACGATTCATACATCTATGAGGTGAAAACCTTATTTGATTCAGCTTTAGAGATTTTAGAGTTGGAAGGTGGGAACGAAATCTTAGATATTAAGAAACCCATTATGGAGGCTCAAGTAACCTCCCCAAAGATCAAGCTTATACCTCTTCCTTCTAGCCTTAAGTATGTTTTTCTAGGTCCAGATGAAACTATGCCCATTATTATTGCCTCTGACCTAGAACCCCTTCAGGAAGTGAAGTTGATTCGTGTTCTTAAGGGAAATATGAAAGCCATTGGTTGGAGTACAAAGAACATTAAGGGAATTAATCCCTCGGTTTGCATGCATAAAATCAAATTGGAAGATAATACAAAAAAGTCCAGGGAAGGGTAACGGAGATTGAACCCGATAATGGCCAAAGTAGTCCAGAAAGAGATTTTGAAACTCCTTGATGCTGAGATCATCTATCGCATTTCTGATAGTCTGTGGGTTAAGCCGATCCATGTTGTCCCAAAAAAGTCAGGAATTACCGTTGTAAAGAATGAGAATAACGACCTTGTACCTACTAGAACGACCACTAAATGGAGAGTCTGCATAGATTATATGAAGCTTAATCCAGTCACTAGGAAAGATCACTTCCCCATACCCTTTATTGATCAGATGCTCGAGCGGGTTGCTGGGCACACATTTTATTGCTTTTTAAATGGCTACTCTGGGTACAACTAAATACCAATCGCACCCGAGGACTAAGAAAAAATAATTTTTACATGTCTTTTCAGCATATTCGCCTACTATCGTATGCCTTTTGGCTTATGCAACGCCCCTGCGACGTTTCAGCGTTAGATGTTAAGAATTTTTTCTGACATGGTATACCGATTGCTTAAAGTTTTCATGGATAACTTCTCATTATTTGGCAACTCGTTTGACCAGTTCCTTCACCATCTTTCCCAAGTATTACTCAGATGCCAAGAAAAGAAACTTATTTTAAATTGGGAGAAATATCACTTTATGGTATAAAAAAAGGGGATAGTTTTGGGGAATATCATCTCTGAAAAAGGAATAGATGTTGACCAAACTAAAATAAATATCATTTTTAACCTTCTCCCACCACGAAACGTCAAGGACGTCCATTCGTTTCTAGGACATGCAAGTTTCTACCATCGTTTTACCCAAAACTTTAGTAAGATATCGCTCGTCTATTAAGTAATATTTTGGCCAAAGATGTGTCCTATGAGTTTGATGTACCTTTTCATGTAGTTTTTGAGAAGCTTAAGACCCAGCTCACAACCGTACCCATTATTAGAACTCTTTTTTGGAGTGAGCCATTCGAGTTAATGTGTGATGCCTCTGATTACTCTGTAAGTGCCGCTGTTTTGGGATAACAGATTGATAAACATCCTCATGTCATCTACTACGCTAGTAAAATGTTAAATGAGGCCCAATTGAATTACACAACCACCGAGAAAGAACTTCTAACCATTGTTTATGCGCTAGAAAAATTTAGATCTTATCGTATATGATCTAAAGTGATTATTTACACGGATCATGCCGTGCTTTGACATCTTTTTTCAAAGAAAGATGTTAAGGCACGACTAATCTGGTGGGTATTATTTTTGCAGGAGTTTGACCTCGAGATTCGAGACAAAAAGGGATAAAAAATATAGCAGTTAACCATCTTTCCTACATAGTGATTGAGTCTTCTGACAAGTCCTTATCAATTAGGGAATCCTTCCCAGATGAACAACTTATGGCTGTAAATTTAGTTTATGACTTACCATGGTCTGTAGACATTGCTAATTACTTAGCCAAAAATACTATTCCCAATCATTGGACTAAACCTGTCAAAGATCGATTCTTTAGTCAAGTGAAGTACTTCTTGTGGGATGATCCATATTTGTTAAAGTATTGCATTAACCAAATCTTTAGGAGATGTGTCCCCCAATCTGAGTTCACTAACATTTTATCATTTTGCCATATCCAAGTATGTGGAGGTCACTTTAACTTTAAGAAGATCGCGGCAATTTTTTTGCAGTGCGGCTTCTATTGGCCTACCTTATTTTGCAATGTGCATATATTTTGCAAAGCGTGCGAGAGATACCAGACAATTGGAGCCCTTTCTCGACGAAATTTGATGCCCTTATCCCCTATTTTGGTTATTGAACCCTTTGATGTTTGGGGCATTGATTTTATGGGTCCTTTTCCCAAGTCTTTTGGATATGAGTACATCATAGTTGGAGTGGACTATCTATCAAAATGGGTTAAGGCCATCCCATCGAGAATGAATAACAGTGTTGTTGTTCTTAATTTTTTAAAAGAAAATATTTTTTCTCGATCTGGAACATCGAGGGCTATCATTAGTGATGAAGGGTCACATTTTAACAACAAACTTTTTGCTGCCCTTATCAAAAAGTATGGTGTAACCCATAAGGTAGCAACACCTTATCATCCCTAAATTAGTGGGCAAGTAGAAGTTTCTAATCGGGAGATCAAAAATATTCTCCAAAAGACGGTTAACATAAATAATAAAGATTGGTTTGTAAGACTAACTGATGCATTTTGTGCTTATAACACTACATATAAAACCCCGATTGGAATGCCACCTTACCGACTCGATTATGGCAAGGCATGCCACCTTCATGTCGAACATGAGCATAAAGCTTATTAGGCAATACAAATGTTTAACTTTGACACTTCAACGGTTGGGTCCCATCATAAGCTACAACTCAATGAGTTGGCTGAGCTCCGAAAAGATGCATATGAATCCGTAATGATATACAAAGGAAGAATCAAAGCTTTCCATGATAAATTTAATCCCATTGGACTGGACCGTTTATTGTCAAAACTGTTTTCCTCCATAGAGCTATTGAAATTCTCGACTAATAGAGAACACGTAGCGGAAGTGATTTAAATTGAGAAAATAAAAGAGATTGCAAGGAATAAATAATAAAGAGAGAAATTTTATTGATCTTGATTGAATGCATCTCTTAACTATTACATGCCTATTTATAATAGAACTAGATGATTCCCATATTAGAAGGATCATATTATTTAGACATAAGCTTAGTCTAGAAACAAATAAAACTGGAAAGAAAATTAAACCTAATAAATTTATAAGTATGATTGGGATTAATCATTTAAAGACCCTACATCATGCTCTTGTTGTGGAAAAGAACTCGCCCACGAGTTCTCAAAAGGAAGATAATCATGCGTGTTACCATAATAAGGAAAAAGGTCCGCCACATTGAATATAGACGTGATGTTGTAACCTTCGGGTAAGGAAATGACGTATGCATTATCGCTAATCTTCTTAAGCACTTCACATGGCATAATCTTTTTCATCTTCAATTTATTGTAAGCACCAACCGGAAAACGTTACTTTTTTAAATAGGCCATGATAAGATCACCAACTTCAAAAGTTTGAACGCGCCGATGTTCATCGGCCGAAGCTTTGTACTTGGCATTTGAAGCTTCAATATTTTTTGTAGTCATTTCATGAATTTTGGCAACTTGATCGAGGAAATCATTAGACAATAAATTCACACCTAAAATTTTAGGAAGATCTACAAGATCGAGGGGGTGCTTAGGAACCGTGGAATAAACAATCCGGAAAGGAGAAAAACCAGTAGTTTTACTCTTAAAAGTATTATAGGCAAACTCCGCATGAGGAATACATAAATCCCATTGCCTTTGTTTTGCACTGGATAAAGCACGAAATAAATTTCCCAAAGTACGATTAACTACTTTCATTTGACCATCTGTTTGTGGGTGAGCGGTGCTACTAAACTTTAAAGATGTATCTAAACGTCGTCAAAGAGTTTGCCAAAAATAGTTTAAAATTTTACTATCGTGATCGGAAGTAATAGATTGAGGAACACCATGAAGGCGAATAATTTCTTGGAAGAATAAATTTGTGATTTGGACCGCATCATGAGTTTTTTTGCAAGGGATGAAGTGTACCATCTTTAAGTAGCGATCGACTACCATAAAAATTGAATCAACTCCTCTTTGAGTCCGAGGGAGTCCCAATACAAAATCTATAAAAATATCGGTCCAAGGAGATCCGAGAACCGAAGTAGGGGTGTAGAGGCCCGTATTTTGAGCATGACATTTGGCTTGTTGGCATACAAAAAATTTGTGAACAAAGTCCTTAACATCTTTCTTTAAAGAAGGCCAAAAATATCATTCTTTTACTAAAGTAATTGTTTTATCACGACCTAAATGTCCACCAAGACCTTCTCCATGTAGCTCTTTAATAACATACTCTCGTAAAGAACCTTGCGGAATACAAAGACGAGTATCATGAAAAAGAAAACCATCATGAAGAAGAAAGTCGGTCGTACCTCCTTGATTATTGTTGTATTTTTCCCACATCTCTGAAAAATACGCATCATCGACATAGAGTTCTTTATGATAATCAAAAGCAACGATAAATGTACGAACGGTAACAAGAAGGGATGCACGTCGACTCAAGGCATTAGAAACTTTATTTTTCTTCCCCGGTTTGTGCTTGATAGAAAAATTAAATTGTTGAATCTCGACGATCCAACGAGCATGCATTCGATTAATATTGGTATTACTTTGGATGTGCTTGAGGGCTTCATGATCAGTATATAATAGAAATTCCTTTTGAAGCAAATAATGTTTGCAATGCTTAAGAGCTTGTACAACCGAATAAAATTCCAACTCATAAGTAGTTCAAGTACGGCGAGCTTCACATAAATTTTCACTATAATACGCAATTGGTCTTCCTTCTTGAGTTAAAACGACACCTATACCACGGGCGAAGGCATCACAATCCGCCTCAAATAATTTTGTGAAATCAAGCATAATAAGAACCAGTGCCGAAGATAGTTTTTTTTAGTAAGGCAAAACTTTGTTCAGCTTCAAAACTCCAAGTAAGGTGAGATTGTTTTAAACAATCGGTAAGAGGGGCCACTATAGTAGAAAATTTTCGCAGAAAACGACGATAAAAGGATGCCAAGCCATGAAAAGATAGAATAACAAAAATAGTTTTCGGAGTAGGCCACTCACGAATAGCTTTGATTTTGTCTTCGTCAACATAAATACCATCGGCGAAAACGACAAATCCCAAGAAAATAAGTTTAGCTTGCATAAATATATATTTCTTGAGTTGAATTTGGAGAGATGTACCTTGGAGTGCTTAAAATACTTTTCGAATATGGTGAAGATGTTCCTTCTCATCTTTATTATAAATGAGAATATCATCGAAATAAACGACGATATACTTGTTCAAGAAAGGCTTTAAAACCTCATTCATAAGCCTCATAAACGTACTAGGAGTATTATACAAGCCAAATGGCATAACAAGCCATTCATATAATCCATATTTAGTTTTGAAAGCCATTTTCCATTCATCTTCGGGATGGATTTGAATTTGGTAATAATCGCTTTTGAGATCAATTTTAGAGAAGATTTTTGAACTGGAGAGCATATCCAACATATCATCAAGATGAGGAATCGGAAAATGATAATGTACCCTAATTTTGTTAATAGCTCGACTATCAACACACATGCGCCAATAACCATCTTTCTTTGGGACTAGGAGTGCCGGAGCCGCACACAGGCTCATTGATAGACAAATAAGGCATTCAGAAAGTAGGTCTTGCACTTGCTCTTGTAAAATCTCATGGTATTTTGGTGACATACGGTAATGTGGTAAGTTTGGCAAGTTTGCACTCGAAACAAGATCGATGTGATGTTGAATATCCCTCATAGAAGATGGAGAATCTGGAAACTCGGTAGGAAGAATGCAAGAAAATTTACGTAAATGATCCTTAACTTCTTGAGGCGTGTCATTAGGATTGGAGACATCACCTTTAGAAACAAGAGCAAAAATAGTTTTGGCCTCTTGAACATCTTTCTCCACGTCATCGAAAAGCAATAAAAGCATTTTCGCGGTCAGAGGTGCTTTAGGCTTCACATTGGGCTTCATAGGAGTAAACATATACTTGAGACCACTTTTTGTAAATGTGTACATATTATTACGTCCCTTACTATCAACATCTAAATCAAACAACCAAGGTCGTCCAAGAAGAATATGACAAACATCTATGTCAGCGACATCACACAAAATCTCATCATTATATTTACCAATAGTAAAAGGAACCCGACATTGATGTGTAACATTAGAAACAAAAGTATCCTTGATGCAATAAATATGATAAGGATCTGGATGCAAACTAAGAGTTAAACCAAGCTTCGGAACCACCGATTTAGAAATAATATTTTTGCTCAAACCACCATTAATGATAAATTTAGCGAGTTTACCGTTAATCAAGCATTGGGAGTGAAATATATTGTTGCGTTGGGACGTATTTCCTTGTTGTGTAAAAAGTAGTTTACAAAAAACACAACATCATTCATCTTCTTCGTCGCATCCATCAAGAACTTATTCAATAATATCCGACGACGACTCAAATAAAATCGGATCACAAAGGGCCAAAACGGATGGATGCTCATGAATCCCACCATCAACGATGACCTCCTCATCATCACGTGTTAAATTTACTCGAGGGTTTGTATTGTTTCGAGATGGGAAAATATTGGATGCATGACTATGTTGGTTACAACGATAATTTTGTTTAGGGTAGGCATAAGGGTCGGTAGGGTGTTCAAGCAAAGGTTTAGGGTCGGAGGGTTGGTTATTTTGGTATTGGTTAGGAGTGTGATTATGGGGTTGCAGGAAACGGATGTTTGTGGTAAAGTTATGGGTTTGTGGAGAATTGTTAAAGTTGGATAAAAGGGTATTTATAAGGGATATGTTGGGTATAAAATTATTTGTTTTAGGAGATGAGGATGATGAATACCCTCGGTATTGTGGTCGCCCATTATTAGAAAATCGTTTGGCTTTATCGAGAAATTGTTCTGCTCGTTGAGCTAACTCATTAGTGATATCCATAGAAGAAATATGTGACATCGACATCTTGTCTTAAATCTCAAAAAGTAAACCTCCAATGAAACGACTACGTTGCTTGACCTCGTTCTCACTCATACCATTACAGGCTGAGAAACGGTAAAATCTTCAAGATATTCGGTAACGGGGCACGGGGTGAGTACCTTGCTTTAAATTTTGAAGTTGGTCATAAAGAATTACTTTGTAGTTAGAAGGTAGAAAACGATGTCGTAGATATTTCTTCATTTGCGCCTAATCACGAATATGTAATTTTCTCTCTTTACGACGAGCCTTGACAATACTATCCCACCAAGCATTAGCAATACTCTTGAGCTTATATGCTACGAGCAAAGTTTTCTTTTTCTCTGAAATATGCATGTAATCAAAAAAATTCTCCACCGTAGAAAGCCAATCGAGAAAATCTTCGACATGAAGATGGCCATTAAAGGCCGAAAGATCGACCTTCATCTTGTACTCAAATTGATGGGGTTGCGCTTGGTGAGGTGTAAAATATGGATCATGAATATATGGATTGGAAGGTCGCTTACGTACGCCATCGAAAAGAGCCATATCGTTCATAGATAATTCATAATCATGGCTTTTTTGTTGAGATCGATAGCTGGGTGGGTAGTTTTGGTGGTTATTGGTCTTTGTGGAGTGTGGTGGTGTTGTATAATTTCATGTTGGTAGTAGCAGTTTGGGGAAGAGGTAAAAGAGATGGATTGATGAGGGTTGCCTAGATCATTGTGGTCATTTAGGGTTAGAAAACATTGGGTTGTGATAATGTGGGAATGGTATTAGGGTTTTAACGAGTTGAGATGATTTAAGGTTGGTATTGGGTTGTTTTGGTGGGGGTTTCATGGGTGTTGGGGGTGAGTGTAAGGTCAAAATTTTGAGAAGCGAATGGTGGGGTGTATATAGTTAAAGTTGTGGATGGTGAAAAAGGTATAGAAATAACGGGGGTTGAAGAGGGTGATAACTTACTTACTTGTACAGTGAGGTTGTTGATGGTTACGGCAAGTTGTCGAACTTGTCGATTGAAAGCTTTGATTTTATCCTCCAAACAATTAAGTTTTTCGGCGAACTCTTCCCTCGTCACAAGGTTTCCAAGATTTCCAACTTGGGCACGGTTTTTGTTTTCATTATTCACCATCTTGGCATAGGCCTACGGCTGAATCTGATACCACTTAATAGAGAACACGTAGCGGAAGCGATTTAAATCGAGAAAATAAAAGAGATTGTAAGGAACAAATAATAAAGAGAGAAATTTTATTGATCTTGATTGAATGCATCTCTCAACTATTACATGCCTATTTATAATAGAACTAGAGGATTCCCATATTAAAAGGATCATATTATTTAGACATAAGCTTAATCTAGAAACAAATAAAACTAGAAAGGCAATTAAACTTAATGAATTTAGAAGTATGATTGGGCTTAATCATTTAAAGGCCCTGCATCATCGACCCTCGTACCGGCAACATTAATAAGGTAAATAAATAGAGACTTAAACCATTTCACGGGTACTTTACTGGTTCGAGCGATGATATGAATCTTTGGGACCCATTATATGCAATATAGGTACTTTTATTTTTACCCATAGTCATATCTAGTTTGGGGGCCTCTGCCATCGTCTGGCTGAAGGCGTTAAACTTAGCACTTGCGGGAGGCAACCCTTATCATTCTTAGGTAATATTTCTAGATTTTTTCCTGTTCTTTTTATTTTCGACAACCGTGAGGGACAAATGCTGATTAAGTTTGAAGGTGGGGAAAATAAGATTTTCACAACTTTTTCTAAGAAAAGTTGTTATTTAAGGGTATTTTAGTATTGTAGATGTATATTTTGTATACTCTGATCTTAAGACATTTTTAGAATCCTAGAGTAGCACTTGGGATACAATTATAAAGTTACAATTTATTTTAAACCATAAATTAGTAGTGCATTAATAATTTTTAAGTTGTTGGCATTACTATCCTATTAGATGTGTTTAAGAAGAAAAATACACTTATATATGCACTTCATTTAGCTATGTTATTATAGTTTTTGTTAAAACTAACTGTCATATTTTGATTAATAAATAGTTTGGGTTAGGAATAACCTGTAACAAGGGAGACAACTGTCTAGAAATATTCGTTTCTCAAAAAATTCAATATAAGGGCCTGTATGTATTTTCACAAGTTATTGGCTCTTTCACGAAGCTGGCATACTCGGAAAAAAAACCCCCAATTCAAGGCCCCTTGCAAGATTTAGAACTGAAAGAGGAAGAATTTTTGCCAATCTCGAGGAAAGCCATGAATCAATATAAAAGAAGAAGACCAAAAAGTAAAATACAAGTCTCTACGAGTATAGTTGAGAACTATGTAAAGGGGGGCATGTTGCAAGTATAAAAGAGCAAATGAAAATTCAAATGCAACGTCTTATCTTGAAAACCTTGTGTAAATATATATTTTCCCTAAAAAATAATAAAAGATAGCGAACTAACTAGGGCATTTGTCGAACGAACTTCTAAATTTCCTCTACCATATTCGAGATAAGGCTAAGGTTATTTGGAAGGATTAACAAACACCTTAATTCCAGAAACTAAATTCACTACACAAAAGGATGAAATTCTGAAACTTGGTATAATCTAATAGTAGTAAAATTAACTTGATAAATTCTAATGTATCTAATGGCTAATCCTTGTTTAAGTGTTATATCTTTGTAATGAATTCAATCCATTTTAGAGATACCAGGAGCAATAATTATAAGTTGTTTATAATACCAGAATGTCTTTGATAGAGTTTTGTGGGTATATTCACTAAAAACCCTCACGAGACACAACTCGTTCTATGGGGGTAACCTATAGGTTTAAAGGCTTGTTGCACGCTAAATACAATCGTAAGAAACCATAAAAGAGTTTAGTTTTCTTTTCTTTTGCTAAAGGACTAGCATTATGTTAGTTTGGGGGTATTTGATAGGCATAAAAAATGCCTACTTTTTATCCTTAAATTTACATGATTTAGAACCTCATTTCATGTTTTATTGGGCCTAATTGAAGTATGTTTTACTATTGTAGGTAATGAGACATTTGTGACAAGCCCGTTTTAAAGCCCAACTTTTACATGCTAAAAGACAACTACTGGAGATGACTTAATGAAGATATATTCTAGACCAATAAGGAATAAACATGTGTCAACTTGATGGCATGTGTAGTCAAGATTTTTACTAAAAGATCTCTACCAATCTCTTAGTTGTTGAGAGTTAGGTGGATTTTTGTTAGCTTATAAAGATAGAGGTAGGGAGAAAGGAGAAAATATCTCTTTCTACCGTAGCTTTATTGTACTTTTGTGAAGGAGAGAGAGAAAAGTTAGTACTTGAAATTATACTATTTGGAGTTGCTTTTTAATGAGTTACTTTTTGATGAACCAATATTGTAAGTATCTTTTCAATGAATAATCAAATTCTTTTATATTAAAGTTGAAATTTTATTCTTCAATATTAATAAAAGATTCGATGATTTGATCTACGCATCCCTGAGAACGACAACCCTCCTAATACTACAATACCCGATTTGATACGAATTCTCATTATATAGTTATGGAGAATGTAGAGAGTGGGTAGGTGGTTTGATGTTCTTAAGGTATTATCATGTAAGTGGTTGAAACATCTCTATTTAAGAGTTTGTATCAATTAATCATGTATAAATTGAATTTTTAAGAAATAATACTATGTGTTTGCATTTTCGAGGCAGGTTTTTCTTAATCTAAACCATTTCTATCATTTTTATATTTTTGATCGTAACATTACGACATCGTCTGATTGAACTACACCGAAGAACACTACTTCATTTATGGTGTAAGGCATGCTGATTTGTGGGAACCTAGATACTGTGATGATGGTATGTAGTTCTTGATCAAAGTTGCTTAAAACTCAACAATGAGGAGAGAGATACACATTTTGGGTAGCTACGTTAGAAAAATTTATTATGTAAAAAGTGTGGGACCCTCAAAATTAGAGAAGAAAAGCTATCATGGGATAGATCGTGGGATACTTTTAAGTTATTTTGATGATGTGGCTCTTTAAAATAGGTAAGTTGTTAGGTAAGAATTATATTTCCCCTCAAACTCCTCCTCAAAATCACTCCATATTTTTTAAGGGAGGCATCCACAAGAGCCTCCCTTGAAAAATAGGTAGTGGTTGTGTGAAGTGGAACTCTATTTTTGTTTCTTTTTTCATTTTCAAACTCTTTTAAATATGGATCCAAGTAATCTTTCACGTACAAAATAAAGGAGAAACCACTTCTCACTTTACATGTAACCAGGGTTGGCTCTGTAGTTTTAGAGGCCCTAGGCGAAACTCAAAAAATGGGCCCCCTACCCTAATTTTTTTTTTTTTTTGCAACCCTCGAATATTTTTTTCTACACATACAATTGAATTAATTTCTTCTATATAGAAAAACATATCACATTAATACATTATGATAAAGCAATTTTGAATAATGAGATTAATCTATAAATGATCCAGGAGGATCTGGGTCATTTTTAGGCTTTTTTGGAAAATCAATTCAAACAGACTTTTCTTTGTATTCGAATAGACTTTTATGTCTATTCAAAGAAACACCTGTCTGGGTGTTCTGCTCAAACAGACTTTTAGTCTGCTCGAATACTCTTTTTTTCTGTTCGAATAGATACTTGTTTTGTTCGAACAGATGCACAATTCAGCCTATTGTTTAGGCTTTTAAGAGAATAATTGTCATATTTAATAACTAGGAACTTGTAACTCTCATAAAAGGGGCAAAGCTAGGCAAGAGAAGGGGATGTTAAATCAATCAAAGTTCTAAGAGAGAGACTTATGTTTGGTTACGGCTCAAAATATGGGAAGTCATTCAAATGAGTGGGGAAGTCGTTCGAACGGCAGAGTTTGTGCCGTTCGAACGAAAAATAGTTTGTTTGATTGTTTCTAAGTTTGTTCTGAAGGGGATTTATTCCAAAGTGATGGATTATCTCATGATACGTACTTCGGAGATGACCTAATGGAAAGTTTATAAATATAAAGTATAAGTTAAAGGCCTCTGTAAAGGAGAAAATAGTTAGAAAGAGAAAAGGGAGAAATCTAGGGTTTAGCTCTGGAGAGATTTTTTGAATTTTCTTTCTGGCGTTTCTTGTTGGGGATTATCTGTAAGGGTAGAGGTGAGGTTGAGTGATCTCTGTAACTTATTGTAACCCTAAGTGATAATATATTCGCCGTTCTTGTCGGGGGTGGTTTTGATCCTTTAAAGGGTTTCCACCTAAATTAAACCTTGTGTACGTGATTATTGCCTTTGTTTGAATTATCTGCGGTTAGAGTTGGTTCTTCAAGTTCTTGCTAAATCTTATTGTGCTTCCGCGTTGCGATTTTCCCTCTCGGTTTCCCACCAACTTAGGGCTAGAGAGGAATTTGATTATAATCGATTTATTTGAACAATTAAAACTCTAAAAGGGAATTCTCCCACCAATTTGTGTGTTCTTCATACTATTCTTCTAATTAGGGTTTCTCAATTTGTATTATGGATTAAGTGGCGACAAGACAGTGTTAGGGAAGGAGGAAGATGAACAAGTTAAAGCTCAACATTTTATTAAGAGGATAAGCAAGGTTCATGAGGCAGTTGAAGCACAATTGAAGAAGACTCAAGCGAAGTATAAGGCTCATCACGACAAGCATCGGGTTGAGTGTACTTTTCAGGAGGGTGACCCAGTTTGGTTGCATTTGGGCAAGGAACGGCTAATGGTGTTATGGTCCGTTTATGATACTCAACAAGATTGGTGACAATGCATTCCATTTGGATTTGCCACCTTTCATGAAGATATATTCAGTGATTAATATAGAGCATTTGAAGCTGTTAGAGCCGTTTCTTTTAGATAAAGACTTTACAATCGACACTCGCCTACCATCAGTTGATGACTTATGGATGGAAAGAGAAGATCCGTTATAGGAGGATGGTATTCTAGAGAGGAAAGTTCATGCTAAAAGACGGGCTGGTATTGAGTCATTTCGAGTGGGGAAGAAAGGTCAACTACCTAGCAAGTCAAAGTGGTACAGCAGGGAAATAGGCATTGCCGCATTTCCGCATTTCCAGTTCTAGTTTGAACAGGAGCTCAAGGCTCCTAAATGGGGGAGCCATGATCCAGGAGGATCTGGGTCATTTTAGGCTTTTTGGAAAGTCTATTCGAACATACTTTTAGTCTGTTCGAATACACCCCTTTGTATTCGAATAAACTTCTCATTCTATTCGAATATACAAAGTTTGGAGTATTATGTTCGAACAGTCCACTTTTTTTCCTGTTAGAACAAAAACTTGTTTTGTTCGAACAGAGGCGCGTTTCAGCCTATTGTTTAGGTGTTTAAGGGCATAATTATTCTATTTTGTAACTAGGAACTTGTAACCCTCATAAAAGGGCAAAGGCTAGGCAAGAGAAGGGGATCCTAAATCAATCAAAGTTATGAAAGATAAACTTAGGGCTTGAGAGAAATTTGATTGTAATTAATTTATTTGAGCAATTGAAACTCTAAAAGGGAATTCTCCCACCAATTTATGTGTTCTTCATATTATTCTTCTAATTAGGGTTTCTCAATTCGTATTATGGATTCATAAAAGCAAAGAATTGACAACAAGCCTACAACTTCTACCGAAATTTCGACAGAGTTTCCCCTATAAAATGAACATTTAACAATTTATAAACCTACTGAATCATGTAAAAAATAACTTATAAATCAATAATGGATACCACATTGCAAGTAAAACCCGCACATAATCAACTATATAGCAATGCAAGATCACTCGAAAAGCTTACATATATATACATATGTAACTTCATAAATATGTATGCGCAAACTAAAATTCCAAAAACATTATTAAAACAAAAACAAAATATGATGTATTTTTCATTCATATTATAGAGAAATCCAACTTACAAAAGTGGCAAATAAAGTCAAAGCCATATTATCATAAAGAAACTAAAAACTACTAAACATCATTTATAGTTTTAAGAATACCAATTATTCTTCATCGCTTATGTTTAGAGTCGGTTCTTGCTTAAACTTGAATTTTCTTGCATTCTTGGCTGTAAAAGTAGTAATTAGGCTATCATAATCAATTTTTTCAACCATATATTTCTCGATCGATAACATAGCAAACCCATTCAATCTATCTTGCAACACGGTTGATCCAAGATATGATTTGATCAATTTAAACTTTAAAAACTTTTTTTCTCCGTATTCAACGGTTACCGGAATTGTTAGCACTATCCTATAAGCAATCTACGCATTTGGGTAACAATGTTTCAAGTATTTCAAATAATTAAGCATTTGAAATGCAGTTTTTAATTCTTCTGGTAAACAGTCCCTCAAAAATATTAATTCAGAATATAAGCCTTCCCCGTCAATATCAGAATCCTTATTATGCCTTAAAAATCCTTCAAGCTTATTGCAGTCCATCTTCAAACATCCACTATGCATAGAACGTAACTTCTCCACATCACACATAAAACCAAAAGTCTCTTTGTACATCTTAAATTGTTCAAACCTAACGTTAAATGACATTAAAGATTAATCAATTATACGAAGGAAGTAGGCTTCTCGGGATGATTCTTCAGGTGATAATATTCGATCTTCACTTATATTCTCGTCAAAGTATTTGTTTCTACGAATGATACATTTTTTACGAAATACGAGATTTATCTTCATTTTAACTGCAACCTTCTTAGCTTCTTCCATAACCTTCTCAAATCCAGTTTCTCTGTACTTTTGGAAAAAACTGATGAGCCTTTTTAATTGAGTGATAGCAACATCTATTGAAATATCCTTCACTTGAAAAGATAAGCTAATAACGTTGACAATATACAATAAATCGTACCAAATAATCATGCTAAGTAAGAACTCAAAAGTTATAATCTTGTGTTATACAAGACTCTCCGCTTCACTTACTGATTGACCATCATCACTCGTACTTGCTAATTCTATTATAGAAAATCTTATCAGTGAAGCTTAAAATCTTATTGCTTTTACACTTTCAACTCGACTTTCCCTACGTGTTTGTGATAATGGCTTAACTGTAAGACCTTTCCCATGAGTTACTTTAGCTTTGAAAACACCCCACCGCTTTGTAGAAGATGAAAACAATGTATATATCAGCTGTATCACTCCAAAAAAAGATATTACCCTTACATAAGTATTTGCCATATCACATAGTGTGAGATTGAGACTATGACAGCCGCATGGCATATAAAATGCTCTATGATTTACCGTGAGTACCCTATTTTGCATGCCATTGTGTTTTCCTTTCATATTGGACCAATTGTCATATCCTTGTCCCCTTAAATCACTCACATCATGTTTAAGATCGCCCAATACTTGAATAAGTTCTTTAAAAAGTTCTTCCCAGATGTATCGTTCACCTTTATAAATCCTAAAAAGAACTCTTTTATACTTACCGGACTTTTTGAAACATCTACACAACGTATTACAATAGTCATTTGTTCATCACGACTAATATCTGGAGTGTAATCTAGTATCTCAGAAAAATATTTTGCTTCTTTGATCTTTGTAATGGTTGTACTTTTAATCTCATTTGCTAACAATTGAATAAACTCATTTTGGATCTTGTGACTAAGATAATGGTATTGACTTTCCTTAGTATCAAACCGCCGAATGTGTTCTTACATCAGTGGATCGAATTCAGCAATCATCTCAATGATCCTTAAGAAATTTCTATTGTTCTCTTGGTAAAGCTTCTCATTATCCCAATGGAAAGCCAAATTGTTTTTTGCGAGCATTTTCACCACAAAAAGTATTCTAAATAATACTTGTCTCCAATGTTCTTTATCATTGTTAAGTTTTTATTGCTTATATTCATCGATAGTTTTATTTGTAATGGCCTAATTTTGTATTTCAAACTTAGTCTTTACACCAAGGATAATCAGAACAAGAGCGAACAAAGAGTAATTGATAACAATAAGTTTAGCGTGGAAAGCTTTTGAATAGGTTAAAAACTACGACCTTTCTTGAAGATTTCAGAAAGGGATAAATTTTACTGAAGATTGCTAGTTATTACAAATGATGTTTTGAGTAGTTTTGTATAGAGCTTGGGTTAGGATTCATCCGTCATTCATCTGGATTTCTCTAGTCCTATTTATAGGTCATATAATATGACCGTTTGACGACCATTATTATCCTTAATGATGAACGTTACAATATATATATATATATATTTGATAGTCTTTGAACTAATTGTGTATGGTCTGATCTTGATATTTTCTAATGGCTTCATGATGACGATGCGTTTGTTTGACTCGAACTGCTAATATAGAGGCCGAAAGTGATGAATAGAACTCTGTAACTATAATGTCTCATAAATTGTGCCATGTGTATGTTGATGAGGTGGAGTGGTCGTATGTTGGTCAAAGATGGAGCTTGAGTCCGAGATGCGAAATAAGCCACAACATTATTCTTATTCAATCTTCTTTCCAAATCAATCCAACTACTCATGCATTTGATGTGATCATTACTAGATTCGTAACTCTTAACCCTTGGAGCAATATTATGCCAATCCAAAAATCCGTCAGTAGCTAATTGGGTTATGTTTTCTTCTTCTTTAAACAACTTGCAACAAAAGTAATACACCTTGTTCAAACTAATTGAGGACGTTAACCATCTCCTATCAATTTTCTCTCCATTTGATAAGCGTCTCATATAATATTTGTAAGAGAAATGTCTAGCACTGCTGTCACGAGGATATTTGAATTCAATTTCTCTTGTAGGACCTATTCTACTAAGAAGTCTCTAACATTTTGAGTAATCTTGTCCCAATTTCCTGAATCTTGATTAATCTTATTCCAATATACAGATTGATCACCCTCTTTTGGTTTTTCATTGTCATTTTCTCTTTGAGGTTCATTAGGTTCTTCACTTAAAGGTGGATTAGGTTCTTTAATTAGAGGTTCTTCACTCAAAGGTAGATTAAGTTCATCAATTAGATGTTCTTCACTCACAACATGTTAAATGAATTTTTTTCCTATTTGTCTTTACCAAAAAATTTGAAGATATCTCGAGCTTGAGATTGTGTTAATGCATCACTTTATTTCTTTTTTTGTCATTTTGAACTTCTAGAAGGATGTCTACTGTTAGGCAACATTATAAATACTAACAAGTTAGAGAGACATAGACTAGGTTCAGCTCATTAACCTTGAATTCAACACAGGTTTACTCGATGTTCACGTCTTTTTTGTACTATCTATACAACACAGACACCACAAAAAAAAATACCCTTGTCATGATTCAAAGGTTTCAGACATGAATATGGTCATCATATATATCATCAAAATAACATTTATTTATTTATTTTACCCCCAAAATCAACCATAAAAAAACACTGATTTAGAACATAAGGAATCAACTGCAAAGGCTAACAATGCCCCCCTAAATGACTAAATCAACCCATTTTGGCAGATTAACAGTGGTTAAGAAAATTTAATTTGTATTAAAGGAATATATAGTTCCAGATGATAGTTAATAATTTAGGAGACGGTTTGAAACCTGCAAAGGTCCAATTTGAGATGAGTTCAACAAGGTTATTGACTTATTGTTACAGTCTAACAGAAGAACATTATAAGCATTTGAAGATGACTCGAGTCAAATCAGTCCAACAACTAAGAAATGAAGAACAAAAATTTAATATTTCATTCACAGAAATCACAAATAGTAGTGATTAAGACATTAAGTTTCACTTGCCGAGAGTTTTTTGGGTTCAATTTTACGCTCTACCTCTCCAATTTCCTAAATCGACAAAACCATTACACAAATCTTTCCCCTTAAATTTTATTATATCCTGACTTCCTGAGCCTTAAAATCGACTAACAAGATCAAAATTTCGTCAACGTTTCAGGTAAATTTTGATTTTAATTCGTACCAACAATGTCTTATTTGCCCTAATTTCTGTAATTGTTCGTAAGATTTCAGAGAGTCAGAAAGAGTACCTAAACCTTAAGCTTTTACTTACAATGTCTCATGTCACGACTGCAACTTTGTAAGTCTGTAACAGCTGGGAGAGAGAGAGAAAAAGAGAGAGAGAGAGAGAGAGAGAGAGAGAGAGAGAGAGAGAGAGAGAGAGAGAGAGGTACTTATGAGGCTGTATTTTCATTCTTGAGAAATGAGAGAGAGAGAGAGGTCCAAAAAGAACTCTCTTTGGGCTCATGAGGTATGTATTTTGGACTTTGGAGTCCCAAAGATATGAAGGTAAACAATATTATGAGGCCCCTATTTTTTAGCTAAAATTGGAGGCCCAAACCTCATGGGTCTATACGCCTAGGGTCGGGCCTGCATGTAAGGAGAAACATTTTCACGGCTACCCAAATCTTATTTCTCCCTCCTTATTGTTGAGGAGAGAGAGTATAAAAATAGGGAGAAAAAGAAATTTAAGGAGTCAATAAAAGCATTTTTCAACTTTATTGTCTCCCCAAAATAAGTTTAGGGAGGTTGTTGTGGATGCTCTAAGGGCTAATCTATGACGGTACTTAAATAAAGAAATTAATAGAACTATAATACACCTTTGTTGCACATTTCTTACCGTCTTAACCCGTAATCCTGATCTCCTAGAGTAAATTTTGCTCCTCTCAAATAGTGATGTCCCGGGATATGATAATGTAATATATCGATCACCGATCAATCTATCGATAAAATGAGCCACTTTACTTGTACTTATAACCTTGACTTTGTCGAGATATATAGTTCCACACTGGGAAAATCAAGCCTTCCACCTTAAAATATAATATCAATCCTGATCCTAGTGCAACTCCTTATTGTCAACTGGTTTTGAAATGAAGCCTTCAGTCACAATAACTTTTATCGATGTCAATTTTGGGACTATTCCTCATTGCCAATTGGTTTTGAGATGTAACCTCCACTCATGCAATTTATTTTCCTGCTCACTCGCTTATCGACTGCCCTTTCTATCTATACTACTCAATTGGACTGGACTGGGCTTGATCTAGGGGTGAGCACAAACCGACCGACCTGAAGAAACTGACCCGACCCGACCTAAATTGAACCGATTGGGTCGGTTTTATCAAGTGGTATGGGTCGGTTCGGTTCGGTTGTGAAATATACAAACCGATAGTGTTCGGTTCGGTTTTCGGCTCCCTTGTATTTGGAAACCATAAAAACCGAATCGAACCAATACTTTAGATAAACAAAAGAAATTGTTGAAGTGCACCACTTCCAAGCTCTCTTTCTCTCTCTCTTTAGAAACAACTCCTCTCTTCTCCTTTGATATGAATTGGTTTTAACATAACAAATACTTTAAAGAGAGTAGTTAGCGAGGTGGCCATTAATGGCGCATGAGATACGACAATGAAAATTCTTTCTCCTCTCTATGTTTACTTTTTTTAAACCATCGATTTGAAGATGGGTTTAATGGTTTCTTTTAATTTTAATTTTAATTGTTCAAGTGACTCAAATTGAAGATGTCTTGTTTATCAATTTTTGGGTTTTGGATTTCATGATTTCAATGGTGATTTGAGGAAGAAACAGTAAAAAATCAGATTTAGGAAGAAACGGTTCGGTTTCGGTTCAGTGTCGGTTTGCCCTCCCGATTGGTTTCAAACCCAAACCGACCAAAATCGATTCGGTTTTTATTTATGTTTTTCAGGAACCGATTATGGTCAGTCTTGTTTCAGTTTGGTTGGAAACTTTGAGCATCTCTAGCAGCAAGTGTGGGTTTGGGTGTGAATTCTGACACCCTGGCCCACCAAAAACACAACTCACACCCGACCTCTCCCAACATCCAGTGTGAGTTGTTGACGTGTTTTTATTTGTTTTTTTTATTTTGAAGAGATTAAAACACCGCGCGATATTTCTTTTACAGCTGCTATCACTGTTTAACCCAAATCAAACCCATTCGAGTTATTTACAGTTTTTCCTCCTCTCCCTCTCTCTCAAATTGAAGAAAAATTTCCCAAATTCTTTCAAAACATAATGTAAAACCAAGAGGAAGACCCACACCCCAGTACATTACCTGGGTTTAGAGTGACAAGAGATCCAGAACGAGCCGTAACTCGGTCGAGGTCCGAAAGGAAGAAAAAGCAAGTAGAATTTGAAGATGTCCAACAACCTATACAAAACCCATCCCAAGAAAACTACCCGCAAAGGTGTATTACCCAACTCCCAGAATGCGTCACACATATCTATTACACTGGCAAGGAACTCACGAAAAGTTTTAGTGTAATTGTGAATTTGTTATTTCCATAAATTAAGTATTTAACAAAATGCTCCAATGAACAGAATCGGGATTCGATGCATCCGCACGGCACATTCACATTGATGATCAAAGTTTGGAAATATATTTCTACAATTCTACCTGTAAGGGATGCCGTGGTGAATATATTTGGCCAGTTTATGAATATACGCTTAGGCAATTCTAATAATCGGCTGATTCAGGCGCTTACAGAGCGTTGGTGGCCGACAATACATACGTTTATGTTTCCGTGTGTAGAGATAGGGGTCACTCCTCTCAATTTCACTATGCTGACATAATTGTTAATCGTCAGATATCCGACGTAGGTGTCGTATGACGATGCATGGAATGTTTTATCCAATGCGAGGCAATTGCTCCCCAACATTGATTCCAACCATATAAATAGTAGGAACATTAGCATTTTACACTTAAAGACGTACTTGGCCATCGCAGCTGATCGGGAGGATTATATTACTATTGTTCGTGCTTTTATCCTCTTCATGATGGGACATTTGTGATTCTAAACGGCCAACGATACCCTTCCGCTTGGATATCTCGCGGCCGTAGCTGATTTGGATGAGGTTACCCAATATGACTGGGGTTCTGCTATTTTTGCTTCCCTGTACCATGATTTCGATACCGCAGTCACCACCGGGAGTTCCATCACTGGATTTTTCCTACTTCTTGAGGTACACTAACACATTTACCTTACAAGCTACAAATCAAATATATTCCAATAAACGTCTTAAATATAATGTCTGATTATTTTTTATGTTGTTTCGAAATACAGTATTGGTTCTACGAGTATTGTGGGGTTGGTCACCCTATAGTCAAGGAAGAGGTTAAGTTCTCACCCTATTCGCGCCTCAGAGAATGAAAGAGGGGGAACAGGAGAAAAATAAATGACCAGGCAACCAATCTATTTATTCTAGGCAGATACCACATTGACCACCGTACTATTGAGACGATCACCTGGGAACCTTGGTTAGAGTATGCGGTGTCTGAGATAGAGGACGTACTGACTACAAAACTCTTATCCCGTAAGAGGATGCCACTTTAAGTACCAAACAAAAACTATAAATATTACTTGGGTGATAGATGCTGGAGGCAGTTGACTAGAGATACGCGTATTCCTTTGGATACTCTGCTTAGCATGTCACCACATATTAGGCCAGCGGCTTTATAGGAGATGAGACAGGCCTGGTTCTTTAACTGTGAGCAGTTTGTGGTAGGGGAGGAGCGAGAGACTTACGCCTCATATTGGGCTAAACAAATTTCGGAGGTAGGCCACCTGCTGACAGATTCCTAGAGGATGAGGAATATAGTTATGTTTGGACCTATTGTACTCAGGGTTCGTATTACAACTGTGGTGGTTACGTCAGTGTCTGTTCATAGCTTATCCCAGGACTTCAGTTTGCCTGGCGATCCCGAGGAGCTAGACCCCGGGTGGCACATGGCGTGGACAGGGAGGCGTGAGATGCTCCCCATCCATCGCTTGAGGGACTGCCACCCATGTCATCATCCTACGACACAGAGGAGCTATGACCCTTGACTCATGGTATGTGGAGACTCGCCGCTGCAGAGTCTGCTCGAGACGCCCAGAGGCTGCAGGAGTTGACTGATGAAAATACTACTCTGAGGAGACACTTGGATAGTGTAGACAACCAGCTACATGCGCATGTAAGTAATATTTTGATTTATTTTAATATCATATTTATTTTGTCAAAATATTTATAAATTTTCTTTCTCCCGTTCAGGACCTACGACTGAGGAGAGGGCGTGACATACATGTGTTGTCGCTAGTACTTAGAGGTGGCTCGAGGATGAGGCAGTGTGGATCTGGTCTGCGAACCAGGGGAGGCAGTACTAGCCGAAGGGGGGGGGGGGTTAATGAAGATGATTATGAGTAGATATAGGTGTTTTTGATATTTTTGTAGACGATGTAGAAGCTCAGTTATAACTACTATTATTTATTCTCTCGTATTTATGTTATGTTTCCATTTATTTATTTTTTGTAATCCCATGATGTAGTTTAGCTAAAATAGTTTTTGGGAGAGTTTGTGTGATGTTCATTAGCCATGACTATCTAATGTTGAAATTGATTGAAGTTTTTAGGTTTTTGGTAGAGTTTTTTCAATGTCTATTCGAACAAACTATTTGTCTGTTCGAATAAATTTGCATAACTTTGCACAATTCGGCACTGAGCAGTTTTATTCGAATAAAACCAAATTTTGTTCGAACAAAATTTGCACTGAGGTATTTTATTCGAGCAGATTTTGAGCCTGCTCAAATAGAAATAGAGATTTAGTGGTGAAATGAACACCGCGCGGTATTCATTTCACCTCAAAATTTTTGATTTTAAGGCCCCCATCGTCTTCCCCTTTTATAT
Source organism: Kingdonia uniflora (assembly GCA_014058105.1). Lineage (NCBI taxonomy): Eukaryota > Viridiplantae > Streptophyta > Magnoliopsida > Ranunculales > Circaeasteraceae > Kingdonia > Kingdonia uniflora. Next base: position 3,113,911 of record JACGCM010001560.1, read on the forward strand.
TTCTCCCTTTTGCACTTCTCTCTTCCATTGGAAACTTATTAACCATTTGGTATTATACCCTTCTCTCAACTCCACAGCCTCAAATGTCTTCTTCATCATCCGATTCATCCATTGGTGATCCTCCAGGTTTATCGTCGTCGTCCTCATCTGATGATCTTATCTTTAATTGTGCGGTGGGAATTTGCATTTTGCATGAAGCTGCAATGAACATAGTTGTACATGATGCAACTTCGAGTCACAGCGGGAGTGTCATGGGCCGTAAGGATAAGAGAAAGAAGCAAAATCACCTATTGGGGCATTACAGCATTATACGGGACTACTTCAAGCCGAATTGCACACATGAGCCATGAGAATTTTGGCGACGTTTTCGTATGAGTAGAGACATGTTTATGCATTTATTCAATGCAGTCGTTGCATATGATCATTACTTTCTCCAGAAACTTAACAACGCTGGTACTATGGGGTTATCACTATACCAAAAGGTAGTCGTCACTACGTTTCCTAAGCTAGGGTGTTGCGGTAGATCTTTTTGACAAATATATCCCAATAGGAGAAAACACAATCTTGTTATGTGTGAAAAGGTTTTGTGTTGCAGTTATACAAATTTTTGGCGAGCAATATCTTCGAGCACCAAATGTCGAAAAGTTTAAAAGCGATCGGAAAGTCATGGGGATTTTTTGGCATGTTAGGAAGCCTTGATTGCATGCATTGGATATGGAAAAATTATCCCAAAGCTTAGCACAGTCAATTTACTGGCCATTACCCCAATGCGACACTGATTCTTGAAGCGCTAGCTTCACACGACCTTTAGATTTGACATACTTTTTTTGGGTTACCAGGGTCTAACAATGATATTAATGTCCTGCACCAATCACATCTTTTCACTGACCTGGCCGATGGTTTCGCCCCGCCTTGCAATTATACAATTGTCAGAAAAGCTTATGATATAGGGTATTACCTAGCGGATGGCATATACCCCAAATGAGGAACACTTGTCCAAGCATATCCAATCCGGTTAGAGCGAAACAAAAATTTTTTGCTCAACAACAAGAAAGTTGCCGAAAAGACGTAGAACGGGCGTTTGGGGTTTTACAATCTCGGTTCAATGTTATAAAAAATTCGGTTAAATTGTGGGAACCCCAGGTTTTGAGTAATGTCATGAAGGTGATAGGCATGAAAAATGCCTATTTTTGTCCTTCAATTTATGTTATCTAGGAACTTATTTTATGTTTCATTGGGCCTAATTGAAGTATGTTTGACTATTGTAGGTAAAGAGACATTTGTAATCAATCCCTTCTTAAAGCCCAATTCTTGCAAGCTAAATAGCTGCTGGAGATGATCAGTTGTCAAGAGCTGCTGGAGATGATCAGTTGTTAAGAGCTGTTAGAGATGACTTTGAACCAGAGAGCTGCTGGAGCTGCTAGAAGACTTAGTAGTCAAGCCTAGCTAAAATCTCTCCACAAAATCAGGAGTGGTTGAGGGAGATGAGGGATTTTTAGTTAGGTTAAGAGGGAGAGTTGAGAAGAGAAAAATATAGATTATCTTCTGAGTTTTATCATTTTTTCTAACGTAGTTCTTATTTTCTATTTAATGAAAACCATTTTCAATCAATGAAAACAAGTTTTTATTCATGATTTTGATCTTTGCATCCTTGAGAACGAAACCCTCTATGTTTCAACACCCGGTTTGATACGGATTATCAAATGGCGCCGCTGCCGGGGATGTAATAGATTTTAAAATCGTGTTTCTCTGAGTATTGCTTCGTTTAACGAGTTTCAAAGTATTATTTTAATTATTGCTTTAATGGTTTATCATCAACTCTCTAAAACGAGTTTCTCTTTCTAAAATCTTTAATCTCTGCTGCGTCTCTCTCAAACGACAGTCTGATTAAAACTCAGAGATCGATCATTCGATAATCACGATCTAGGGTTTGAGCAAGCTCAATTTAGGTTTGAATGATTTGTTGCTGTTGAAGCAGATCTGGATTTCGGATGATTTGTTTCAATTTAGGTTTGAACGAAATCTAGACTTGTAGAATCGTTGATTTGAGTTTGTTTTCAGTGATTTGTGTTTCAATATCGCACTAGATTGAAGCTGTTTGGTTTAACGATTGCAGTTATGATGATATGCAGACTTCAGCTTGCTGACTTCAGCTTGTGACACTACGGGTTTTGATCATGAAGATGTTCTCTCTTATCGATTACAGACTTCAGCTTGTGACACTATGGGTTTTGATCATGAAGAAGATATGATTTTTTTTTAGTTGCTGTTGGAATCATCTTCCCTCTGTTTCAAAGGTTTTTGCTGTTATCTATCTTTCATAGCTTGGCTTCGATTCGATATTTTCTCTCTCGCTCTTAGCATCTGAATTTGGCTTGATAAGAAATCCAATTGAAACCAGTTGGGCTTCCTCGAATTGCTTAAAGTTGTGTTTATGTGTTTCAATCTATCTTTCTCATCAAACAAACCCGACTGTTGGGGTACATTTGATTTACTAATGTTACTTGAGGTGATTGCGGATTGCACATCTGTTCTGGAGTATGTGATTCAACAAATTTGATTTGGGAATTTCAGGTTTTGGGTATTATTAGTATTTGTTTTGTGTTTGGATATCTTGTCTGTTTCTTTGAAGACTGGGTTTTGTATCCCTGGGTCTAAGGAGGTTGGTTCAAAGATTTTAGTTGGGTTTTGCAGATCAGAGAATGTTTATTGAATATTTTTTTGGGATTTATGTTACCAAATTTGCGAAAATTGGATTTTAGTTGTTTTTCAAAGATTTTAGTATTAATTTGATTTCTTGGAAGGATTTGGGATTATTTTCGCTTTAGGGGATTCCTCAATTTCTTGGAGGTTGGTTCTTGTTGTTGTTGTTGCTCCTGCTGTTGCTGCTGCTGGTATAACTACTGTTGCTGAGTCTGATTTTTGGGTGTTGCTGAGAACTATTTCTAGTTGCCGTAAATCTGATTTTTGGTGCTGAATCTGGATTTTCAAGTACTGTTAGTACTTTAAAGAAAAGTGACAAGGCGACGAAGACTTATAGTTTCTTAAAAAAAATTTAGTATTGTAAGGTTGAGAAAAATGTTTATGTAATAATTAATTGAGTGACGCTTTGTAAGGTGAGGAAATTGTAATCTGCCGCAGGTACAGCATCGGAACCCCTATTCAGGCCAGAAATCGTTTCAACGCGTACTTCGCAAACGATCCTGAGTGGGCCTTCCCAACGGTTTCACCAGGGTAACCAAACGTGCCCCTAAAAAGGCCGCCCTGTAGGTAATTTTTTTTTCCACCGCACCCTCCTTGTCGCGGTACATCGTTGTTTAACTATTTGTGTGATTGATTAAATGTTTAATTTTTGCAACAACACCTAGATAAGGGTGAACCAAAACGGGATTTCATCACCCGTGCGTGCCCACGCATTAGGACCCCGGGAATTCATTACCCGATTGTTAATCTTTTCGATATCGACGGTCCTGACCTCTTTAAAAGATTTTCAGATAAGAAGCTATAAAAAAAAAAAAAAAAAAACATAGTTAATAAAAAGGCTTCGCTCGGACCTGGAGCAACACGCTCACTAGGAAAACCTGATAAGTGGTTACGTTTGCTGGAGGACGTACGTTCCCTGGCATAGCTAGTGTGGATAGGTGACTCTAAGCGGTTCGCCCCGCCTTCCAGCACAGGTGCATCTAGGTGACTAGATAGCATGCGAGCTATCGCCAAAGCGAGTAAAAACAACTCAAGTGCGAACCGATCTACTGTCAGGAGTAGGAGCATTGAACCCTGAGACCGGGTTCACAACTTGACCTAAAAAGAGACCAGTAAAACATTCTTGAGTGCTTGCATCATTCTTAAGACTTTTAGTGTGTTCGCATAAATTGATTGAATTGTATGTTAGATTGGGGTAACACCCAAGCTCGGACTAAGAACATTACTAGAATTAATATGAGTCAGACTGGTGGGACGAATGGTCCCGAACCTGCTATTCCTAGGAACGGTCCCGAACCTGCTGTTGCGGAGAGAATCACTCTCCGCAATCGAATGCATCCTACAATAGTTAGTAAGCCTTCATGTATTGTGATTCCCAGAAATGTAGGGAACTTTGAGTTAAAACCGGGATTCTTGTCTATGCTCCCCAAATTTCATGGTAGTCCTACTGAAAACCCGTATAACCATCTTAGGGACTTTAGGGATCATATGCTTCTATTAAACTTCGAACGTATTACAGAGGATTCTTTGAAATTACGTGTGTTTCCCTTTTCTCTGTTAGGAAACGCACGCGATTGGTTGTACACTCTCGAGGAGAACTCTGTAAACACATTTGAACAACTCGTTAAGGAGTTTTTAAAGAAGTATTTCCCTAACCACAGAACTGCTAAGATACGACAGAGTATCTATAGCTTCACACAAAACCGAGGAGAGTCATTATATGACTACCTACAACGGTTTAGGGATTTAGAGCAAGGATGCCCACATCACGGGATTCAGTTGATTGATATAGTTCAAACTCTCTATGAAGGTCTAGACTATGACACTAGAGCTCGTGTTCAGTCTATGTGCGCAGGTACATTCGATGAGAAAACTGACACTGAAGCTTGGACATTTTTAAATGATGTAGCGGATAAGACCTACCAATGGCAAACGATGAGAGAGGAAATACCTAGTCACCGTGCAAATGTGCACCAAGTGGACTCTAATTCAGAGTCTGCCACTCTTAGAACCATTCTTGAGAAAATTGAGAACTTAGAGACCGGAAAAAGGGAGCGACACCCTAATACTTCGTCTGTTAACCATGTGGTGATGCCAAATTGTGTGGTTTGTGAGAGTTCGGACCATCTGGTCCAAGATTGTCCTGATGTGGTTAGTTTAAGGGAGGGTAGAAAAGACCAGGCCAATGCCATGTATCAACGTCCCAATAACCAACCTTTCAATGGTGGATGGAATAATAATTCCAACAACTCCAATTCTCGGGGAAATAGAAATTACCAAGGAGGTTCTTCGGGTAGTGCCCCTTATCAGCCGCACAACCAAGTAAACCAACACCAGTCTAGTTCTTCGTGGCAACAAAATCCATCATACCAAGCTCCCCTTAATGTGCCTTATGTTCCTCCGCACAATAGGAATCTGCCTCCTCCAACCACGTCTTTAGAAGATACTCTTAAAGCATTTATGCAAGTAACTCAGTCATCTATTGCCAAACTTGAGGGACAAATAGGTCAAATGGCAACAGAGATAAGCACGAGAGACAAAGGAACGTTCCCCAGTCAAACTCAAGCTAATCCTAAGGGGAATACTGAACATCCTAGATCTTCCAATCGTGATGGAGTCAACGCCATCATTTCTCTTAGGAGCGGTACGAAAGTTGATAATTTAGTGAAAATGCCTAAGGAACCCGAGCTGGAAATTCAAAGTAAACCTATAGAAGAACCTGCGAGTGCGAGTGAGGAAGAAATCACGATAACACATGTTCAGCCGCTGGCTCCTTTTCCTCAGCGGTTAACTCTTGCTAAGAAGGGCAATGTCTATGAGGAGATTTTAGGGATTTTTAAGCATTGTGTGATTAACATTCCTATCCTTACGGCCATAAGACATATCCCTAATTACGCAAAATTTCTTAAAGATCTTTGCACTTTAAAGCGGCGCATACATGTCCCGAAAAAGGCTTTTCATGTTCACGAGAGTGATATATCTATTCTTTTAGATGCACATGTTAGTGCTGTCCTTTTGCGTAAATCCCTTCCAAAATACAAAGACCCTGGATGCCCTACTATTTCATGTACGATTGGGACCCGTAAGATAGGAAGAGCTCTACTTGATTTAGGTGCCGCCGTGAACCTCATTCCTTACTCTGTCTATGAGCAATTGGATATCGGAGTACTTAAACCCACTAATAGGACCCTTCAGCTAGCTGACCGATCTATTAGGATTCCTAGGGGTGTAGTTGAAGATGTGTTGATCCAGATTGAGCAATTTGTTTATCCAGTAGACTTTGTTGTGTTAGATACTGAGCCAGTGGCAAGCCCTGAGGACGAGATCCCTGTGATTCTAGGTCGACCCTTTTTGGCAACAGCTAATGCGGTAATCAATTGCCGCAATGGAATTATGAAGTTGACTTTCGGGAACATGACTGTAGAATTGAATATTTTTCATGCGTCGCATTCCCCTTCTAATTCTGAACCACTTGAGTGTAATATGATCCAGAGTCTTGTGAATACCACTTTTAAGAGGTCAAGTACCTCAGATCCCTTAGAGGCAATTTTGTCCAATTTTGATGGAGATTGTGAGGACGATTCGTACATCCATGAGGTGAAAACCTTATTAGATTCGGCTTTAGAAATTTTAGAGCCTGAAGGTGAGCATGAAATCTTAGATGTTAAGAAACCCATTCCAGAGGCTCAAGTAACCTCCCCAAAGATAGAGCTTAAACCTCTTCCCGCTCACCTTAAGTATGTCTTTCTAGGTCTTGACGAGACTATGCCCGTCACTATTGCCGCTGACCTAGAACCCCTTCAGGAAGAGAAGTTGATTCGTGTTCTTAAGGGAATACGAAAGCTATTGGCTGGAGTATTGAGGACATTAAAGGAATTAGTCCCTCGGTTTGTATGCATAAAATCAATTTGGAAGATAATTCCAAAAAGTCTAGGGAAGGACAACGGAGATTGAACCCGACTATGGCCGAAGTAGTTCGGAAAGAAATTTTAAAACTCCTTGATACTGGGATCATCTATCCCATTTCTGATAGTCTGTGGGTTAGCCCAATCCATGTTGTCCCGAAAAAATCAGGAATCACTGTTGTAAAGAACGAGAATAACGACCTCGTACCCACTAGAACGACCACTGGATGGAGAGTCTGCATAGACTACAGGAAGCTTAACTCGGTCACTAGGAAAGATCACTTCCCCTTACCTTTCATTGACCAGATGCTCGAGCGACTCGCTGGGCATAAATTTTATTGTTTCTTAGATGGCTACTCTGGGTACAACCAAATACCCATCGCACCCGAGGACCAAGAGAAAACGACTTTTACATGTCCTTTCGGTACATTTGCCTACCGTCGCATGCCTTTTGGCTTATGCAATGCTCCTGCGACGTTTCAGCGTTGCATGTTAAGCATTTTTTCTGACATGGTAGAGCGATTCCTTGAAGTTTTCATGGATGACTTCTCATTATTTGGCAACTCATTTGAACAGTGCCTTCATCATCTTTCTCTAGTATTACTCAGATGCCAGGAAAAGAATCTTATTTTAAATTGGGAGAAATGTCACTTTATGGTAAAAAGGGGGATAGTTTTGGGGCATATCATATCTGAAAAAGGAATAGAAGTTGACCAGGCCAAAATAGATGTCATTTCTAACCTTCCCCCACAGCGAAATATCAAGGACGTCCGTTCCTTTCTAGGACATGCAGGCTTTTACCGTCGTTTTATCCAAGATTTTAGTAAGATTGCTCGTCCTTTAAGCAGCCTTTTGGCCAAAGATGTGGCCTATAAGTTTGATGCACCATGTCTTGTAGCTTTTGATAAGCTTAAGACCCAGCTCACAACATCACCCATTATTAGACCACCTGTTTGGAATGAACCATTCGAGTTAATGTGTGATGCCTCTGATTATTCTGTAGGCGTTGTTTTGGGACAGCGGATAAACAAACGCCCCCATGTCATCCACTATGCTAGCAAAACGTTAAATGACGCCCAGTTGAATTACACGACCACCGAGAAAGAACTCCTGGCCATTGTTTATGCGCTAGAAAAATTTAGATCTTATCTTATAGGATCTAAAGTGATTGTTTACACGGATCATGCCGCGCTTCGACATCTTTTGTCAAAGAAAGATGCTAAGGCACGGCTAATCCGGTGGGTATTACTCTTGCAGGAGTTTGACCTCGAGATTCGAGACAAAAAGGGGTCAGACAATGTTGTAGCCGACCATCTTTCCCGTATAGTGATTGAGTCTGTTGATGAGTCTTTGCCGATTAGGGAATCCTTCCCTGATGAACAACTTATGGCTGTGAAATTAGTTCACGAGTTGCCGTGGTTTGCTGACATTGCTAATTATTTAGCCACGGATACCATTCCTGATCATTGGACTAAACCTGACAAAGATCGTTTCTTTAGTCAAGTGAAGTACTTCTTTTGGGATGATCCAGATTTGTTTAAGTATTGTACTGACCAAATCCTTAGGAGATGTGTTCCCCAGTCTGAGTTTACCAATATTCTCTCATTTTGCCACACCCAAGCTTGTGGAGGCCACTTTAGCTCTAAGAAGACCGCGGCAAAAATTTTGCAGGGCGGTTTTTATTGGCCTACATTATTTCACGATGCGCATGCATTTTGTAAAGCGTGCGAGGGATGCCAGAAAATGGGAGCCCTTTCTCGACGAAATATGATGCCCTTACACCCTATTTTAGTTATTGAACCTTTTGATGTTTGGGGCATTGATTTTATGGGCCCTTTTCCCAAGTCTTTTGGATATGAGTACATCCTTGTTGGAGTGGACTATGTATCAAAATGGGTTGAAGCCATCCCTTCGAAAATGAATAACAGTGCAGTTGTTCTCAATTTTTTAAAAGAAAATATTTTTTCTCGATTTGGAACACCTAGGGCTATCATTAGCGATGGAGGGACACATTTTAACAACAAAAACTTTGCTGCCCTTGTCAAAAAGTATGGCGTAACTCATAAGGTGGCAACACCTTATCACCCGCAAACAAGTGGGCAAGTCGAAGTTTCAAATCGGGAGATCAAAAATATTCTCCAAAAGACGGTTAACCTAAATCGCAAAGATTGGTCTGTAAGATTAATTGATGCACTTTGGGCTTATCGTACTGCATATAAAACCCTGATTGGAATGTCTCCTTACCGACTCGTTTACGGCAAGGCATGCCACCTTCCTGTAGAACTTGAGCATAAAGCTTATTGGGCAATAAAAACGCTTAACTTTGACACTTCAACAGCTGGGTCCCATCGTAAGCTACAACTCAATGAGTTGGATGAGCTTCGAAACGATGCATATGAATCCGCAAAGATATACAAAGAAAGAACTAAGACTTTCCATGATAAAAATATCTTGCGAAAGACTTTTAAAGTGGATCAAAAAGTTTTATTGTATTCTTCGCGTCTTCATTTGTTTCCTGGAAAACTTCAATCCCGTTGGACCGGGCCGTTCATTGTCAAAACTGTTTTCCCACATGGAGCTATTAAAATTCTTGACCCTCGTACTGGTCACATTAATAAGGTAAATGGGCAGAGACTTAAACCATTTCACGAGTATTTTACGGGTTCAAGTGAGGATATGAATCTACGGGACCCATCATATGAAACATAGGTATCTTTATTTCTACCCATAGTCTTATCTAGTTTGGGGGTACCTACCATCGTCTGGCTGAAGACGTTAAACTTAGCGCTTGTGGGGAGGCAACCTTTATTATGTTCAGGTAATATTTTTAGATTATTTTTTATTATTTATTTTTGGCAACTTTGGGGACACATGCTGATTCAGTTTGAGGGTGGGGGTAAATTGTAAGTTCCACTTTTGATAGTATTTGTTTCTTTTTGCTTTCATGTTTATTTTAGGATGAAAAAATACAAATACTTAATTCATTGATTTTGCTTTTATGGAACAGCACCAGGTTCCAATGCTTTCCATGAACATGATTAGTTGATCAGGTACCAAACTTACACTTTACACCCCTCCTTGCTAAATTTCATTGAAATCAATTGTCTTTCACATTATTCACATTTTATGTTTGTGGTTCCTCATATTTTGTTTGAACTTATCTCAGGTTCTCAATTGATGGCGAGGGTAATTGATATGTTAATATTCCAAGAGTATATGATATGCCAAGATTTCTAAGGCATTTCAAAGTTTGGGCATGCAAATACAAAATGTCTCTATTTTCCCTGAGAAATAAGCTCTTTGAATAAGACTTAGCCTCCGAGATTATGGCTATGGATGGAGAAAATTGTTTTATTACTAACTCCAATCTTATGTATTGTTAATAATTTGTAGAATCCTGATAGCTAATATTTTTTGAATAATGATATTTAATAATTTTTTATGAATGAAATTTTTTATTTCAGTATAATATTGCATTTTTGTAATGAATCAAAATAGGGATTTTTTTTTGAAATTATTTATGATATTTACAACGGCTTCAGACGTTGTTTTTCTATCTTAATGTTATCTACAAAAGCGACGAGTTCACTTAGTCATATTTTGGCAACTGTTGTTGCTGACGTTGTTAGATAATCGAGGGTGTACTCCGTCGCTAATTGTTCAAGTAACATGGTTTTGGAGGGGATAAAACGACAGCATACTATAGTCGCATTTATGTGACGGACTGGTTTAGTCGATAATGATTTGTTTAATTAGGGAAAAAATGACGATTCGTGTTGTCGCAATTTAGTGACGGGTGTGAGTAGTCATATTGCCCTTAAAAAATGACGGCAAATAGCGACGAAAAAAAATGTGGCTAATGAACGTCGACGGGTAAAGCGACGACAATTACCCTCGTTTTTAAGTAAAAATGACAGACTACTGCCCTCATTTTTTAACCTTTTTGTTGTAGTAGTTATGGGCTAGGGAAATGAGATTGTCCAAAAGGGGTTTTAGGCGGTTAGCCAATTTTTTTGAGATGATCTTAAACTTAACGTTACAAAGGCTTATAGGTCTAAAGTCACTAGGTTTCTCCTGGTTATTTTTCTATGGGATAAGGGTAATATTGGTGTGGTTAAACTCAGATAAAAGATACTATGACTGGAAGAAAGAGAGAACGGCTTTAAAAACGTCGTCTTTGATAATATCTCAGTACTTTTGGTATAACAAAGGAGTAAACCCATCCGGGCCCGGGGGGATTCATAAAGAAGAGAGCTTCTTTAACTTCCTCGAGAGTGGGGTCACAAGTAAGGGTAGCATTATCTTCATCAGAAATAAATTTATCAAAAATATTGAGGTCCCGTATTTTGATGGGTGGGTTGGACGAGTTGAAGATGTCGGAGTAGAAATTAACCAGGGTGTCTCCCACCTTGTTCCTACCATGCACCCAAACGCTGTCAGGTTTGCGAAGTTAGGTTATGGCATTCCTCCTGCGACAGATAGTAGATATATGAAATTTTTGTGTGTTTTTGTCGCCTTCCTTGAGCCAGATTTCCCTTGATTTGTCTCTTCAGAGGATTTCTTCCTGGTTCAGGGTGTGCTCTAATTCAAGTTGAAGATCCCTTTCTCTGAGAGTATTGGGGTCGTCTGGCCATTCTTTTTGAATCCGATTGATGTCTTCTCTGATGGCTCAGATCTTGTTGGGGATGAAATCAAAGACCGTTTTACTCCAAGCGGTGAGTTCTTTTTTGGTATGCCAAAGTTTTTTGCAGAGTTTAAGAGGCTTGGATCCGTACTGCTCTTTCGCCCATGTGTTATTGATAATATTGAGGCAATCCTCATGTTTGGTCCATAAAGTCTGGAAGTGAAATTGTTTGGGGTGGCTTTCAAATGGGGGATCAGTGTTGAGGAAAATAGGACCATGGTTGGAGCTAATGATTGGGAGATTTGAGAGACAAGCTTTGGGGAACCCAGTTCTCCAAGAATTCGAGGCAAGTGCTCTGTCCAAACGCTTTTTGACCAGCTCCAGGCCTTTTCTTTTGTCAGTCCAGGTAAAACGGGGGCCCAAATACCCCAAGTTCACCAGAGAGGCTTCAAAAATAAAGTCTTCCAGCAGGTTCGCCGCCGTACAATCAAAAGGGATTTTGCCGAATTTCTCTTATTTGCTAATAATACAGTTCAGGTCTCCAATGACAAGTCAGGGTAAGATGGACTTAGTGAAGTGAGAGAGGGAACTCCAGAAAGCTTCTCGAAGTTGGGGATCTGGTTGGCCATATGTAAAGATGGCATGCGTTTTCCACCTCAGGCTCGTCTGCAATGGCAGACCCCACGAATCTACCGACAACAGTATCCTCTCTATGTATAAAGTTTGTTGGGCTCTTCATGTGTGTATCAGCAGATCCATCATTCGGTCTTGGAAATACAAAATCATTAACTCGTGGAGCAGAACTTTCAATCTCATCTAAAGTGTCATTCGTTTTATCATCCTCATCATCAACATATATTTCAAAGGTTTGTTGGAGAGGCATTTGTGTTTCCGCGATGTGTTTCTTTGACAATGCTGCATCAACATTTTCTTTATTCTGATAAGAGAAGTCCGTCTCATTGTCTAAGCTTTCATCAACAAATACTTCAAATCCTCTACTCACTCCCACAAGCGCTAAGTTTAACGTCTTCAGCCAGACGATGGTAGGTACCCCCAAACTAGATAAGACTATGGGTAGAAATAAAGATACCTATGTTTCATATGATGGGTCCCGTAGATTCATATCCTCACTTGAACCCGTAAAATACTCGTGAAATGGTTTAAGTCTCTGCCCATTTACCTTATTAATGTGACCAGTACGAGGGTCAAGAATTTCAATAGCTCCATGTGGGAAAACAGTTTTGACAATGAACGGCCCGGTCCAACGGGATTGAAGTTTTCCAGGAAACAAATGAAGACGCGAAGAATACAATAAAACTTTTTGATCCACTTTAAAAGTCTTTCGCAAGATATTTTTATCATGGAAAGTCTTAGTTCTTTCTTTGTATATCTTTGCGGATTCATATGCATCGTTTCGAAGCTCATCCAACTCATTGAGTTGTAGCTTACGATGGGACCCAGCTGTTGAAGTGTCAAAGTTAAGCGTTTTTATTGCCCAATAAGCTTTATGCTCAAGTTCTACAGGAAGGTGGCATGCCTTGCCGTAAACGAGTCGGTAAGGAGACATTCCAATCGGGGTTTTATATGCAGTACGATAAGCCCAAAGTGCATCAATTAATCTTACAGACCAATCTTTGCGATTTAGGTTAACCGTCTTTTGGAGAATATTTTTGATCTCCAGATTTGAAACTTCGACTTGCCCACTTGTTTGCGGGTGATAAGGTGTTGCCACCTTATGAGTTACGCCATACTTTTTGACAGAAGGCGTGCGTGATAATGTACAATATGATCGTCGAAAAGGATCGATGTGCATTCCCATCATACTTAGACTATAATCTGGCCAAGCCCTCAACTATCGAAGGCGAACGGTTCGATATTGTACGCTAACGCAGAACAATAAAATATCTTATATCGAAAATGAACCGGATTCGAAGTCGAGAACTGCACTTTGATCTAAATGATGATCTAATCGAGCATTTGTGGGCCGTGAGGGAAAATTTTAAACTTAGTACTCCATTTATTGTATTATCTGCTCGTTCATGATGTAATTTAATGCTTTTTAGTCGTACAAGTTTATTAAACATATTTTTGATACGCAATATTAATCTTGTATTTGTTTTAACGCAATATTATCAGAAATAAACATTTCAAAAGCAAGAAAACATTTCGAAAGTACATTATTCAAACGTTTACATTATTGGAGGGTAAACTATATTCTTGGATAGAAAACTTATATATACAGCAAAGTTAAATTACATTTCATCACCACTTCAAGTACTTGGTCCGCCCCTCTTGACCAAATATTCCATGACCTCAGCTTGCCTTTGCAGATAGTATTGCAATTGATGTCCAGAAAGATTACTCAGGTCTTTTTTCATGATTTTGTGATATTCCTTTGCTTGCTCAAAATCTATTTTGGCTTGCCAGTGTAGTATTTGCCTCCACTCTTTTTCTTTCCTTTTCTTCTTTCGCTTGTCTCTTCTCCAACCGTAGTTCATCCAACATTGTTTTGATGCCGCTACCAGTTGCAGCAACACCATCCAATGCCTTTTGTGCTACAAAATTCTTTCTATAGAGTTTTTGGCCGATGGGCCTGCTTCCACCCTCATATAACGAACTATCTAAATCAGTATTTGGGCCCACAGATTGAGGTATAGGTGGGTCGTCGGGGTCATCCGATAGATTGTTTGATCTGACCGAGTTCCCCGGAGAAGAATTGTTGGATGTTCTCCTGGCTACATTTCTTGGTATATTCCCCGCATGGTTTAACCTATCATCCCTTAGGTTGGCTCATCGCGGTTCTCGCACCAAAATCTTATATGCTTCACGGTGTTTGAAGTCATTGCCGCCATTCAAGCCTTGATAGATCTTGTGTGCATCGTTTTTCTACAATTTGCAAAATTACCAAATACAAATAAATAACGTGTATATCCGCGAGAAATAAACAAAATTGAGTAAAAAAAAATTAGAACGTACCCGATCTTTTTTAGTTTTCTCGATGTCGTGCCTAAATCATTCTTGAACAACTATCTCATTGTACACCACACACTGTGAATTAAGGGTATACCACTAAGATTTGGTCGACCCACTTGATCGTCGTGTGGGGCACTCGGGGTCTCTGTTAAAGGCAATATTGACCTTTTGATAGAAAGTGAAACCTTTTGTGCGACTCGTAGTCTGGACAGAAGCTGTTATCCACGCCCTTGCGAGACACGTAAAGTCTCCTTCCGTCCAATACAGTCTACCATCATCCGTCTAGTCCAAAAATTCAGCATCTTCTAGCACTTGCATGTTTTGTCTTTGTTTTGCGGGTGCTTTTTTCTTTCTTCTTTCTTCTTTTTCTTTCTAGGGCGCCGCCGCTTCAACAGGTATTGGCGCATTTGCATCACTTTGACTGTGCTGAGTAAATTTACTATGAAATAGGTAGTTCTGAAAGTAATTTGGAGGTTGAAAACCTTGAGGTTGAGTAAGCGGACAGGGTTGATAGTACGGGCTAAACGCCTGAGGTTACTGTTGAGAGAGTGTAAATGGACTTTGATATTGTCTATAACTGGGATTCCCTTGCGACATGGTAGACGGAGGTGGAGTCTGTGATTGGAATTGAGGTTGAAATTGCGATGAGTTTTGGTAGAGGTATGAAGTGAATTGTGATGATGGGTGTTGAGCGAATGGTGTTGAAGGTGGGTTATGGGAGGATGTGGTCGACGGTTTAGAGTTATTACTATTGGTGTCGGAGTTCGCCATTTGGGGAGAGCGTAGAGGTTGTTCTCTGCTCTGCAATTGGTTTTGGGGAAAATGAAGTAGCCAGAGAGTGATGAGATAAATAATTGAGATTTGAGGAGTTTAGATTACCGCGCGGTAAAAGGAATACCGCCAAACTCATTTTTTTTTTGGTTGAGCTCCTCACACTTGGTTAAGTTACTGTAGCACCACGTTTGCAAAACTCACACTCAAAGCTGCTGTGAGACTCAAAGTATGAGTTTGAGTGTGGATTTGCAAACCCAACTCAAACCCACACCCTACTGCGTTTGCTCTTACTCGAATCGACGTACTAACCCCTAAGCTAGATCCATTAAATTTATGGGCGATTTTGTTCCCAAGTTTGACTCTCCATCTCCATCTCGATCTCGATCTCGCTTTCATGCCAACTCAAAGGTCGATTTTGTTGGCCCAAAGTTTGACCCTCCATCTCCATGACGCTTTCATGCCAACTCAGAGACGTTGGGAAAAGTTCCCGACATTAGCGGGTCATAAATTAGTAGGTCCCACAAATTAGCATTATGCCCTCTCAAGATTAGCATCACTTTGTCGACGCGCCACGTCAGCATCTTCTCTTTGGTTTTTAACAAGCTCTCGATCTCTATTTCTCTCTCTCTAAAACCCTAATAAACAATGGCGTCGAAGCAAACATTCAAGGTGTGTTTCTGTTTTAGAAGAAGATTTAAGATTACAGTATCAGAAGCACCAGAGGAAATCAAGACCTTGTTCTCGAGATACTCAGAGAATGGGATCATGAGCGTTGATCATCTCAAACGGTTCATGAACGAGTGTCAAGGAGAAGAGAAAGCTACGATTGAGGATGCTCAAGCGATTCTAGATTCTCTTAAACATCTCAATATTTTTCAACGAAAGGGGATGAATATCGAAGCATTCTTTCGGTATTTATTTAGTGATGCTAATACTCCAACTTCACCTTCTGAGGTAACAACAATTCCCCCTTTTTTATGCCTAATTTTGTTTCATTTTTCAATTATGATTATAGGGCTTAGAGAGTTCCAGTTTTCGCCTCGAAAGAAAAGAATCTCATTTTGATTGTAAATCTAGAGTTTCAAGTGTTTCTTTAGCTATACTATTGGTGTGATGTTGCAGTTATATTTGGGATTATGTGAATAAAATGACTTTTTGGGTCAGGTCTAGCCGTCTAGGGAAATGTAGATGTGGTTATTGAGCTCTTTGGGGGTGTTTTTTATTTGCGATGTACTTCTTCCAACCCTCCAATCAGTGATTTTGGATTCATCGGTTTTCTCCCCTTACGTGTTATCTGAAAGTGTTTCACGTTGGCATGTCTTGTAATGCTGATGCTAACTACTTTTATGTTTTGAACCATGAATTTGCTAGATAGACCTATACGATTTTCCTCATTGATCCATTTTTATTAGAGTATTAGAGTGGGACATGTCTTAATTGAAGTATTTGCCCGTACAATCATGTGTACAAAGATAATTTTAATGAGTTAATTCTTCATATTTTCGTTAACACTATACGTAGTTTACATTCTTTACTGATTTTATTTACCCTAAATTCTTTCTTTCACGTTTTTCTGGCAGGTTTACCAAGATATGACTGCTCCATTGTCCCATTACTTCATATATACAGGACACAATTCCTATTTAACAGGAAATCAACTCAGCAGTGATTGCAGCGATGCCCCAATTATAAAAGCTCTGCAAAGAGGTGTAAGAGTAATTGAGCTGGATATGTGGCCGAATTCTGAAAAAGATAATGTGGATATTCTTCATGGGAGGTATGTAGTCTGGCACGATTCAACACTAATATAGTTTTCTCCTCACTTCCGCCTACACATTTCCTCAGAAAGCTGACCGTATTCATATTCACTTAACCATGTGCGGAACCTTTAGGAGTTACAATGTTGGCATATGCCACATACCTGTAAACCATTTGAAGTAAGTTGCATGTATATAATC
Source organism: Kingdonia uniflora (assembly GCA_014058105.1). Taxonomy (NCBI): domain Eukaryota; kingdom Viridiplantae; phylum Streptophyta; class Magnoliopsida; order Ranunculales; family Circaeasteraceae; genus Kingdonia; species Kingdonia uniflora. The sequence continues at coordinate 3,130,848 of JACGCM010001560.1, forward strand.
CTAACCTATAAAAAACTTTAGGCATAAATGATATTGGATTTTGGACACCATAGAAGAAGATGATTAAAAATATTGGAATCTACAGGATCCTAGATAATGTTTAGTTACTGCTCCTCTTGCACATAGTTTTTCTTGGAAAATGGCGTTTGTATCTTAACATGTGGTGTAAGAGAGAGCAACATATCAAGGGTTCGATGCCTTACTTCCAGTTCCCAGTTGGTGTGATTTATGTGAACAAGTTGAAAATAGGGTACGCAAATTGGAATATTTTTTTTGGAGGACTTCCCATTAAGTAAAAAAGGTAATCGAAGCTACTACTGCTATGCGGGTTGGAGTAGTGTATGGTAGTGTAACTAGAACAGCTACAATAGATCCAGTGGGCAAATATCTTTGAAAAGAGTTACTGATTGGAGTCTTAAAGACTAACGTCAGTTCCTTGCTACTAGAGACATTAGCCTCTTACATAACCAAATTGAGTGGAGGCTTGTGTGCTTTAGCGAATACTTCTGGATGCATTGTTTTATGTGCAAAATCGCACCACTGACACTGAGTCAGTGACTATCGTTGATCACCCAAAAGAATACACTTTGAGAAAGTAGCCTATAGAAGCCCTCTGAACGGAGCGAGTAGCAATCTATTTGTGCCTAAACAATAGACAGATGTTATGTTCAGTAGCGCTGTGCTACTACTTTTAAAGAAAGTAGTGATTTGTAAGAAGCCGCAGGGCTCTTGGGCTTTCCCTTGATGAACCACAATAAATTGTTGCCACCGAGGACATCGGCCTTGAAGTGCGGTGGGACATTAAGATCCAGGGTTAATACCTCGATTGTTGCTCCACAGGCACCCTGGTTTCTGAAAATAATGGTATTTAGATCTTTAACATACCCCTTATAAAAGACCCTCTCTCTTGTGTTAGATTGAATCTCATAAAGTTTAAAATTAATGATTTGAGTTGTCTATGTAACGTTTTGATGCGATATATTTAATTTAAATCTAATGAGAATATAGCATAAGTATGACATTAACCACGATTTGTGAACATTTCGCATGCTGGATTTGTTGAGCTAATTGTTATTGGCAAATCCTCTTTTTCAAACATATATTTATGGAAGTATTTACAGTAAAACCTCTATAAAATAATACTTTTGCGACCAAGAGAAATTATTATCTTAACCGGGGTTATTTATTTATCGATAAATGAATAATTTATTACTTTATCGATAAATGAATATTTATTAATTTAGAGAGAGAATCATGTTTATAGAAGCCCAATGGACTCCAAAAAAGAAGAGATTTAATTGTCAAAACTTAATGCACTAGAAGAAAAAGCAGACAACTTTATATGCATATTTTACCGAAGGGTTGAATTGAGAAAATAGAAGTTGCCAAGTAAAAAGATGCTTAATATTATGAATTTCTCTATGCAATTTTTTTATGTACATCAATTATTAATTTATATTTTGTTGGGCCTTTAAGGATTTCTAAAAAGAAGTATTATCTTATGCATTTAGCGAGTTTATTACTTTAGTAAACAGGCCGAGTTGGGACCATAAGATTTTATTATTTAAGCGAGGTTATTAATTTATCGAACATACATTTATCGAGGTTTTATTGAACCACCGCTACCTATATTTCTGTTGAATCATATTTTTTCTTGTAATTTCCTTTGTTCCATATAAAGTAATACTGTTTTTGTGCACATGCAGGACCCTAACAACTCCTGTAGAGCTAATTAAATGTTTGAGGTCTATTAAGGAACACGCTTTTTCTGCATCTCCATACCCTGTTTGTATAACTCTAGAAGACCACCTAACTCCAGATCTTCAAGCTAAAGTAGCCGAGGTGAGTAGTCAACTTTATTTGAGAACATTTTCCTCCATTTTTCACTCTATATTTTCTTGACAACAAAGGAATTGTTTCTAGATGGTCACTCAAACATTTGGAGATATTCTGTTTACTCCTGGGTCAGAATTATTGGCGGAACTTCCTTCTCCGGAGTCATTGAAACATCGAGTTATTATTTCAACCAAACCACCTAAGGAATACCTCCAAAGTAAAAGCATCACGGAAAGGAACATCAGTGAGAAAAAGGGAAATGATACAGCCAATGAAGAAGAAACCTGGGGGAAAGAAGTCCCAGATCACAAGGACAAATTTGATGCTGATGATAAGGTGCGGGAAGATATAGAATTATCATACGAGAAAACTAGATACAATAAAATAAATAACCATGGTTCCTTGAATATGTAGTTCGATGTGCCATTTCTTGCATTTAAAAACATCTAAATATTGAGGTGCGTGTTTTGGTGGAAGATGAGATGTAATTTTCGGTAAGAAATTACATTTGGAATGCCTTTTCTTTTTCTTTTTTTTGCAAGGCAAGCCAGTTTTATATAGGGATCCGTGAGTTTCCAGCCCCATGAGGTTTCGAACCCACGACCTCTCTCTAGGTGGAGAGGTACAACCACCACTGGGCCAAGAGCCCAATGGTTACATTTGGAATGCCACTTTTCAACAATAAACTATACTAATAGAACAGCATTTTAAATGTCGTATCTGTTGGAAACGCTATATAAAATGCTCCTGCTCAAGAGTTGGACATGTGTTGCCTTTCTTTGTGGTTTTACTGGATGTGGGTATCTTTTGACTTCTTATATGTGTTCAAAACTTGACTTTATGTCTTGCTTATCATTTGTTAGCAGGATCTTGATGAAGAAGAGGATTCCGAAGATGACGAAAATGTAAATGACGGAGAGCGCAAGTTGCAGCAGGATACAGCACTTGAATATAAGCATTTGATTGCTATTCAAGCTGGGAAACAAAAGGGTGGTTTAGAAGTTGCATTAAGGGTTGACCCCAACAAAGTTAGACGCCTTAGTTTGAGTGAACCACAGCTCGAAAAGGCCGCAATAACTAATGGAGTTGACATTGTCAGGTATCTAAATATATTTTAGGAAGTTTTATTCATGGACTTTTTTTTTCATATTTTGCATGAAATTGCCAATAATAATCTCCACGTCATACATGTACTTATCAATGTTCAATTCATGCCTGAATATGTTGCGACATCTCCGGTGATGTCTTTTTCTTGAAATATTTGGACGTTTCTGCACTTTTTGTGTCTTATTGAATTTTGCTTTAAATGAACGATTGAGATGATTATAACTTTGATTCAAGGGTTGCTTTTGTTCTAGGTTCACTCAGAATAATATACTGAGGGTATACCCAAAGGGGACACGCTTTAACTCATCAAATTACAACCCACTAATTGGGTGGATGCATGGAGCTCAGATGGTGGCGTTTAATATGCAGGTTTAGCCTCTTAATGATCTTTGTTATATTCCTGTTATGCCTATTGTGACTACAATTTTCCTCCTCTTGATACCCACTACAAGTTTACTGCGTCAGGGATATGGCAGATCACTTTGGTTGATGCAAGGAATGTTCAAATCGAATGGAGGGTGTGGCTTTGTGAAGAAACCTGATTTTCTACTCAAGGCTGGTCCAGATAATGAGGTTTTTGACCCTAGAGCGCATTTACGTGTAAAGCAAATCTTAAAGGCGAGTGAATCATGCATAATATTGTACGTTTGAAGTAACTTCATTATGATGAACCTCTTGAACTTAATCTGATTTGACTTTAGTACTATTGACAGGTGAAGGTATATATGGGTGAAGGATGGTATTTGGATTTTTCTCACACACACTTTGACGTTTACTCCCCACCGGACTTCTATACAAGGGTTAGGCAATTGGATTTTTTTTATATTGTACTCTCACATTTACTTCAACTGGTAACCAGTTGCTATATATCTTGTATCATTAGAATAACATCATTGCCAAATTTTATATCATTTTCAAGAACACATTGTCCTCGAACAGTAATGCTGCTCCAAGACATCATGAACTCATGTATCAATCATTGAAAAAACAGGTCAAGAAAGCACACTCCAACGTCGGAGTGGTGTCATCTTAAACCCTTCCGTAACTTAGATGGTTAGGATCACCCGATCAGGTCAAGTTTTGCCATAGGTGATAGGTGACTAGAGAGTTCGAGAACAATGCATTGCCTTCCAAAACCTTCCACTTCAGTCTGTCCCCCTCTCGAGTACTTGAGTTCTTGTTGTTACCTGTATATGGCTCCTCATTAGCAAATTCTTGTGTACTGTACTACTGTCCCAAAAACAAACAATATTCTTGTTTCCAACTAAGTCTTTACTATAGGCACTTGATATCAATTTTTATTTTTGTTTTCGTTTTCATTCACTTGTATATATTCTTCTCCTCTTCTTTTCATACAAACAAGCTTACTATTAGGAAAACTGAACTCTATAATTTTTAACAGATAGGAATAGCTGGAGTGCCAGTTGATAGTGTAATGAAGAAATCAAAGACAATCGAGGATAACTGGATACCAGCTTGGAATGAGGAATTTGAGTTCCCGCTAAGTCTTCCAGAGCTGGCATTGCTTCGGGTCGAAGTTCATGAGTACGACATGTCCGAGAAAGATGATTTTGGCGGTCAAACTTGTTTGCCGATTTCAGAGTTGAGATCTGGAATTCGTGCTGTACCGCTGTACAGCAGAAAGGGAGACAAGTACAAGAATGTGAAGCTTCTCATGCATTTTGAGTTTGTGTCTGCTTGATTGAGAGAGTAAAAAAAACCATGTTCATAAGTTCAAATTACTTTATTTCTTCACATTATTCCTTATGTATTGTGTATATTTTTTTGTTTGTTTGAACATCGCGCTTCGTGGCTGTTGATGTTGTAATGTTTGTGAGATAATTACATCGATACGTATATTGTGAGATGAAGATGGTTCTTTGTGCTTGTGATACTTTCTGCATTTTATTTTTATTTTTATCAAAACGCAAATGATATTAGGCCTAGGTGGCAAATGAAGAGGTTAGAGTTTATGAGATTACCGGCCTCACTTGCCATATTACAAATAGACGGGGGTTGGAAGGGCCCCCTCGAGGCTAAAGTATGGCCTCAAAGTTAAAAGCTCTAGTAATAAAAGAAAATTTGAAGTCTTGGAAACTAGAAGCCAAGGAGAACATATATGGAGCGAGGGTAAGAGCACCCCAGGACACATCCGTCGCCTTCAGGATCAGAAGCTCGTCCTTTGTCGTGGCCTGCATAAACAAACATTTCTTTATCAGTTTTAATCACGAAGCCAGTGCCACAGTTTGAGTTAGCCGAGCGCCAGGAGGCGTCCACAAAGATGGAGTTCCATCCCTCTAAAAACATAAGAGTAGAGGCTATAGTAGTTGAAGGAGTCGGGTTCGGGATGGCCATGGGGGAGAAAAGAAAAGTTTTTGCAGTAGCCGAAATTGCTGATTGGGGGGGGGCATTTTTTTGATTAAAAATAATGTCATTCCTGTTAGTCCAAGTGGCATACATAATAGCACTGATCTTCCCCTACCTGGAGATCGTGTTATGCCCAAAGCAACTATTATTGGCTAGAAAAAAAAAACTTTTTGCAGGGAATCCGAATAAGGCCAAACCTCGCTACAAATAGAGAGATAAGAAGCATACTAGATATCTTTGATATTCTTACAGTAGAATAACACGTGAGTAGTAGATTCTTCCTCATCGCCGCATCGGGGGCAGATAGCATCTTCCAGATCCCCGTGGGTAAGGTTCATCTTAGTGGGGAGACCTTCTTGCAATGCTTTCCACATGAACAGTTGGATCCGGAAAGGAGCATTGATCTTCCAGATAGCAGTCCAAATTTTGTCCAGGCTGAGACCTGGACTAGGGTCAGTGTCTGCTGTAGGCTCATTGTCTATAAGGGATTTATAGACTGATTTAACCGTAAGAACTCCATTGGTCTCTTCTTTCCATCTTAGGGTATCCTCTGCCGGATTTTTCCTGAGGGGAATGGATTTGATGAGCTCGGCAATGTCGTTAGGGAAAAAGGAACGTACCAGGTCCATTTTCTAGGCTCTAAAAGTGGGGCAGATCAGGTCAGCTACCTTCCAGATAGCTCTATTACTCGAGACGGGCTCCGCAAGTCTGCCAAAGGGAATATTAGGGATCCAGGGCTCAAGCCACATGCCAACTTTTTTACCGTCCCCGATATGCTAACATAGGTGGGGCATAATTATATCTTTAGCCTTTATGATACCTTTCCAGATCCAGGAGTTCGAGTTTTTGCTGGCAATGGTCATAACGGATTCTCTAGGAGCGTACTTTTTACACAAGTTCTTGGCCCAAGGTTTATCTAGTTCCTTAATGATGCGCCAAAATAACTTAGCGAGAAGGGCATGATTATGGGAGAGAGCTCGTCTGGTGCCCAATCCTCCCCTTTTGGTGGGTCTACAAATTCTTTTCCAACTAATGAGATGGGCTTTGTCTCTTCCACCGTCGTTGGTACCCCATAAAAATCTGGCGTTGAGGGAATTCAGTTTGTTGCAGATATTGACCGGGAAGGGGAAGACAAACATGAGGTATGAGGGAATTGCCGAGTTAAAAACTTTGATGAGGGTAAGGTGACCCGCTTGGGATAGATTTTTGGCTCGCCAACCTACGATACGTTTGGAGACTCTAGAAACAATTTCTTGGAAGTCCAAGCTTTTAGAGCGACTGAAGGACAGGGGGGCTCCAAGGTATTTCTCTCCAGCTGAATCTTTTTTAATGCCAAGGATTTTCTGGATCATCTTGTGATGCCTATGGTGGCAGTTTTTGCTGAAGAGAATGCATTATTTATTGAGGTTTATTTCTTTTCCAGAGACCTTCTGCAGTGTATCGAGCGCCGCTTTCAGTGCATGGGCTTCTTTCAGATTTGTTCTACAAAAGGTAAAACTGTCACCAGCAAAGAGAAAGTGGGATATAGGGGGAGACCCTCAAGAGATTTTGACTCAATGGAGGCTGCCTTTGGTTTCTTATTTGAGTAAAATACGAGACAAAATCTCCGAGTAGATGATGAATAGGGAGGGGGATAGGGGATCTCCTTGTCGAATTCCTCATCCTGGCTTGAGTAAATCGAAGGGAGAACCATTAAGATTAAAAGAGAGCATAGTGGTTGAAACGCATTGGTGAATCCAGTCACACCACTTGTCACAGAAACCTATTTCCTTCATTGTGTCAAGGAGAACATTCCATTCAACCATGTCAAAAGCTTTGCTAAGGTCAAGCTTAATGGTCATGCATCCTGAAACACTTTTTTTCTTCTTGAGGGCATTGAGGATTTCTTGGGTTATGATAATGTTGTCAAAAATCTGTCTACCCGGGATAAAAGCGTTCACTGCAACAAAAATAGCAAAATACGACATACGAAAACGAGGGAATTTTTGGACGTTAAAAGACGACAAATAGAGCACACGATTAATACCATATCCGTCGTTTTTTCACATCAGCCCAAACTCAAGCACGGGTACGTGGTTTCACTTTTTCAATCTTACACTTCTCTCCATTTTAGTTTCCCGGGATGTTACACCCAAAAAATTTGGGTTTCCCTCTCTCCCACTTATTCGACCTCGAATCGCCAATCGCATTCTTTATATGTTAGGGTTTTGGCAAAAATTAGTTTCACAATTATTCTATCACAGTTGTTTTGAGTCGCAAGGTAATTGTTTTCTCCCAATCTTCATGTTTTTTATCTTTTGATTTGCATAAAAACCTAATTAAGACCAATGGGTTTCATCTTCTAGCGTTTCTCTCATGATTCTGACTTGAATTGGTGTTAGGATTCATCGAATTAGAGTTGCTGTGGTATTTCAAAGTTGCAGGAGGCACTTTTTTAAGTCTTCTCATTAATTTTCATGGATTAAAATTGGGTACCTTATTTGGTATGTTATTTACAGTTGTATGAATCACATGTTATTGTTGAATTTTAGTAAATTCATATTTTGATTGCTTCCTTGATTGAGATTATTTCATATATCAGCGATATAATATGGGTCTTTATTAGATGCCTTTTTTGATTGAGTTTATTTAATATATTATTGTATGAAATTATAATATTATAAGCTTTGTATTATAATATCATAGATAGAATTTGAAGTTGTAGGTTAGAATCCATTGAGTTTTAAGGATCCAAGGTACTTTGCTATTTTTGAAAGCTAAAATTGTAGCCTTGGAGGTAGATACCGTCCACAACTTTCTCTAACCATGAATGACATCCTTTTTAGCTCCCAAAATCTCAACGTAAGTATCTTCTGACATTTTTATCTCCGTGAAAAATGGTGAATTCTAACATCTTTATCACTGTTTTGTTCTTCTTTGTGATTCTTGTAGTTTTATGATGTTGGGGGTGTTTTATTTTGGCCTAATTTGATTAGGTTTGTTTGATTTTGGCTTAATTTGAGTGGGGTTGTGTTGAAATGGAGTGATTTAGAGTGTAGGATCTATGGTTTATCAGTGTTTATAGTTTAAGAATTAGGGGTTATGGGAGTGATTGGGGAGTGTTTTGGAGTAATTTATTGGAATCTTATGCGAGATTTTGGTAAAAATGGTAAGGTACGCAGTTACAAACACTTGGGTAAGAAGAAGGATATGGGTACTAAAACCCTCTACATAGCCTTCTGTGTTCTTATGTTCCATGTGTGGAGAAAAATAGACAACCATATATTTAGAAGTGAGAGTATAGACTTCAACATCAATTTTGGAGATATTCTTAGTGACACTCAATTTAGAGCCCAAGAGAAAGTAAAAAACAATTAAAGACAACAACAGATCTATAACCATATGTGAAGCTTAGAATATTCATCCTGAAGTCATCCTCAAGCAATATAAAATGTGCTAACGGCAGCCACCAACCATGGGCACATGGCAGATCAGTTCAGACGAGGAGGATAGGCGTGGATATGGAACATTTATTAAATAGTGCAGGTGATTGTGTCCTTGCTTACTCTCGTATTGACAACCCTAAAAGCATCACTTACCATGAGCTTCCCCTTTGCTAGTTACAGATGCACGGTTTGATGTTTTGTGCACTTGAATTGTGAAGTATTATTCATTAAAACAGTTTGTAGAGGAAATGAGGAAGCCGCCAGAACAATGGGTGCCTGCTCATGATGGAAGTTTGTTCCATTACTCTTCTGGCATGCAAGCTGTGATGCTCGCGTTAGAAGTTTGAGATAGAGTTAGTATCTTTAGGTTTGGGAAGTCAACAGAAGCAAGACATCATTATCATACTAATCAGAATGTAGAGCTTCATTTACACGACTATGCGGCAGAGTATGCGTTCTGCGTACTAAGATTTGGTGGAGAAATCAAGTTGCTGTTTGGGAAAGTTTGTTGTAGTAGAAGTACTATGACCAATAATATAAGCAGAATCATGGGTGGATACCTTTTGGTAACTTTTTTCTTTCTGGCGTTCCAGGTCTGTATTTTTTTTAGGTATGGGCTGATGCTGGGGTAAAAGAACTTCTATCAACAAGCTAGTTATTTTGACCCCGTAAAGGAGACTAGGAAATGAGTTCCTTGACTAAAAAGAAGGTTTTCTATAGTAGTCTAGACAAACATGTAGCTAGACTTGGTCTTGTTGCGGTTGTATCTTTGGTTTGATCTATGTTTTCAGTGGATCTATGCTTGCGGTGGATCAATTTGAGTCATTTTAAAAGTGAATGTCTACTTTTAAAAGGCTAGCTCTTGTCTATTAATGCAATATCGCTCTTCAAAAATAGAAGACGCAGGCCATTTTTTTTTAAGTTAGATGAATTTTTCCAAATCTCTAATCACGATGGCTAGGGCGTCGAAAGCTCTTATCGCAGATGTAAAATACAAACACGCTACTTGCAGGTTCGCCTATCTCCAGGCCTATCTCCAGATATCATCGCATTAGAGTAGGGAATGACGCTGCAGATCGGCCTAACTCTAGCTCTTTCGTCTTCAAACGATTAAACATTGCGTAATAAAGATAAAAAAGCAGAGAGCATCCGTGTGCTCTATTTCCTTAATTAGTATAACATATAATGTTTTTAGGATCATAGTATTTTCTTATTTTATTTTTTTAAACAGTAAATTAAACCTGTGTATTAGGATAGGAGGGTGTAACAAGATACTTAAGGATTACATGGAGTATTTGAAAGATACTATTCCCAAAGCATTTCATTTACAAAACTTCAAGATTGGTAATATCAGAGGTTAATATCCTCGAAAAAAATTAATAACTTGTCCAAGTACAAACAATACCAAGTCATCTTCCCTCTAATAAAAGATATCCTGTAGAAGATTGAAGAACGTAAAATCACTACCTTAGCAACCTACTACCCCAAACAATTTTTATTTATGACGACGAAGAGATCCTAGAGTTAATGTCTACGTAATATAGAGGAGTTTGAGCATAAGAGTTGAAGAAAACTAGTAAAGATCAGTCTAGATCACATTCGGCACTGCAGCTTCTGAAGAAAAATCTCCAAATGCAGCTTTCTTCCATGAAAATTTAACATGATGTAATAATGCCTTCAAACAGCATAGTAACCTTTCTTTGATGATTCACTTCAAATCATTCTCCAATGGTAATCTCCTATCTAGTATCCTCTCCCTAGCATTACTTACCTATTTCAGCCAATTTGTAGAACTTGTTATGAGAAAAAGAAAAACTGCTTGCAGAGGAGAAGACCCAGTCAGTATCCTGATCCAGAGGCCTCTTCCTCCCAAGTGATAATAAAATCCTAACAATACAGCTATATGGACTACACCAAGATAGTATTCACCAAGGTTGACATAAGCGCCTAGATGTTGCCACCCGCATCCTCTAGCAGCACCTGAAAGGACTCCTTGTAGGTTGTCTGTGATAACTGAGATGCAAATCAGAGGAGTCATTCTCGTCACATAATCAACGACTTCCATTTCATTGTTAAAAGCGTATCCCAATATATAACGGCAAGCAAAAAGTGTTATGCTTATTAAAGTTGTTTCTGAGAGTGCTAGCAACACTATGGTGTAGGCAGCTACACGAGCTACTTGTGGTTTCCCATAGCCTAATTCATTGGAAACCCCGAGTAAAGAAGACTGAACCCTGTGATACCAGTGAGAGAAGTAGCAATAGCTATACTGGAGAGAAAAAGTTCACCTAAGTGCCCAACCATCATCATTGAGATAACTTGCATCAAATACTGAGATAACCCTACTGGGTCATAGTATATTAAACAATAATATAGGTAGTAAAATAGTCAGATGTTTGTAGTTACTAGTAGGTGTATATGAAACTCTATTCAACTTTGGATTGGTATAAATGACTGGTTAGAATTGCTTAATTAGATGATTTCTGTTTTTGACATTTTGAAGAATTTTTTTTATTTATTTCCTCCTGACAGAGGGAAAAGCTACTATAATATTTCTTTATGTTATTTCTTCACTATGTTTCTTTATGATATTTCTTCTACTTCAGGATTCTTACCTTGTCCTTGACGTAAGATGTCTTTAATTTGCTCAGACAAGGGTTGGATGAAGGCTGATAGTCTTTTGGTTGAATATCTGTGCGGTGTTCGTTCGTTTATCGCATTCGCAAAAGCTAATCTAAAGTCTAACGACTTTTCTTGTCCTTGTGCTAAGGGTCAAAATAAGCGTGGACAAATTACGTCAGCTCAAGTTTGTCATCATTTAGTTTTAAAAGGTATTGACCAATCGTATACTAATTGGTACTTCCATGGAGAACCAATTGAAAATAATGATGCCAACTTAGAGAATTATGGGGCAACCTGTGATCATCCTCATGATGTCCCTAACATGCTTGATTTGGTAGATCACGCATTTGGGTATGCCCAACCTGAAGATCTTTCAACATACATGGATGGAGATGAGTTCCATGAAAATGTGGATGTTAATCAGCAAGGCGTTCATGATTTTAGTGATCCACGTGATAATGAACAAAAAAATTTGAGGGAAGATGCGATTCAACCTTTATACCCTGGATGTGAAGCGGAGCACACTACTTTGTCTGCTACCGTTGAGCTCATGAGTATGAAAACAACATATGGGTGGTCTGATAATAGCTTTACTGAAATGTTGAAAGTATTTAAAAAGTATCTTCCGAGGGATAACACATTGCCCAAAAATGTTTACACTTATAAAAAAAATGATTAATTCCTTGGGTATGAGTTTCGAGTCGATTCATGCGTGACCGAACGATTGTATACTTTTCTGGAAAGAGCACGAGCATAAGGATAAGTGTCCTACTTGTGGTACGAGTAGATGGAAAAAAAAAAGATTCTAAAAAAGAAGATAAGTCAAAAAATGCCAGAGAAGGTGTGAAGATATTTTCCCTTGACGCCAAGTCTACAATGACTTTATAGGTTGATCATTTCTTCTATTTTTTTTTTAAAACATCTTGTTGTCAAGTCTTGTTAAGTTATGTCTACTTCTCAGCATCCCGTGGATTGCGGAGAATATAACATGGCATTCAAGATCGACTTCTCCAGACGGAGTCATGAGTCATCCAGGGATTCTACGTATTGGAAACAAGTGGATGCTATGTGGCCCAATTTTGTTGATGAATCGCATAATTTTCAACTCAGACTAGCAACAGACGGCTTTAATCTATATGGTAATAAGATCATCTCTTACTATTGCTTGGGTATCTCGTCGTACTTACTTCATAGATCTAGAGAGGAATGAAATAGAAATGGACCATTCCCGTGATCATTAGGAGGCACCATTTTGCTAATCCTTTAAACATTTTTTTTCCCAATAAAAGGTTTAAATGTAACAAAATTTTGTTGTCTGCGCAGGCTGATTCTCAAGCAGCTATAGCTTTGCAGGTCATCCTCAAGTTAAAGAGACACTTGAAGATTTCTTTTGGTCTAAGTGACGCCAGATGCCAGGTAACGCTGAATCCTTTTTCTTTTATTTTGTTTATCCTAACCCTGATTATGTTCAATACTAAATCATACTTTTGTTAAATATAACTCCGTAAAAAATTGACTTAACTGTGCCATCTGCTTTATTTTCTTTACAAGAATTTTCACCAAATGATCCCCTAAAACCGGGAGAGGCTATGTCTAGACAAAACATTCCTTTTGACATTAGTGGAACACATATCAGTTTGCCTATATCTCATAAATAAATAATTGAAAGATACCAGGTAACACAATTATCTATTATGTACCCTTTTCAGCTTTCTTGTATTTTATCCGTTATATGCATGTTTCAAAAACTTGGATCGTATCAGACTGGATCGCTCGAACCAACTCGGGACCGGCCTCGTCTGAACCGATTTGGGTAATTTTTTTAAAAAAACATTGGATCGTTTTGGATTGTTTAAACTCGAACCAATTCGTCTGAGTTTTCGCAAGTCAATTTGGATCGTGCTAGTATTCTCGAATAGTGCTTATATTCCTAATTTACGATAAATATTGGGTAGGGATCAGTTTGATAGGAGTGACTTGCCAAGAATGCAGCGCTGACCTTTTTTGGGATCCTACTCTGCATGGTTTTCGAAGCTCCTCTTGCAATTTTAGGTTTTATTTTCAGTTTCCTTTGTACTTATTTATGAGAGTATCGGTTCTGTCATAAGATGGATCAGTACATTCCTTAAAGGCTCAATACTTTTGCTTAATGGAGATTAAAGCCTTTCTTTAGGGATACTAATTCTTATACATTCATGAACCAATATTAAACACTATTGCATTTTTCATTTAAATAATGAATATGACAATGTAGTTTTTTTTTTGTCATTTTACACGTGGAATATTTCTTCTGGTTAAGCAGACCCCATTAGATTCTCAATTTGTGAAGGTCGCATCATGCGCTTCCATGTCAAATTTGTTCATAAGGTACGTATCTATTATGTTTCAATTGCTGCAAGAAGAATTCTTTTTAAAAAAATCTACTGCACGATATGCTGATTCCTGACATGTTTCAACTTTTCTTGGTTTGGCTTACATGTTTCAGCTTGCATATGTTAATCTCTTGAACTCTAAAGTTAGTTTTTATTCTTCTGCTCTAAATTGTAAGTTCCACTTTTGATAGTATTTGTTTCTTTTTGCTTTCATGTTTATTTTAGGATGAAAAAATACAAATACTTAATTCATTGATTTTGCTTTTATGGAACAGCACCAGGTTTTAATGCTTTCCATGAACATGATTAGTTGATCAGGTACCAAACTTACACTTTACACCCCTCCTTGCTAAATTTCATTGAAATCAATTGTCTTTCACATTATTCACATTTTATGTTTGTGGTTCCTCATATTTTGTTTGAACTTATCTCAGGTTCTCAATTGATGGCGAGGGTAATTGATATGTTAATATTCCAAGAGTATATGATATGCCAAGATTTCTAAGGCATTTCAAAGTTTGGGCATGCAAATACAAAATGTCTCTATTTTCCCTGAGAAATAAGCTCTTTGAATAAGACTTAGCCTCCGAGATTATGGCTATGGATGGAGAAAATTGTTTTATTACTAACTCCAATCTTATGTATTGTTAATAATTTGTAGAATCCTGATAGCTAATATTTTTTGAATAATGATATTTAATAATTTTTTATGAATGAAATTTTTTATTTCAGTATAATATTGCATTTTTGTAATGAATCAAAATAGGGATTTTTTTTTGAAATTATTTATGATATTTACAACGGCTTCAGACGTTGTTTTTCTATCTTAATGTTATCTACAAAAGCGACGAGTTCACTTAGTCATATTTTGGCAACTGTTGTTGCTGACGTTGTTAGATAATCGAGGGTGTACTCCGTCGCTAATTGTTCAAGTAACATGGTTTTGGAGGGGATAAAACGACAGCATACTATAGTCGCATTTATGCGACGGACTGGTTTAGTCGATAATGATTTGTTTAATTAGGGAAAAAATGACGATTCGTGTTGTCGCAATTTAGTGACGGGTGTGAGTAGTCATATTGCCCTTAAAAAATGACGGCAAATAGCGACGAAAAAAAATGTGGCTAATGAACGTCGACGGGTAAAGCGACGACAATTACCCTCGTTTTTAAGTAAAAATGACGGACTACTGCCCTCATTTTTTAACCTTTTTGTTGTAGTAGTTATGGGCTAGGGAAATGAGATTGTCCAAAAGGGGTTTTAGGCGGTTAGCCAATTTTTTTGAGATGATCTTAAACTTAACGTTACAAAGGCTTATAGGTCTAAAGTCACTAGGTTTCTCCTGGTTATTTTTCTATGGGATAAGGGTAATATTGGTGTGGTTAAACTCAGATAAAAGATACTATGACTGGAAGAAAGAGAGAACGGCTTTAAAAACGTCGTCTTTGATAATATCTCAGTACTTTTGGTATAACAAAGGAGTAAACCCATCCGGGCCCGGGGGGATTCATAAAGAAGAGAGCTTCTTTAACTTCCTCGAGAGTGGGGTCACAAGTAAGGGTAGCATTATCTTCATCAGAAATAAATTTATCAAAAATATTGAGGTCCCGTATTTTGATGGGTGGGTTGGACGAGTTGAAGATGTCGGAGTAGAAATTAACCAGGGTGTCTCCCACCTTGTTCCTACCATGCACCCAAACGCTGTCAGGTTTGCGAAGTTAGGTTATGGCATTCCTCCTGCGACAGATAGTAGATATATGAAATTTTTGTGTGTTTTTGTCGCCTTCCTTGAGCCAGATTTCCCTTGATTTGTCTCTTCAGAGGATTTCTTCCTGGTTCAGGGTGTGCTCTAATTCAAGTTGAAGATCCCTTTCTCTGAGAGTATTGGGGTCGTCTGGCCATTCTTTTTGAATCCGATTGATGTCTTCTCTGATGGCTCAGATCTTGTTGGGGATGAAATCAAAGACCGTTTTACTCCAAGCGGTGAGTTCTTTTTTGGTATGCCAAAGTTTTTTGCAGAGTTTAAGAGGCTTGGATCCGTACTGCTCTTTCGCCCATGTGTTATTGATAATATTGAGGCAATCCTCATGTTTGGTCCATAAAGTCTGGAAGTGAAATTGTTTGGGGTGGCTTTCAAATGGGGGATCAGTGTTGAGGAAAATAGGACCATGGTTGGAGCTAATGATTGGGAGATTTGAGAGACAAGCTTTGGGGAACCCAGTTCTCCAAGAATTCGAGGCAAGTGCTCTGTCCAAACGCTTTTTGACCAGCTCCAGGCCTTTTCTTTTGTCAGTCCAGGTAAAACGGGGGCCCAAATACCCCAAGTTCACCAGAGAGGCTTCAAAAATAAAGTCTTCCAGCAGGTTCGCCGCCGTACAATCAAAAGGGATTTTGCCGAATTTCTCTTATTTGCTAATAATACAGTTCAGGTCTCCAATGACAAGTCAGGGTAAGATGGACTTAGTGAAGTGAGAGAGGGAACTCCAGAAAGCTTCTCGAAGTTGGGGATCTGGTTGGCCATATGTAAAGATGGCATGCGTTTTCCACCTCAGGCTCGTCTGCAATGGCAGACCCCACGAATCTACCGACAACAGTATCCTCTCTATGTATAAAGTTTGTTGGGCTCTTCATGTGTGTATCAGCAGATCCATCATTCGGTCTTGGAAATACAAAATCATTAACTCGTGGAGCAGAACTTTCAATCTCATCTAAAGTGTCATTCGTTTTATCATCCTCATCATCAACATATATTTCAAAGGTTTGTTGGAGAGGCATTTGTGTTTCCGCGATGTGTTTCTTTGACAATGCTGCATCAACATTTTCTTTATTCTGATAAGAGAAGTCCGTCTCATTGTCTAAGCTTTCATCAACAAATACTTCAAATCCTCTACTCACTCCCTCATCTTGTTTGCCTATAGTTTTCTGTGATTTCCTCCTTATAACTGCTCCCAACTCCAAAGGTTCCCGGAACATGTTATTGATGCCATTCATGGCCTCTTTCAAGTTGATGGTGGGATCAACTAAACCATGATGGCAAGCATCTTCTGCTTCAGATTTTCCTACAATGGCAGTATCTACAAGCTTCACCACAACTGTTTCATCATTGCAGACCCTGCTTGGCCTTTTTGATTCAACACTAATGGCCTCTTGCTTCTTGAAGGCACCTCCAGGCCCAACAGATCCTCTTACTTCCTTGCTTCTACAAGGCTTGTTAACTGCTTCAGTGCCTACATGCCCACCTTTAGCGCTGCAACATTCTTCTTTGGTTTCTTCTATCTCTCCATTATACCTACAAGTCATGGAAGCTCTTACCTCCTGCCGCTGAAGTGTATCTGCTAAGAGTTAGATGAAAAGGAAGCCTAAGAAAAATAGAAGAAAAAAAAACGGTAAAAAATACTTACCCTGGTTTTCCTTTTCTTATATTGATCCATACGACGAAGGAATTGCTCATATGCTTTCTGTAACTCCTGAACAGGCGCTGCAAGACTGTTCAAAAGTATTAAGGTAGTGAAGGTTACTCAAAATAGGTACAACTGTTCCTAAGCTATAGTTGTGGCATGGTAAGTGAGCTCATTTCTAAAACTCAATCAATAACAAACGACCTAGATAACAGACAGCTTAGAGACAGTAACTCATATAAACATACGTATTCACAACTTCTGACTACCTCACTCATCAGACAGAAAAAGAACATCCCACCAACAATTTACGAAAAGCATTAGTGGTTGTTTAATGTTTCAAAAACCATCTTTTGCACGCATAAAAAATGATGATACAAATGTACAATGCCACCGAAGATAGCAAAGAGCATAACCTTATGGATAACAACTTCTTAAGTGGCATTTCAAAACAAACAGGCGTGGCTAAGTATGTTGAAAATCCAGATTTCATTCCTAAAGTCAGTCACAAAGAATTGTCTTCTGTATACCCATTATACATCACATTTTAATAAAAACTAGGATTTAGAAATCAGCTAAGATTATCAAATTTTGATTCCTAATTAATCTAAAGTACTTTCAATATCAATAGATAAGTGTTCTTCAGTTAAGATAGTTATAATCCTACTCTACTTCAACAAAAAGACTTACTTCCGCACCCCCAAATGGTACATCTTCTCAGCCTCCTCAAATTTATTGACCTTCTCATAGTAAAGAGCATAAGCCTCATAAAACAGCGCCTTCTTCAACCCAATTCGATTCGTCTCCATTGCTTTCATCAACGCCCGCGGATCATCCACAAAATCCATCTACACACAAAAAAAAACCCAAACAAATAAGGGTTCAATCCAACCTACCTAATTGTGACAAACCCAAGAACTTGCTAACCTAAAATACACAAAATAAAACAATGGGGTTCTCTCATTACCAATTGTATCCACACCCGAATGTACCGCAAGTCATTTTGATAACACCGATCAGCTTCAAAAGTTCGAGCGCATTTCTGCAAGAACCGAGGGAGCTTCTCCTTGAGGAACTGAGGAGGAAGCGATTCCCTCATCTTCTTAATTCCTCTAAATTTCAAATTGAATCACCATAAATTACAATTAAACAAGAACAACTAAGTGAAAGAAAAAGCTGAAATTGAGGATGATTTACTCAATAGTAAGAGAAATTGAGAAATGGGTTTTTGATTACCGTAGCCATGGGAGAAGAGGGTCGTTGCCAGAATAGATTTTTATCTCTGAAATTAAGGTTCTGAAGAGATCTGTGTGAAGAGTATTTGACATTTTTATCTCGAGAGAAAGAGAGAGTTAAAGAAGATGAATTCAAATCTAAAAGCTAGGCGCGGCTTCTGATTTTCTCGGTCGGGTCTGTATCTGACCACTTAATTTGTATTATGCCAAAAGGAACTGATAAGTTTTGTAACTTGTTCTGATTAGCACGACCGGCATAGGGTGAAGTCTCTTCATCAAAACCGCTTCTGCATCGTCAAGACGGGAAGCACTAAACAGTAAACAGTCCAAAGTGACACTGAAGAGTTAAAATATTGTCATTGACCGCCTTAACAATTTAATTGTCGTGGCTATTAGGAGTTGTGTTCGACCCAAGGTGGGAACCCAACTGGGTTGGGGTGTTCTACTTGACTCCTAAGAAGCCCATAGACCATTAGGGTTTATGGGGAGAATTTGAGTTCTTGTATAGAACCTAGAAGGGTTAAGTTTTTGAAACCTAACCTCTTCGGAATAGAGAGAATTCAATTATCAATAATATCTCTACTCTTCTCTCATGTCTTTCTTATGCTCAACTGATAGAATATAGTATTATCCAATAGTTTCGAATGTTAATTTTGGGAAGAAAGTACATCTCAAATGCCTTTGCATTTAAAAGAAATTTGGCTTTTTTCATCAAATCACTTTTTTCTCCAGGTTTATCACACACTTACTCAATCATGGCTTTCATCATGAACCGTTTAGTACCTTGATCTAGATTTTGACCCAAATATAGCCACAAGTCAGAAGTTAAATCATGGTCAAGAGGCCAATATAGAAAAAATAATTAACACAATAACGTGTATAAAGAGAATGTATAAAATAAATAATTTTCTTAGCCCATATAAATATACAATTTCCTTCCCTTCCCTCTCCTTCTCCCATTTCCTTACAATTCTCACTGACCTCCACTTTCCTTCTCCTCTAACCCTACCCTCCATCCCCTTCTCCATCCACCCATTCCCCCTTTCTCCCCTCTCCTTTCACCAGTTTTCGTCTTCACCACCCCTTCCTCCCAACAGCTCCTCTCTCCACCCCACCTGTTTTTTCTCTTACCCCTTTCTATGTTTTCTTTAGTTTGCTGCAATTCCGTTATGGTTTTCCCTTTTCCCTCCCTTACCATCTCTCCTCTTTGGTCGTGGCACCCCGGGTTTGGGAACTATGGAAGAAGAAAACCCCCCAAAACAAACCATATCCTTGAAATCCAAAAACTCCTGGAAGAAACCTCACGATAGACCCCATACCCACTTTTAGCTTTAGTAATAAGTTTTGGAACTCATGCAAAGGAGAACTAAACCATGCCATTGCCTTAAAATCTATTGGAGCTATGCTCAAAGTTCACAAGATATGGGAAGGTGTTGAAAAGGGTTGGAGAATAAAGCTTCCAAAGCTCCCCCACATCTATTATGAGAGAGACTCCAAGGTCTTCATTACAAAGTTTTCGAGTGCCGAAGAAAAAGACCTCATCCTACTTAACCTTCTGATCAATGTCGACGGTTTCACTCTCCTCCAACGCGAGTTTAACCCGCTCCTTCACCAAGCGGAAATTCAATTCCCCAAAATCCTTTGTTGGGTTAGGATTTATGGCCTCCCGTATGCAAAAATTCAAATCATCTCCGCTATTTGCAATTTTTTTGCCAGAATGGAGGTGTAAGGTCGTGTTAATCTTATGTTGATTGTATTGTTGGTGTCAACTGGTCGAGATATCCTTTATTATTTACCTTATGAGATGATCCTCGCATGTTTGCCTGATTCGTCTGGTCGTGACACTTTTCAGGCATTAAATAATCTAGGAAGTGTCTATGTAGACTGTGGTAAGCTATATCAAGCTGCAGACTGCTATATGAATGCCCTAAACATCAGGCACACCAGAGCGCGTCAGGGTCTAGCTCGTGTTTACCATCTCAAGAATCAGAAAACAGAAGCTTACAATGAGATGACGAAATTGATAGAGAAAGCAAGGAACAATGCATCGCCTATGAGAAGCGCTCAGAGTATTGTGAACGTGATACAGCAAAGTGTGATCTTAGTGCGGTAACACATTTAGATCCATTAAGGACTTATCCGTACAGATATAGAGGTGCAGGTAAGCTCTACTTTTTCTTCATGTTAATCCTGACCTGTTACTTCTAAACTTCTTTCTGGGTAATCCTGACTTTTTTTCAACATAATCCTATCATATCTTGATGCTAGTCATTCTCTTTGCAGTTTCTGTAATATAATCATGTAACTCCAATACTTATACTATACATGTATCATGTATGCATTCTTTACCAAATTGATATACAAAAGGTAGAGAAGTGGTGTAGTGTAGCATGAAATCGCTAGTACAGTGTTATAAGTAACAATGTGATGAAAGTTGCAGGAAGAGGGCTGGTAAATATGTTAAAAATAACTATTAGATGGTAGTGAGGTCAACCACTGACTCTACTCTCTTTCTTTGACCATTAATGGGAAGGATTAAGGAGATATATTGCAGGTCAGAATAGGGTTATCCATCCATCAAGTGTGAACAGTGGCTGAAAAACTAGGGAGTTTATCCTTGGTGTTATAAATTGATGTAGTAGTTATTGTCGCTGGAACTAGAAAGGGAGTGATCTTGAGATGAGGAGAATGGAGGAGTGTATTAGAATTGTCTTGAGATAACAGCCATTCTGCGATTTGATTTATATGTATTTATGTATGTACAGTGCAACTAGGATTAAAAGCACGAGATGCAACAAAGGACGCTCATGCAAACACTATGCCAGTTAAAGATTAATGAGAAAGAAATAAGCCAAAGGAACCATGACATTAGTTCTAGGTATTGAAATTGGATGGGCCCATGAGTATCTCGTGAACATTGTCATATACACCAAATGGGTTATTTGTTTATTTATTAAGAAAAGGTAAGACTGGGTGATCTGTTAATGTATTTTTGCAACCCAAAAAAAAAGATCTGTTAATGTGAATGTAGGCAGTAAGAAACAATATCTTCATTAAATGAGTGCGAAATAATGCTGATGTTGAATTGGATCCCTATACAACTTTAAAATTCGAAGTTAGAACTAACTTCCGTCTAGGAAACCTGAACTAGCCACGGTAGAGAATAAGGAATTTTACATAGTTTTAGCCTTATAGCATATATAACAAAGACCAGTAGGGTTTTTGTTGTGAACTCCTTGTATGAATTAAATTCTCATGATTTATGAGGATTTGTGCTGGCAAACTCTTACTCTTGCTAGTATTTGAGGCGTTTCGTTAGCCATTTATTATTACAAAAAGGACTAAGGGTCGGGTGATAAAAGTCAATCAAGTTCAAAAGTAACGATGACTTTAAGGAGTGAAAATCTATCTGCTAATCTTATGGGTGAGTTTCCGAGTTTCAGGTGACGGTATTAATGAGGTGATTTGTCTATTTATATTACGAGGTAAACTTGATATGTTTCCGGAAATATACACTAGATGGAGCGACTCTTGAAAAGGGAGGTGTTAAAATTAGTTCCTATGTCAAAACTTTTAGAAACCTTGATGCATCAGAAATTTGTCGGGTCAAAAGACTTAGTATATGAGTTATCTAGCTAAGATAATCGACTTAAAATGAAGATAATCATGTTTGTTTAAGTTTTGGATATTAGGATCTTGTCATCAAATCTGTGTGGTAGTCATTAGTATATACATTCATTGTCGATTTAAATCTATATTACTAGCTAATTCAAATTTACCTTGAAAAAAATTTTAGAAATGGCAAACTAGTCTCATATCTTGTACATTTCTGTAAAGCTCTGTGACTAACAACCTCTATTTGATTCCAACAGTCTTGATGGATGACCCAAAGTTGATGAAGCCATAGTGGAGCTCTCTTAGGCGATAGCTTTTAATCCCAACCTCCAACTGCTTAACCTTCGAGCTCAATTCTACGATTCAATGGATGATCTTGATCAAAATAGAGAGCAAAACAAGTTCCAAATCAAAGTCCAAACTGAAAACTCAAAAAATTATCATTCCTACGTTCTCCGAGATTTTGAGGCAGCTCTCTGTCTCGATCCCAACCATTTGGAAACATTTGGTATGAATGATACAGCGAGGGGTCAAGCTCCTTATCCAGAGTAAACAAAGTGCTAAAACCACATTTAGTTTTGCTCATAACATTTATCTCGAGCAAATACGTTGCTTCCAGTTTCTCCACTACTGGTGAATCCGAACATTGTCATCTCTTACACACCTCTCCAGTTTTGGAATTTGTCGGGCTTCGTTTCTGGTCGTGACCTTGAGAAAGCGAACGGGACAAAGAGGATGATAGTACTATGTATATATTTTACATTGGATGATGAACTGACAATGATTTTATAGTGTGAACTTTGTTGCCTCTTGGTCTCTTACCTCGCTTGCTGACAGATGTTCCAATCCTTCAACTTTAATGTTGGGAATCTGAGAATGACTAGATCTTCTTTTGGTCAACTTGAATGTTGGGGATGTGCGATATGATATTCCATTCCTCTCCTCCTTTTTGGCAACGTGGTCCGAGAATATCACAAGACGAGATCTCCAATTCCTGGAGTGAGGTGAGATGCTGCAACTCTTCAGGTAGACATTCCAACTTCTTGCAGAACCTAATGTGTAATCTTTGGAGAGATTTCAGTTGTGCTAAGCCTTGAGGGAGTGAGACACACTGCAAATGTTATAGTCAAACTTTTGAGGGTGCTGCTGGCTGGTATTTTCTTCAAGAGATTACCTGCATCATTAAATAAACGGAGTGTCTCCAAGAGAGGAGAAAGGCATGATTGTGTCCACATCAAGAGCGGGCATGCACTGATATTCAGATCCCTGATTGCACTAGAGGACATGATGCATTCCGGTACCGACTTTAATATGTAGCAATTGTGAAGTCCAAGCTTCTGCAACTTCAGGAATACTACTGTTGGTATTGATTCTCCATTCGATACCCCCATCAACTCTTCATCTATACATTCAAAGGAAGATATTCCACTAATTTCAAGGGTTTTCAAGACTTCCAAATTTCCGAGAGTTGGTATTTGCTTTAACTTCGGGCAACCCGTAACAGTCAGATGTTTGAGTCGAGGCATAACATTTTTCATCTTCAAATCCCATTCCTCCAAGTCAAACATACCTTCGAATTTGAGGCTTTCGAGCTTGGGAAATAATCTGTCAACACCATCACTGCTATCAATTCCAAGAAACTCACACCCAATCAGTTTCACCTTTGGCATACTCCGTATTTCAAGCTTTTCAAGCGATTCTAGAAAATGCAATTGCACACAGTTACACTGATTTACAACTAAAACGCGCAGATTGGATAGAGTTGTACCCTTCGTCATCCATATTGGAAATTTATGATCAATGTATGACTCAATTCTCAATTCATTTAAATTACCGTGGGGTTCCAAGCCTTCAAGAACACCTTCAATCCTCTCTATCTCACTCATCTCGGACGAATCATTCCATTCAAAGGATAGCTGCAGGTCACGCAAGTATTGCTTATTCTTCAACTCTGCCTCTTTGGCTTCGTCTTTATTCGTCACTCTCTCCAGATTCACTATTTCTAGTTTCCGTTGGAGAAGATTGAGGTTCTTTAACTCTTCAATCTTACAACCTCCTCCCACTATGAATTTGCTTAAACTACTTAAAGAGCTCATTCTCCCAATTCCTTGTGGAAGAAACTTAAGACTAGTGTCTTCGATTTCAAGATGCCTCAAGTTCACCAGCTTACCCATTCCTTGAGGTAGTTCACGGAGTTCATAACAGTAGCTCAGATTTAAGGTTTGCAGATTGTAAATATTGGTAATTGTTTCAGGTAATTCTTTTACGTATGTACTAGACAAGTCAAGGTATCGTAAGTGTATCAGTTTCTCTACCTCGGGGGGAAGAATACTAATATTACTCCAACCAGAACTAAGATCCAATACCCTAAGGCAAGTGAGCTGATGAAATAACCCCAAGATATTTTCGTCTCCTGTGACAAGCGTACGTATATTATTTGCACTGCAAATGGAGTTGGCATCTCTAAACTTCCATGCACTTAAATGACGTACCTTGTGTTATTCTTCAAGTCATTATTTTCCATGAAAAGACATTCATTTTGTGTTAGAATTTGTGCGAGATCATGCAGAAGATCATGCATCTTGAATCTAGTTATGTTGCCCTCATCATCTTTTTCAAAATCTTGAAAAAACGATCTCATCGCTAACATATCAATATAATCTGCGCCGATACTTTCAAGCTCTCTTCTTCCCTTGGAAGTAAGAAATCCTTGGGACATCCACATCTTGATTAGGAAATCTTTAAATATCACCTCGTCTTTCGGAAAGATGGCACAATATGTAAAGCACCGGAAGGGCAAAATAACTCAACAATAAAGCTGGTAAAACATCTTGCTCAACCTCCGTAAACTCCCACATGTCACTGTGTAGTACATCACACCATTGCTGACTAGTTTTTTTAAAGAGCATTAAACTTCCTACACTCTTTAGAGCAAGGGGCAAGCATCCACACTTTTTTGTAATTTCCATACCAATTTTTTCCAACTTGTCACGCTCATCTTCCCTCCTTCGGGCGAAAGCAATATGAGCCCATCATAATGGCAACTCTCTCACTTCGTGTGGTGACGACGATCCTACTTCCTCGTGCACCTCCATTAAGTGCATCCTTCAAAAGTTTCCACATCTCCGGATCCTCATTCCAGACATCGTCTAGAACAAGCAGCACTTGCTTTCCCTTAATGGAGTTGCACAAAAGGAGATGCAGACTCTCCCACTCAATGTCATCTGGGAAACTACTACCAAGATGTTTCACGATTGTCTTGGCAAGTTGAATAACATCAAAAGGATCTGAAACACAGACCCACACTCTCTTCTCAAAGTGGGATATCACCTTATCATCGTTAAAAACTAGTTGTGCAAGAGTTGTCTTTCCGAACCCACCCATGCCTACTATAGACACGACAGGGACGCTATCCTGGTGACTACCCTCGCTCACCAATTTGCTTACTATAATATCTCTCTCTTGTTCCCGGCCACGTACCTCTAAAACATTGATCACGGAGCTAGTTCCTAGTTGAACTTCTGGCACCTCAGTTTCATTACTTAACTTGAAATCGTACTTTTCTTTCTCACTCGCAATCACATCTAGTCTTTCTCTTATTTCTTTTACCCTATGACCAATGTCACGGTGCAATGAGACCTTATTGTAAGAATAGCAAGGAGATGTAAGGCAGGACCATGCCTTTTTCTTGCCAATGTGAGCACTCTCAACTCCATTTACTTGTGATTTGAGGATTCTTGTGCGCCACTCATCCAGCACGTCGTCAATGTCATAAGCTACGTCTTTGAGCTCCCCTAGCCAATGCTTCACAGACTCGTTCTTAATCTGCTGCTTCTCCGCATCATCGAGAACAGCATTGATCTTCATGAATGTCACATAAAGCTTTTTAACATCTTCACGAGCACCGGCCACAAGTCCCACCTCCTCTTTGAGCTCTTGAAGAAAGGACATCAGCTGTTCCACGACTATGGAGACAAGTGCATTCGCCATAGTTGGCTGGTTGTAATCTTAATAACAATAAGCAAGAGGGAGAGATCACAAAAATACTCTGATGCTCAAACTACAAAGATATTTTGATCAATGACCTCTACTAGATCTACCCTTAAATTCAGTAGGGTATACTTTTTTTTTATTGGACAGGGGACCTCTTGACCTCTGCTCCACATTACATTCGTAAAATCTTATCACATTCGAGTTATGAGATGTACAAGCCTTATCTATACATTCGTTATTAGTATATAAAGTAATTGGTTATTGTGTATTTTCACAACAGATACCAGCTGACTGACGCTGGTAATTGTATAAAGTAATTTGTTATTGGGTATTTTCACATTCGAGTTGTGTACAAGCCGTATCTACAGACTCACAATAGTCTTGTAGTAGCATATTCCGCAGATTCGACAAGATAAACTATTAAAGGCACGTGTTCGATCACGTACTCGTCGATCTGTAAGTTGAGAACACTTTAAACTATAACTACAGAGGTCGACGACTATCTACAGTAGCCGTTACAATTGGTCAAAAATAGCCGTTATACATACTCTACAAAGTTCGCCCACCTTCCTTAAGAATGGGAGAAACGTTATATTTTGTAACTGCCTGTATCCAACTATAAATATAGGCAGAGCATACAACAGTAGGGATCATATTCTTTTTTGCACATCCTCTATACTCATTTCTCAACAAATGTAATAGATTAACATCTTAGTGAATTTTACATCTAAAACTTCCTCGAGATCGTGATTGTTCTCAGGCTTCACTGAGTTTCTACGTAAAATCAACTGCGTACTAGCTTTTCTTTGTACTTAAAACTTACCACTTTACATAAAGTATTGGCGAAGTTTACCTACTGGAAAACTAGCCATTACAATTGGCGCCGTCTGTGGAAAACCACATTTTTTTTCTCTATTAACAGTTACTACCATGACCAATATAAACCTTAGAAGTGCCTCCAGTACCCAAAGGAACAACGATGACATTTCAGCTACCGTTCTACCAGAAACTGTCAATTTACAAAATATTATTTTCGAACTCCAAAAATAGATGAAATCTGACAGAATCCAACGGCTCGAGGATCAGAAAATTCACGATCAAACCCTCAAAGTCGAAAGAGATGAGAGGAGGAAAGCTCTGAAACAACAAAGCCGAACTCATCAAAAGGAGATGGAAAGTCTGCGTAAACAACATGATCGATTCACCACTCGTTAGGGGTCGCTCATCCAGGCCCGAAGTGATCACCGATCGAGAGCATCTCAGAGGGAGAATAGATCACCAAGAGAAGAACGACACCGAACTTTGAGATCGCGATCTAAGAATCAAAATAGAGTATCGTGACACTTCGGACTTACATCATTAGAATCGACCACTTAGGTTAGTCGACGAACTCGGTATCAGACCCAACCACCTCCTCTAAGACTACCTGTAAGAGAAAGGTTAGACCCCGAAGGGCAAGGAGACGTCAACCTTCACACTGTGATAGCACCTCAAGTGCTCCTCCAGTTCGTCACCTTGGATGACTTACCAATCGGATTCAGATCATTAATTCTAGTAATCCAAGTCAAAGATCTGTTATAGACAGGATCGAGATGAATCCCACATGCCAAAGTTCCATTAATACGCAGACCTCACAGAACCGCTAACCCATGTTAGACTCTTCAAAGCAGCAGTCGGCATTTACTCAAAATTCGATCACATGTTATGCAGTATGGGCCAAAGCCCATGGCCCGCCCCAGAAAAAATCCAGCCCAACTAGGCCTGAAACCATTCATGGGCTGGCCCGGTCCGACCAGAGGGATTACATGGGTGGGTTGCGGGCTGTATCTTTTTGGTAAATCCCGGCCCGAGGCCCGGCTCGAAAGAGCCCGAGTCCAGCCCGAGCCCAAAAAAGGCATACTCATAGATATTTTCCCCCTCATATCTCCCTCTCTTTCATCTTCACCTTCATCTTTCATATCACATTTTTTATAATAACTTCTCTTCCAAAAATAAATTCCCACTACAAAGCTTAATTCATCTCATACCCTAAGTAATGTAATTATGTTCCCCAAACTCAATCTTCCCTCGATTCCAATCTAGAAATTATTAACCTCTACAAATTTTTAGTTATTGAGTTTGGGTTGGGTATACTTAAAGAGAGAAAAAAATTGTATTATAACATCTTCACAAATCTTATACTTTAATGCGGTTTTGTAGCTTGAGACAATTATATTTAACTTGGTTATGTTTAAGGAGAGAAATGGTATATGCATGAGAGGAGGAATGGAGGTATTCAGTAAAATAAATAAATGTAGGAGAGGTAAATAAAAGATGTGTTTTGGGTCCTAAGCCACCAAGCCCGGCCTGGCCCAATGAACCCGGTCCGATCACAACCCAATAAAGTCATGGGCAGGTCGCGCGCTGAATGTATATGATGGCAGCCCGGCCCGAATAATATTTAAAATGTTTGAATTTTTTATTAAATTCGCAATCCTAAGCTTTGTTCTACAATAAATCCCACTCATAATTGCAATGCAAATATGTAGTCGAACCTATCCTCAAAGGTCACGGGCTGAATGTATATGATGGCTCCTTTGATATCTGCTTATGTTAAGAGGAAAAAAATTGTAGTGTAGTTATCTCTGATTACAAGCAACTGCTGGTGAGTTTTGGTATGAGAGCTAATTGTTTTACTTAATTACCCATCTGTTATGAAGGCTTGTGGTGATGAACTAGATTTTGGTTTTGGGAGATATGTACACTTGAGGCTAGTGGTATTGAATGGAGCTTGTTTTTGGGAAATGCATTGGTGGGTAGTACGTATATTGAAGTTTGATTATTTATAAAATGCAGAACATGTATGTTGTTTATTGGGTTGCACTTCAAAGGATATGTGAATTGAGGGTATAAAAATGAATGTCAATTTAAGAAAAGCATTTTCTTTCGCGTAATGACGTTGTTGATAACGGAATAATGTAAGTTGCCTCAACAACTGACTTTGAGGCAACTAAGCCAGGGCGTAAGCCATATCACATAATGGATAAGATGTTTTAGCACATTGAGGTTAGCAAAATAGTGAAGAAAAGGTGTTTATGTATCTGGAATTTATGCATTAGATAAAATGGTATATTCTTGTTCCATTAACGACACATCTTGAACAGGTAACCGCATATTTCTTGTTGTTTGTGTTTCATTAATGGATAAAGTGACAAGTAATTGTAATACCTAATATTTACAATGTTTTTAAGATGACAGACTTTGCACTTTGCACTTTGCACTTTGCACCCTTTGAAATTGTAGAAGGAGTTGGTCCACAGAGGCTTCAATGATTGTGATTCCATTAGCGATTCTATATACTCCCCAAGCCCTCAGATAATCTGGAGTTCATGTAGTGGCTGAAATGATTGTGATTCCTTTTTAACGACGCCCTCTTCAACCCCATGTATATTGGTATTTGTATTTGAATATATAACAGATTAGTAATTGTAATATCACCATATATATTGATGTTCACGATGTTCACGATGTGATGATAGGAGATGAGCTTAATTATAGTGGTTATGTTACCTCTCCTAATTCTGTAGGTTGCATTGGATTATATTTGCAAAAGAGGATTAACTTTGGGCGTTTCAAAAGAAAAGAGAATAAAGTATGTGTTTTAATCCTATTTTTGTTTTTGTTTGTCTTTTGTTATTTGCTAACTATGCTTTAATAATGGACCATTGCATTGTCTCCGGTGCAGATATGTAAACGATATACTTCAAAGGGGAATGCTTCCTCATGTGGGAATGGGAGTGCTGTAAAACCAAAAAAACATACTACTTTTAGTAAGTAATTTTCACTTGGGTAATCAGCTATAGGATAAAATCAAAAAGTTGCTTAAATCTTCTCTTATGGTATTTTTGCTAGATGTATCAACCATCGGTT
Organism: Kingdonia uniflora; assembly: GCA_014058105.1. NCBI lineage: Eukaryota > Viridiplantae > Streptophyta > Magnoliopsida > Ranunculales > Circaeasteraceae > Kingdonia > Kingdonia uniflora. Next base: position 3,160,727 of record JACGCM010001560.1, read on the forward strand.
TTTACTTTGTGCGCTTGGCCCAAGGCCTGAATGTGAAATAGACCACTATAACAATAAGAAACTGGATCTTGTCGTTCCTTTACTTGGTTATTTCCCTGATGTAGTAAGAGATTTCCTTGATGAAGTAGGGGAATGTTGAAACCCCACAATTGAGCTTCAACACTATGATGCCAACCTTCCCAGCTGGTGCACAAGGGACCTAGTGATGCGGCACTTAACATTCAAGCGAGTTTTTGTACGCTTAAAGAAATACTTGATGGAAGTATGGCCTAGTTCTTAAAGTCTTTCAAGATCTGGATTATGCTTTGGCATAGTACTTCCAAGGCTTCTAAGCCTCCAAATTGGTGATATGGCTAACGAAATCATTACCATTTTTTATATATAATAGAATCATCATTCAAAAAGAGTGCTTAAGCGCAAGAAATGTCTCCAAGATTGGCCCTTAATGCTAGATACTAGTGAGTACTTTATACTAGAATTATGTTAGTTTCTTGTTATCAGTTTCCTGTTATCAATGGTTATGTGTTTTCGTCTTTAAGTGACATGACAACTTTTAGATGTTACGTCTCTATAAGGTATCTGCAAACTTGCTTTTGTAGTTTATAAAATCCTTGTTTTCTTGTCAGGTTGAGCTTGGATTTTCCAAGTGGGACGCACAGAAGGCGATTGAAGATACAAGCCCAAAATTTTTTTATTCAACAATGGTCGTGTTTGTTTGAATATGTTCCTTCATACCAGTATAGGAAAGTTGTTCAAAACAAATGGAGTTAATTTTTTTGTTGTGTCTACAAGAATCTATTTTGGATCTATAATGATGAACAAGCACTTGGGAGGGAATCTACAAACTCAAGAGCTATTAGTAATTCAAGTCTGACACAAAAGAGTCCATCATTATGTGCCCTTTGATACTAATCCTTCGTTACAGGTATTGTGTTCTCTCAAATTTGATGTATTTGTATCAAATCACCCTTGCATAAAGATTTCTTAAAGCCTTTATGCTAGACTTTCTCATAGCCATTAATTTAGGTGTGCATATGATACATGGAAATGGCTAAGGATGGAACTTTAGTTTTTATTATTATATATATTTGTGACTAATAGTCTGTTAATTATTCTTCCTTATTCTTCGTTGCAGGTTCAGAAATGCCATGGATGAAAAGGAAACCATCTTAGAAGTTTGCCATGGTCTCTCTCTGTAATCTTTGTCTGGATAGTGTTGATTTGGACGTGTACCTTTAATTTAGTCATAATTACAATGTTTATGTTTTTAGACATTTATTTTTGATTAATGTATTTTACTTTTTATGCTTGTGTAATTTCGTTGTAATCCACCAAAATGGGTGGGAAAGTACAGGAGTTGGAAGAGTGGAGAATCTGTAAAGAAAATATATACAAAAAAAATCAATTTGGAAGACTAAACACATCATTAAATAAATGACGTTGAAGAGATAATCAAAGCCATTTTGGAGTGACGTTGAAAACATACTTCCGACGGTCACCGACGGGAATTATTTACCAATGACGTTATTTAAAAAAATCATTTGGCGTCACTTTTAAAAATGACGTGGATAAACTGTGACTTTCCACGTCATCGCTTTTCACCTCACTTGATAAAATGACGTTAAAAGCCATTAACGTCAATAAAAAAGTGACGTGAAACCCCTATTTATTGTAGTGACAGCTGTTAAAATTAGACAGCTGTAACCCATAGTATCTGCCACATCATAAGCTATACAAACACATTAATAATACTTTTTAGTTCGCAGATTCAATTTGCTTTATTTTACATTCAACAGATAACAAACATAGAATACTGCAAACAGATTACTTATTACAAACTATCACAGTTCGAGCTTACATTCACATATAGTTACATTTAAAGCAGCCCGGGTGATTCACCTCACCAGATGAAATTATCTCCCCACCTACTGCCCTCTCGTTATCTTCAACCAGTTTATCCTGTGCGATCTCTCGAACAGCTTCTTCTCGTATGGTTGGATCCAGCAGCAACTCATGGAACACGTAACCAGAAATAACGATCATACTCCGTGTAGTGGCTTATTCCGCATCTCGAACTCATGCGTTATCTTCGACCAATATATGAACTTTCGACCTCACTAACAGAGCATGTGGCAAAGTTAAAAATAAGACAACAACATCAGGAAGCAAATACAACACGAGTTTCTCAACCAACACCACTCGTCCATGATACTCCTCGTGTTCTTGGTTGAGAGCCGTCTTGTAATAGTTTATTTCGTAATCTCGGACTCATGCTTTATTCTCGAACTCTTCAACATACACGAAGCACTACTAAAGATGTATTCGGTATTCAATATTCGACTTCTACATCAACAGTTCGAGTCAACAGGCACAACATCATCAATATAGCCATTACAAGACAAACAGGACCAGTCCGTTACACAATCTGGTCAATGAGTATCTAACATATATTTTGTAACGTCCATCATCAAAGAGAATCTTAATTGTCGTCAAACGATCATATTATAAGACCTATAAATAGGACCAGAGAATTCAAGATGAGAGATACTTTTCCTATCAAGAAAGTCTATCAAGAACTACTCAGAGCATTTTTTGTAATAGCTAGCAACAATAAATAAACTTCCCTCTTTCTAAATCCTCAAGATAGGTCGTGGTTTTTAACCTATTAAAAGGTTTTCCACGCTAATCTTTGTGGTAGTAGTTACTTTTTGTTCGTAATCGGTCTGATTATCTTTGATGTAAAGGCTAAGTTCGAATCCTAGAATTAGGCTATTACATTTGGCACCGTCTGTGGGAATCAAACCCACGACCACGTGGTTAAAAGCCACGTATTATCTATGTATACAGACTCTTTACTCATTGTGAACCATTACACAAAAAAGTTTTAGAAGAACGACAAGATGATTGATTACGCAGCAGCAGTAGCTGACAGAATACGCAGATTCAAGAGGATTACTATTGAATATACGCATCACGAGATAAACTATCTCCAAAATACTTATTTTTTTGTTCGAACGACCTAAGTCACGTTAAACTATCACTTTGGAATACGCATCACGAGATAAACTATCACTTTGGAATAAATCCCCTTCAGAACGAACTTAGAAACAAACAAACATAGTATTTTTCGTTCGAACGACCTAAGTCTCGTTCGAACGACTTCAACGTAAACTTTTTTGTTCGAACGACTTCATTACTCGTTCGAACGACTTCCCCTGGCTTTTAGCCGTAACCTAACAAAAATAGGATCTTAAACCCCCAAACAACAACTACTAATAGAGTCTATGGATAACACAAAGCACATGATCATACTAAACCTCAAGTTACACTCAGAACAAAATTTAGAAAATCCCCAAATCAACTACAAAATAATAATCCCCAAATTATCAACAGCAAAAAAAAAAAAAAAACCCAAAACCAAATGATAAATACCTCGAATTCGATGGATTCAATTCGATTAGCAAGTTGCAGTCTACAATTAAGTTTCCAATTGCTTCAATAAACCATGTGCCTTCGCTTACAACAAAATCAAGTAAGAAATAAAAAAGAAAAAGAGAAGGAGAAAGATATAAATATAAGTTCTGAATCAGAGATAAGCTAAGACCAAATTGGAACCTAATATGTGTGTGTATGAGAGAGAGAGAGAGAGAGTAGTCAAGGGTTTGGTTATAGAACATCTAATCATCTTCTTCTTTCGCATTGTGAAATCAAAAGATTCGCCATCATCTAAAGAAATCTGAAACAGTGAAGGGGAAGTAAAACTTAGGAGCTAGAATTGTTCAAGGACTGAAGAAGGGGAGAAGTTTTAACCTGGAGAATTGGTTAGAAACCTTACAAGGATTGAGCAAGGAAGATTGATGATGGATTCAGACTTAGGGTTTGAATCGTGATATAGAAAGGGAGAGAGTAGTGATAAATAGACCGAAGTTTGCCATATGATTTGGCTTTAAAATTTAAAACTAATGTTGTCTGACTGAAAATATAATTTAATTCGGCAGATGATATGGCAATTTATAAGTGTGAAAGAAATCTGAAATTTTTTGTGGGATCTGACGGGTTAAGACTTAATTTTAAAGTATACGAGAGATTCGAGCAGCCTAAATAATCCTCAACTCACGAGAGATGGATAACGAATGGCTGAGATCGAAAAATGACTAATAAATTATTCTTTTAGGTGCATAGATTTGGTTGGCATATTTAAATGTGAACGGGTACAACGTTCATTGCCTTTCGTATTTTAAATTGGAGGCCAACAAATTTCAACTATTTTTCATAGACAGCAGTTCTTTTTGGAGAAATTGCATTAATAAATAATAAATAAAAACTTGCTTTCACGAGCCACCTGTGAAGCAGTATCTCGAGCGAGACCGCGGAACCACCAAAACTGTGGTTGGCTTGATTTAATATTAAAAATTCCCGTTGTTAAGGGTTATCCGCCATACCTACAATTATTTTCGATCGCATATCCTACTGTAGCTATAGGGTTTGCATGTTTAAATGTGACGGGCACAGAGCACATGGTACATAGTTAATTGCTTTCCGTATTTTGCAACCAAGGCAGACAAATTTCAACAACTTTTCATTGAATAAAAAGTACATAAACCATACTTTCAACAAATAAAATACATAAAGCACAGCTACAAAGTACATAAAGCACATGGGATCAGTACCCTATTTTATCAAGGTGTGAAGCACATTGAAAAACTGCACTATATCTTTTTTTCAGTCACCAAATCTTAATAATAGGAGGGGACAGTTGTATATTTTGATTTTGGGGGTAATTTCGGACCCACAGACAAATGAAATGTTGGTGGTTACCCTTTTTGCACATTTTTTTTAGATTGAAATTTAGGGTTTGTTGTAGCCTAAGAGAAACGAAGTTTATTAAGAAAAAAACATTAAAAATGATTTCTGAGTTTAAAGTGGTGTTTCTTTGCCTCCTGAATTTTTTTTCAGCAGTGGGTTTGACGTTTCTTTAACTGCTGAAATAAATTCAGCAAAAAAAATTCAGCTTGGAATTCATGCTAAAAAAATCCAGCGCAAAATTGATGCCACAATTGCCCTCGTCTCCAACACGTCTCCAAACCTGAAGAACCGAATTCGAGGCGTGGAATCTCTCATCTCTCTCTTCCAATTGTTGTTGTTGTTGTTGCTGTTGTTTAGGAACTCATCTCTCTCTGTTGCTAGGGCAAAATCAGGTACAAATTGTTACAACCGATCATGTAAAAATTTATGATTATGGGTGTTTGTTTATTTGCTTTATGGGTGTTTGTTTATATGCAATCCAATGTTTATCTGCAATCCAATTGTTGCTTTATGGGTGTTTGTTTATCTGCAATCCAATGTTGAGATTTTTGGGTGTTTGTTTATCTGCAATCCAATTGTTACTTTATGGGTGTTTGTTTATATGCAATCTATGGGTGTTTGTTTATTTGCTTTTACCTATCCTTATTTTCGTTTTCAGCCATAAAATGTGAAGAGAAGTTGCAGAATTTGTTTTAATAGAAACCCAACTTAAGAAATCTTGATTGTTCATGTGGTATCATGATTAGTTTTAATAGATTCAACAAGATTCTCCCTTTCAAGGGTTCCAGAATCTGTTGTTGACTTGTATAGGTAGTAGCATAACAGTTTCCATATACAAATGCTATCCATATACAAAGTACATTCCCCCTTTATCCTTATTTTGTTAACTGTTATGTGTTATGTGTTATGTGTTATGTGTTATGTGTTATGTGACTGTTAACTGAAACTTGATCCTTATTCTGAAGACTTGTGAATGTTATGTGTTATGCCTCTGTACATTCTTTACAAATAGCACTTAAATGACTTGTGACTGTTATGTGTTATGCCTCTGTACATTCTTTACAAATAGCATTGTTATGTATTATGCATTTATGGGTAACACTTGAATGACTGTTATGTTAATCAACACCTTCAACTTCTTTACAAATTGCAGCAGATACATTAGGCCCTTTTCCATTTTCTTTTACAATATCTTTACCATACTTTGTATAAACCATGTCAAGCACCTTATCATTGTTACCAGAGGCATTTTTGTTAATCTTCTTGTATATCCCTTGGAGCTAATCTTTTTCACCACATACACCTTAGCTGGGGGTTGTAAGTTTTTTTGTTAATCAGTATTTTGTCATATAGTTTGTTCTACTTCCAATAGCTTTATATAAGTCCCCAGAACCCCTCTAATACTGTCCCTATAAACAACCCCAATACCTGTTTGGCCTGGATTACCCAAAGCTGAGCCATCACAGCATACCTTCACTTCATCTTTTTCAGGAAGAGTCCAGAAGCAACTTTTGATGTTACTCATTTGTCTTGGTTTACATATGATATTCAGCTCTTTAATCACCTTCAGGTCTTGGGCTGCGTTGAACATTGAACTGCTGAAAAGTTGTATAATATCTGTTATGTCTTTTATAATGTTGTGCTTCACTGTCTGCAATGTTGTACTATGATCATCAAATCTTCTCTTGTTTCTTCTTTGCCAAAGATTACTGTATATAGAGAAAACCATGGTTACTCATAGCTCCTTGATATAAGAGCTAAAATGTTTGGTTCTTTCAATTATAGATCTCCAGTTATCTGTTGCCTTAATAGGAGGGAAACAAAAAACATTAGTAGCCCATTGCTAGAAGTAAGCAGCAGTGGGGCAAATTAGAAGGGTATGTTGTACAGAGTACATTCCCCCTTATAGTGAGTGGCATGAGGGCATACCTAAATACCTGAAGAAGATTGAAGATAATGTGACAGAGTACTTTAGATTGGATCCACAATGGATTTAAGCAAACCATAATAGCATCTTTTAGCATAAAGCAAACCATAATATCATCTTTTAGCATATCATCTTTTAGCATAACATATCTTTTACCATTGTGATATACTATGTATAATATATTGCTGACATTTTTATTTTGATTTGTTCATTAGGTTTTACCATGCCTCCAAAGAATAAGCCTCAGCAAGAAGTGATTGGTGACCCAAGCCAAGATACTCCCAAACACGCAAAACAACTTAATGGTGAGATGTTGTACACTTATCTTGCATTATACAAGCGTAAACTTGACACAAGTAAAGATGCGGGGTCTGGACTTTCGAAAGCCTCTTGGGCCAAGATTAGGGAGGAGTACAATGCAAAATTTAACTTAACTCGTGGACTGAAATATTTTAGTAATGTCTGGCTTTACCAAAAGGCGAAGTACAATGCTTGGACATGGCTTTTGAGAAGGACTGAGAATGGTTTTAACGCAGAAACCCGCACGTTTTATCTTCCACCCGAAGAGTGGGATGCCTTGATTAAGGTATAGTAATCTTTTGTTTATTATGTTCATCTGTATAGTCATATTATAAATTTCTGAATGTTTTTTTTTATACACATCAGATAAATGAGAACGTCAGTACATTTAGGAAAGGTGGGTTACTTCATGAAGACTTGATGTAAGCTATTTTTGCAAATAGAGTGGCTACTGGTAGATATGCAACTAGTCCTACTAGGGATGATTTCATTGATACGGCTACTTCAGATGTTGACGCAGATTTGAATATGGAAGATGAGAATAATATCCCCACAGAGCAAGCTGATTTCATTGAAGATACTGATACATACTTCACTGATCATCATTTTGAACCATCTCAAGCCGAGCACTCCACCCTTCAAACAAAGAAATATAGGCCTTATCACTTTACACAGTCTGCACCTCAACCAATACAATCTGCTTCTCAGTCAGAAAGTAGTCGCCGTAGTGGGAAGAACAAACGAAAAGTTGAAGACACTTTGGATAAGTTCGATCAGCTGATTAAGGCTATAAAGACGCAGGGTGAGCGAGAAGAATTGGCAAAACGAGATACGCGTAGAAATACACTTTCGGAAGTACTGAGTATTCTTCAAGAAATAGAGTTTTTGGGGTATCTGACGACTGCTGAAATGACTAAAGCATGTTTAAAGTTTATTGAACATATAGAATGTGCTGACATGTTTGTGGGCTTGGCTACACTGGAATCAAAGAAACTCTACCTGATGCAGTTTCTCAGAGTTTAGTTTTCTATGCATAGAAAACAAGATAATCCAAAATACATATGCATAGAAAATCGTTATAGTTGAATCTTTTCTAAGAAGTGCTGAAAACTGGTAAATGTCTTAAATACCCTTGTTATAAAATAACACAACTTGAACCATATTCGAATAAACAAAAGTTCGGTCTATATCTGCCCCTCTCTGTTCGAACAAAAGGACAAAATGGATAAAATGTACATACAAAAGGCATTATTGCACAAAATGGACAAAATGGATATACAAAATGGACATATAACATGCATTATTACACAAAATGGACAAAAAAGAATGGACAAAATGGACATACAAAAGACATCATTACACAAAATTGTTTATACAGATCATAAGCATTAAAGATAATCTAAAGTACGAATCTTAAGATAACACAACCCAACATAGTCTAAAATAGTAAATAGTTGAACATCAACATAGTAAAATAAACTGCCAGTCTTCCAAAACACAACCCTATTCTTATGCATTAAATGTTGATGAGTAGTCTAATCAACTATAGTTATAAGAGTAAAGATTCCCCCTAAAATAAACTGCCAGTCTTAAAAATTAAAATAGTTTTTCCTTTTACAAACAAACTTCTGACGATTCTCTACATTCTCCTTGATGTACTATTTGTCTCCTTAATATACCAAGTCTTCCAATCGTCATTGTACATTCACTAAAGTCCTCACACAAAGGTCATTAGGGAGAAGAGATCGTTGTTATCCTAGGGTTATTCTCGTTATTAAAAATAATTGTTATCCTTCTCTCCAATCGTTGAAGTAAATATCATCTCTGACTTTGTATCCATCATCTATAACTTTGTATCCGCATCGTGATTTGTCCCATTTATCTTAAGTTAAGATGGTATGCAAGATGATATATGTTATTATCAAAGTATTGTATGTACTTAATCATTTGTCTTCTGTTACTTTACCATTTGCCTTGTGTTATCTTTATTATAAATATCTACTACTTTATCATTGACATTGTCTTTAGTTATTCATCTCTTGTCTAATTTATATCATTTGTTTGAGGGTTGGTTGGATTTCAACTTTATATCATTTGTCTTCTGCTACTTTATCATTTGTATTGTGTATCTTTACCATTTTTCTTGTATCATTTTTATCATTTATTTTCTGTTACTTTATCGTCGGCATTGTCTGTTGTTATTTATCTCTTGTCTAATTTATATTATTTGTTTCAGGGATGGTCAGAGTTGAGTTTTATGTCATTATTCATTTTAGGGTGGATATCGTACCTCCAAAGATCGGATCAATCGATAGTTATGTTGGATGAAGTACGAAACTTACCACATTATGAATGTACATATCATATGAAGATTTTGTTACACTCCTTGAAGAAACAAGAGAAATCCATCATGAGGACTGTAAGCTGTACAATTTCGTCCATGGTTGTGCATACGCAATTTCATCAGTCCATGACTTTACAGTAATGATCAATATGCATAAAAGCAATCCCGGTACACCCTTTCACATATCGATTGTTAATGAGTGTAGGATACCTTCCCAAAAATTTGTTTCAAATTTTGATTTTGGTAAAGGGTTGTCCACCACAAAAAATATTTATTTAGGTAAAGGGTTATTCCAAAATATTATTTAAATGCTTGAAGCGGGGGGACCTTTACGTCATAACTCATTTCCTGATCTTGAACCTGAATACAAGGGTTACCCTGAAACAAATGACAGAGGGCTTGATCCACATAGGTTTAGACCTATAGTGGATTATGTTCCTAAATCAAATGAATATTTTGAAACTATCCCTACTGATGTTTCTCTCTAAAATGAACCTGGTAACTAATGTTCCTCATCTAATGTTGTTATCTCAAATAAATCTATGTTAACTAATATTATTCTTTTAAATGAACCTATATTAACTAATGTTCATCTTTCAATTGAACCTGTGGTTGCTGATTTAACATTTAAAAATGAACCTGAACCTATCATTGGGCACTCTGAACCTTCAGGTAAGCATGCAGCATTTATCATTTGTAATGAGGGCTTTAGAAGTTGTCATAATATTATTATCATGTTAAGAACCATTTTTATCACCTGTTCATCTAAATTACGGTTTGAGTCACAACCCCAATAGGTGAAAGATATCTTAGATATTTTGTTCAAATCTGCTGCATACACGGATGATCTCTATGACTTCAATAAAGAGTTTAACATTGGTAATCTATATCGATATAGAATTGCACTCAATAATCACATAAGGGCTTATGCAGTTGTAAATAAGTTCAATCTCGTACACGTTTGGAGCAACGAATATAAAATAGTTGTATGTTGCAAATGTCAAAATTGATCTTAGCAAATTTATGCAACAAGGTTGCTTGGTTATACTCTATATAGAGTAAGTACTTATTGCTCAGTGTATGCATACATCAGAGTAGAAACTAAGAAGGAGAACCTAAGGCAACTTCTAGTAGATGGGTTACTTCTATAATCAAGCGAAAAAAAAAAACCTAAACTATAAACTACTTTGCGGAAGTGAGGCAGCTCTGACCATGCATACTAACTACTTACAAACTACTTTGCGGAAGTGAGGTTGGTTGACCCAGATTTGGTGTTTGACATACAAACTATGAGTTGTAAGGATAAGAGATTCACAAGGTATGTTTGTGCTCCTAAAAAAACTTATAAACTTTTGAGACCTGTTATAGTGATTGACATAATTTTTTTGAAAGGGAGATATCAAAGGACTCTACTAATAACCATCACCATTGACCCAAGAAATAATATTTTTTCACTTACATTTTCAGTAACCAAGTCAGAGACCATCGAAAGTTGGACATACTTCCTGGAGATGTTTGGGTCTAATTTTTATGATTTTAAAATTATATTCATCGTCATCTCTGATAGGAACCCTAAAATTATTAATGTTCTACTCAAGGTGTTTCCATTTGTTGTCTATACATTTTGTGCCTTCCACATATCGAACAGCATTAAAACTATCCTCGAAAGTAAGAAGATCGCATTTAGGATTCCAGCAGAGGCTCTAACTAGCATTGATTTTGATAAACACATAAATTAAATCCGAAATACGGATCAAGTGGGTCTCTAATACATACTAGGTATTCCCTAGGAAGACTGGTCTAATTTATACATTCCAATGAGTAGGTATGTTGTCATTCTTTATTGATAAGCTTGACATTTATTATTATAAGACTAGTCATTACTACTCATTTGTAGTTGTTCTTTTTAAATTTGCCATCTTTTTGTACTAATTTGTCATTTGTTTACCATAATTTGTCATTACGTCGAGAATTGGAATAACGTTATTGTACAAGTAAGAGATTTCCCTATCCATGTGTTTATTAATGAATTACGTAGAATCTGTTCAAAAATGTCCCATATGTATAGGGAGGAAGCTGAGATGAGTCAAGTTTGCTTAACTCTATGGGTTATGGATTACTGTGAGAGCAGAAAGTTTCTGGCATATTCAGTAACCTGTAGGGCTTGTACAATATGTCACCATTTCAAGATGACTAGTTATGGTAGAACCGATTCAGGAAATAATGAGGATGGTACTTGTTATTGTCATTAGTGGCAAACGATGGGGATACCTTGTGAACACAGAGTATGTGCTCTCGGTCTTGCTAATGTTGATCTAACTACACGTGTCTCTGAGCACTACACAAATAATAGATACAAGGTTATTTATGAACCGATATGTATTCCTATCAGAGGAATATAATAGTAAGAAATTTTAAGAACTGATCAACGCGTTCGTGCTCTTATACCAAGCGTTCAAGTCGGTCATCCTCGCACACAAAGGAAGAGAAGGCAAAAATATGCTAGGTCTGGTCACCTGACTAATATTTTGCAGTAGGTGCCAAAAAAATAAACATAATCGTCGTTCTTGTAAGCTTTTGTCAATCACATCTAACGATAATACATGTCTAAAAATGTCACCGTCTTTTACGATGAGTATTGAGCCACCTGTGATCCCAGATGAAGATATTACAATTAGTTTTCACTGAATATTTTGGGTACTCTATTTAACATTTGAACATCTATGATGAACTTCTATTTGGGGCATTTTAAGTCGTATTTTGGGTCTATTTATCATTTGGTTGTTGATCGTTTATCATCAGTTTTGTTAAGTTCATTATTTAACTGTGTGACGGTTATCATTATTTGAATATGAAATTTAGTTTTGATGCCCACATATCATTTGCTTCCACTGAGCTATCATTTTTTCATAGAGAATTTATTATTCTTTTTCTGATGAGTCTTGTCATTTGTTGATAATAAATGTTACTTCTAATGACTTATGTCATTTGTTCATAAACATTTATCATACATATGGAAATCGTTATTTGAAAGCCAAAAGCAAACAAAACAAACCAAAACATTACAACATTCATACAAGGGAAACAAAATTACATATTATAAGAAAAAACTAAAAACTAAGAGATTTCACAACTCCTCACTTGAGGATTCTTAATCACGTTCTATAGCCCTGATCTACGGTCTGAGATAGTTAATTTTAGAAGCCGACTCCTCTCATAGTTTCTTGTGCTCATCCCGGTCAAACTTTAGGGCATAGACCTGATCTTTCAAGAATTGAATATTTAATTCACAAGCATTATTCTTTTTGTTAACTTTATCCAATTTTTTCTCTATTTTATTGAACTCAACTAATTTCTCCTTGTATTATTCATAATGCTATTTCAGCAGTTGCGCATTCTCACCAGAGTAATCGTCCTCCATTAGGCAAATTCTATTCAATTTGAAGAGACGTTTGTTATTTTTTCTTCTTCAATCCCTACCGTTTGAAACCAATTTTGAGTTGTGTTCGAAGAGACATGGATAAATGGAGTGGATTGCGACATTTCTGGTTTTCTTTTTTATCACGTCTTGTGTTGAAAAGAGTAGGTTTAGGGTTTAAATAGTTGAGTATTGATGATATATACTGGGGAATCGAATCCCTTGAGATAAATATCTTATATTGGGATGAGACTATGAATCACGGGTGGTAGGGTTTAGGGTTGCAGGCAACACGTGGGTGTTTTGGATATACTTGTTGTATATGTAATTTATACTTCCTGTATCATAGTCAAAGATACTTTAAGCTGAGCTGTCTAATTAAGTATTAAAGATTGATTTGTCACATCGACTGTATAGTTAAAAATCTGTCATAATTAAAAATAATTATTTGTCATTGGTTCATACACGAAGTATCATTCTAATGTAGTGAATTTTTACCACAGAAATAATGTCATTCTTTGCAAAGGATTTATAAACTTTTCAGGCAAAAAGTATCATTTATCTGCAATAAATTGTGACCATATTGATGTCTGGTATTTAGAGCCATGCCATTTAAACGAAGACTTTTCATATCTGTTAGTCGGTCTTTCTTCAATGTCTGAATACGAGACCAGGAGAAGTTATTTCGAAGTACTTCAATCCGAGGCCAAGCATCAAAAGAAACAGAAGCAATTATTTTATGAATTTATTCCAAAGAGGTGTGATGAAAGAATGCCCCTAAGAACACTTGAAGTACTAAATCTAGTAATTGCAAGGCAAGAGAAGGAGAACGTGAGGATAGAGTTTCGAGAGAATCATTAAAAAAATCCTGTTATTAAACTATTGCTTGGGATAATGGGTTCAATGGCTACAATAGACTTGTTACTAAAGTTGTACTGTCACCGTGCGTCATGAGCAACGACGATAAAGGAAGTGTGTCCGATTAAAATAATTTGTCATCTGTATTCTCGAATTTATCATTTGTATCTACAGTTTGTATCATTAGAATTTTTATGTCATAACAGATTAATAGTTATCATCTGTTATTGTTATTTTGTCATTTTTAATCTACCATTTCATTGTACCTCTTTCTTGGGTTTTTATCATTTTGGGTGTTTACTACATAGCCTACATTTGCTTCCAGTATTTTCCAGTTCTCATTACATACTTTGCTAGCAACGATACATTCCCTTGTTTACTGGTACGGTAAAAATTATGATCTTCATCTCTCGTGTACAAGCCTCAATCCCAACCGTTGGTTTTGTCAATGCCTATGCAAATTTGGTGGGTATAGTTTTTAGGCATGGATAAATGAGGTAAAAAAGTATGATAGTGGTCTCATTTACAGGGTGTCTAAACCGTCCAGTAGGAGATTCTACTATTACCCACAATACTATTATCAGTTCAAAATTTAGTTTCGAGAAGCGTTTACGCTCGATAATTCTAGGAGGCCAAAATTAGCAACGGCGAAAGAAATCACAAATTCTAGTCAAAGGAAAAAGTAGATCCTGGAAACTATTACAAATAAAACTTATACTCAACTAAGGATCTCCGAGGTCTGAACAGAGATGCTACAATATTTTATGTCTAAGTTAAAATCTTTAGATATTAGCAAGTAGTAAAATATGTAGGAGTGAAGTGCAATATTCATTCTTTCTAATGGGTGGTTTGGTTATCTTGAAAGACTTTTATTTATGGCTCTAGCATGACAAAACTATGGTTTGTAATGCCAAACAATGATCATCGAACTACAAATTCCATTGAACAACAACATTACAGAAGACAGGCAAAACTATGGTTTAAGACTGGACAACCTCTCCTCAATTAGATCTAACCTCTACTCTAGCGATTCAAGTATTTCAACAATACGATTAAGATTCAAATCTATGGTTGTAAAACCAGTAGTCATCCTATTGTTAATGTCCGCGATAGCTGATTGAAACTTCGTAAAGAAATCTTAAACCCTCCATGAGAAGTCATTTTCTGTAGTTTGGCATTGCTCCATTGCTGGCTGGGTTTGTGTTACCTGTTGTAGTCTTAGGCGACGGTTGTAAAGATGGCGTAGTCGGCGGTGATCTATTTTGATTAATTATGGAGTGGAACTTCATATATATATATATATATATATACATAAACAAAATGCGTTATGAAGATAACCATTAGCGTGACGTGTTAAATAATCTTTCAGAGTCATAAAGACATGACAAGACAAGACAAGAGCAACACAATACTACAAGAAATAAAATTCTTTGAAAACGTAGTAGGAAGCAATATGCCTGTTATGGTAAATGCTATGACATGCTTGGACAAAAGAAATGATAAATGATGTATAACGAATGACATGAAATTGATGACAAATGACAAAAAATATCTTATAAATGACAAAAGATAGATAGCAAATGGCAAATATTCAAATAACTAATAAGTTGCTAAAACAAATGGAAAGATATAATATACAACAAAAAGAGGTGAAAGTTTACAAATCTACAAAAGATGATAATGTACAACAAATAGATGTTAAAGTTTACAATTTAGCGTTCGGCTCAACTTCTAGCCTCAATATGTCATTAGCAATAGTATAACGACTTTCATCACCATTTATCTTAGCTGGCAATTTTATCTCCCTTAAGATATTGTCAAAAAATATAAGTAGATAGACCCTACAGTCATTAAAATTTGGTTGTTTTGGACATTCCCCAAAACAAGTTGTCCAACACGAGTTAATACCATAAGATTTTACCTCTGAACTAGCAGGTGGCTTACGATCATCAAAATCATGCCATATCGATATTCTCGGGAGCATCATTAATAGTTGATCATGGATAAGCGGGTGTCTAGGAGATAACTTCCTTGTATTTTCAGCTTTTGCATTAACTAGTGAATCGTAGATACATATTTCCCTTTTATAGGACACAGTACAAATGACCTAATGGTTGGCATTCAGATTCCATGGAAGAAGTAGTAATTTGGAATTCTGCACTTTAAATTTATGATCGGAGTAATATGAAATAGTAGAATCCCATCTCATCTCATTGATTTGAATCCAATTTGATATCTCCTTCAATTTCTTAGCTTCTGGAGAAGACATAATCCTCATCCACATAGGGAAAGCCCTGCCTATAATTTTATTTGCATACGCATCCGATACCATAATCCTTTCATCTACTGGGTGGGAACGATATTGTTAATCAAAAAATTAATTTAAAGCTTTAGTGTAAATATTAATGACCTGAACATAAATAAGCAGAAAAAGAAAATGACAAATTATCAACAAATAATAATAATAGACGTAAATAAAAATGACAATAGATGTAAAAACAAATGACAAAGATTTTAAAAACATATGACAAAATATTTGAAAACAAGTGACAAAGTTTTATGAAATATCAGTGGAACCAAATGATATTTTATACCTGAAAAATGATAGAGAACACAACAATAAATTACATAAATATGGCATAACAAAAGATAGTATATCATTAGACAAAGACAAACAAACATGGAAATAACTAATAACATATTTCAAATGTTAAAAGGGTTACCTCATTGTCCAACCATTGTTTTGGATGTAAGGTGTAAAGAGCGTCAAAGCAAACGGTTTCTTCATTGATCCTCCTAGTTCATCCTTATTGTAGTCCTTATCCTTAATAAATAATTCATCCTTCATAAGTGACCAAACATAGTCCACCTAGTTCTTCTCATCCTGGGAGATGGGTCTTTGAATAAAATATTCGAATAATACATCAAAAAAAAACTTCTCAATGTGAGCATATAATATGTTCATTCTACAAGCCCATAAAAATGTTCTCTCGTCAATCTCATCGTCAGTTAGTTTATGCCTCTTCTCTAAGGTCTCCACCATTTCAGACTCCTAGAAAATAAGCTGGAATCGATGAATTACTTAAGTATTAAGATATGATATATGGGAATAAGAAAATATAAATGTTAAAAATCAAATCTTATTACTCAACAGGAATGACGAAACTGCATATTTAAAAGTACATTCATACATTGGTATGCTCAACGGCCATTTCTTTTATAATTTATTCAGGGTTTAGTTTTTTTTGTGGAACTTCAATTTGCCAATACTTTAGTAACGATTATGCAGCAATAAATGTAACCACACTAGATTTTACGTGGAAACTCAATAAAGCCTGAGAAAAACCACGACCTCGATGAGGGTTTTGGTAAAAAAAATCTAATAAGTTGCTAGTTATTATAATTGTTATTTAGTAAAAAAAGTAAGGATAAATGAATAGTAAAGTTGTGGATCAGAATAACACATTCTCTGCCTATATTTACAGTAAATACGGGAAGTTTACAAAAAGAAAAACAGTTTCCAATTTTGGTGGGGAGTGGGCAAACTTCGCGGATCTCCCAACGGCTCTATTTGACCAATCATAACGGATACTTTTAGTAGGTCGAGAACTATGGTCACAGACGTGACATCTTCTCGAATGATAGAATATCTTTGACTAAGTTTTATTTGGCTTCTCTTTGTCGAATCTGGGAAATATGTTACTACACCTCCGGGTCAACTACCTCCATGGTGTATCTTAAAGTCTAGATATACGTTTCAAAATTTTACTATGATTTTGTAACTGATGGCGTAGCTAAAACAAGGGATTTTGAAATAATAGATACATTTATTCAAAGTATAAAATAAATTATGGTAAGAAGCATACCTCAACCATTCTTTCACATAAAGAAGCTCCGATATCAACACTGATAGGACTGCTGCCGATATTAACTTTAATCTCATGTCATTCGAGTTCATTTTTTTAATAGATATCATTCAAACAATTGACAACAACTGATTTAGAATGGTAGACAAAGGCAATCAATAAATACCAAAAAGCAACAAACCAATGACAAAAAGAAACTTAATAAGGACAGAGATGTTTGACAGAAATGGTAAAAAGATATTAGGAAATGACAGAGAAACAATCTATAAATTGCTTTGACATCAAACAAATGACAAGAAGCACAAGAAACAAATGGCAAGAAGTAACAAACAAATAAAATAAGGCTTTAAGGGAAGCTTACCATGGTCTCTTGCACAAGTTCTTACTGCATGTAAGTCTCAGTCGTCTCCAAAGCTAATACCACCAATTTGGGATTAGCAAAAAACTTTTTAAATGTCACAATTTGATGTCGCTTAAATGATATCATCTTCCATCCCAGTATCTTAGGGAACAAATGTTTGGTTACCTCAATTCTACCGATCATCAGGTTAGGAATACAGAGAAAAACCTTAATTATCAACACTCAAGTACATTCGTGCAATGATAAAGCTTTATATGATTTTTTATGATCGGGAGATCGATAATCGGTAAACTCTACTATTTGACTCAACAAAAAATAATAACCTTGCTGACCCCAAGAAAATTTGTCGAACTTCTTTAGATCATCTACCAAATCAATACATTTCACCTCTACATTTCTCTCCTTGCTCTGGAGGACAATGGATAGTAGAATGTTTAACAAATTTAATCAAAGAATATCGTCTGCAAAACAAAACCACAAAAAACCATCAAAAATGGAAAACGATTACAAAGCATAGGAATGGGAAACACTAATATAAACTAATAAGTACAATGCTAAAACATCCTTAACAATGACAAAATAACAAAGAACCAATGGCAAGTCTAAAGTAATAATAAGAATTTACTATAGAATAATGATAAAATAACCCTAACAAATGATAAAGAATATGAACAATAGGGTATGAAATGCATCAAACAAATGATAAAATGGACCCAACAAATGACAAATTTGAATCTTACCATAATGTATTTCTAATTTTGCCTATAATGATAACAACAGGCTGACAAATACAATTCAGACAAATAGAAAAAAGAAACCCAATAAATGACAAATTAGAATCTTACCATAATGTCTTTCCAATTTCGTTTGTTTTAGCACCGCGTCAATTTCCTTGAGCCCATAGGCTTTCTTCTTTCTGGGGAAACGCCTATGCCTGAACTCTATGACATGCACAAGATTAACAATGTGAATTTATTATGAATATAAGAAACACACAGCCCCAAAATTAGATAAACATGAATGGGTTTTATCTGAATTATCATCACTATTGGATCAAGCAATAGTAATGGTAAAAAATAGATGGTACAAAGAACACTCTCTCCTCCTCAGGTAGAGCTCTAAATATTTTGCTCAGCCCCAAACCTGTACACTGAGATGTATAGTTTTTAGCATTGGTAGGCATTTTTTCTCCACCCTTTTGCGTTTTGTTCTCCTTATTAAATTGCTCATTACTCCTTCTTTATCAACTTTCATTATTACGAATCAAATGACTAAAAGGAAAAGAAAGAAAGAAAACCATACTTTTATCAAATACTTGGTAGGCAGCAATGAGACAATAACACGATTTGCCCAAAGTATAACCAAACTGAAATCATACACACTAGAGAGAGAGAGTGTGTGTGTGTGTGAGGCATGGCCTGAAACCTACTGGAATTGGGGATTGATAGAAAAAATGGTTGCTGCGATTGTTGAGAGTTATCAAATGATAAATAGTACCAAAAATTGGGACTGTTTTCTCAGTAGAGTGGTCGTGATTAAAAGAAATTGCAACATAGACCCTTTTTTGTGCTAAAAACCATACTCCCCGTGTGAATCGTATGTGATACCCTAACCCTTCCCGTAAAAAAAATGACAAATAATACCATAAATGGTGACAGAGTTCTGGCATAAAAATGGCTAATTTGATTAAAGTTATGGCACTTCTTGAAATGGTAATGACACGTGTACATTGACGAAATAAATTTGGACATGTGTCGTCATATATTATTTTTAAATGGGATTTAATTATTATTATTATTTTGAAAGTAACATTCGTACTTGTGGAGCCCACGTGCCTGTAAAAAATAGGTGGTTAACTACTGTAATATAAAAACTTCAATAGGAGTTAAATTAGAATTTCATCTTACCTGTATTGATTTTGGAACTTACTGATCCTGGATCAGATTTTGGAAAGTATGCATCTTCGAGTATTTAAAATCATAATTACCGTTAGATATATTTAGGCAAATATCTGATTTTGATATAGTTTTTTCTCCCAAGTTTCTTACACTTTTCACCTCAATTTTTTGGGAAACATATATAGGACAAATTTATTTTTATTCTTAATGTATAGAGGCATATGCTTGGCACCGCGCGCTTTATTTATTTGGCGCTAAATCCTATCGCTAGCACCGAAAAATAGTTCTTGTACATTGATTATTGTCCTAATTTTTTTAATATATACGAGCAATTGTGCACGCGCTTACGTGTGGCGTACACAATATTTTTGGAAATATGATTGAAATCATTTTTAAGGTTATTTTGATTAATAAGAATTGTGTAAGTGATGAATAATAAATGTGAGGTATGAAGGGATTTTAGTGATTGGGGATATGTGGTATACCTAGGAGGACTAGAAGAGGTGATATGTGAAGGGGGAAAAATTAGGTTTAATTATGTTATATAGGAGGTGCCTCGAGTAACATGCTTTTATAGAAAATGGAAGGCTTATATTGACTTTATAATCAATGGTTATATCAATGTTCTAATTGATTGAGTGTCTATTTATTACAGGGAGTATTCTGAGTAATGTTGCCTAGAACTTCAAGATAGAAAGTCTCCCTTTTATTTGGTTTTCTCTTATCTTATTTATAAGTCTCATATTATGATTGTTTAATGACCACTATTTCTTTTTAATGAAAGACATTACAAAAATAGTTTTAAGGCATCTTCGTAACGGTTGTATAATGACATGAGTGACATTTCTTCTTTGAAATTACCTCATAATATATAATAAATGTGCCACATTATCGTATGTTGACGAGGTCGAGTAAATGTATGTTGGTCGAAGCTAGGGATTGAACTCGAGATACGGAATAGACCCTTAGAGCATCTCCAGTAGTTGAAGAAATGGGTGTAGGTTGGGTTTTGTTGTCAGCTCATACTCCCAGCCCATACTTTTAAGCTCCAAGCAGATGAAAAAACTAGTATGAGTTGCTTGTGTGGCATTGTTAGAACTCAACCGGGTGTGGGGAGCTCACACTAAAAAGAATGGGTGTAAAGAGTTTAAAACACCGCCTGGAGTAAATAATACCGCGTAGACTAAATTAGACCACGTAGAATAAATATTTATTTATTGCTGTGTGAGAGGAGATGAATAATTGTGTAGAGTAAAGAATACCGCGCTGAGTAAAATAGTCTACCAAGGACTAGAAAAATATTTTTCTTAAATAAAGATCATTACCTACTGCTGGAAGGGTTGAGTCTGGGTTAGGTAAGTTTGGGCCTGAGACACCCAACTGCTGGAGATGTTCTTAAAACGACCAATAACTCGTATTAAAAATTTGTGACCACTACAAGATTAGATATGGGAGTGTTAGGAGTTGGGTTCAACCCAAGGTGAGAACCTAATAGGGTTGGGATATCCTACTTGACTCCTAACAAGTCTATAGGCCTTTAGGGTTAATGGGAAGAGTTTGATCAGAGATAGATAACCTTATATTGGGTTGTCATCTGCTGTAACAACATAACCTCTAAGGATACACATAGAAATATTATTCAATAAAGATATCCCAACTCTTCTCTTATATTATTGCTCATGATCAACCAATAGAGTAATATCCATTATTTTCAAACACGTTATCAACACAGAGAGCTAGTGGATCAGAAGGGAGAAAAAACTTTTCAAATTAGCGTTTTTTATAGATTTTTGCGTTGCGGAGAGGTATTTTTTACCTATTTCAAAATTTATATCTATTAATTATTTCTTCTATGATATAAGATTTCTAGACATGAATTGTATGATTAACACATATTTTTCCATATTAAAAGGCTATTTTTAGTGATTTTTAACCCTTATAAAAGGGCTATTTCAAACTAAAATATCAATCGATGTAGAGATCGGATTGACACATAATCAATTTTGTTACGTAGCCTTTTTTACAACGATCACATTGATATATGGCATGTCTTAGAGAGATGTCCCAATCGCCATAAAATTGGCGCTAAAACTAGGCAGTTCACGGCCAGAAAATGACCTTTTTTGGTCATGCTAACGTCACTAGGTTATTTATTTATTTATAATTATTTTTTAAAAATAATTATTTAATACCTATTTATGATACCATCAGCCTTAATCCCTTACTGACGTGGCAATGACACGTGTCAAGGATACGTGACATAATGACGTGGCAGGTGGAGTCCACCATGTTTACGTGGCAGTGGCACGTGTCAAGGACATGTGGCATGTCACGTGGCAGGATAGTGAGTGACATGCCCATGACATACCTTGTACTAGACAGTGGCATTCCATGGGCATACCATGGGAATGATATGTGACTCTCCAGATCTGTGACACGTAGTAGTCCATCATTGGTGACATGTGGCAGTCAAACTTGATGGTACTTGGTAGCCCAGATTGAGGGACACGTGGCACAGGGTTTGACCAAGGTCTACCCGGTCTAGGCCTTGACCCAGACCAGTCCAGTACTGGTTCAGACACTAAAATTGGCTCCAGAGAGCTCAGTGTTTGGTATAATTAAGTCAATTTCTTTTTGAAAAGTTCCTATTGACTGAACTACCCCATGGAAGATTCATTTTTAATTTTTTTATGAAAAATATTTTTTTAAGATTTTTGAGAACGGGTGCCTCGTATATGAAAACTAACTCACTTATATATAATATAAGTAAATGGATTAATAACTATTTAATTATCTTACGATAGCTAATTGGATATTAATGATATGCCCCTAGGATACTAATTATCATGATCAGGGATGACAGATAATATGGAACCAAGATTAATTTAAAATACAATTAGAAGTCATATCTAAATCAGAGTTAATTGTCAATAATAAATTATTATAGCTCAATTAGGATTTGACTTAGTCTTATTTCTAAAAACTTGAGTGTCCGAGGAACCAATTTTACGCATTTAGGTACAATTAGATGTTACATGATAACATTTAGAGATATATAGACAGTAATAACAACTTATAGTACCCTAGAATGTTAGTTCAAAGATAGGCATAATCTACCTATCTTGTGAACCCAGCAGACTCAGGGGTGGGACCACTTATCAGCTAAACATCTAATATCCCTCATATTTATAGCAAATAAGGTCATTTGGCTAGAATATACAGACCCTATAGATCTTTAAGGCTTAAAACATTCTAGTTGTCAGAATAAAGAACGCACACATCTAATAGTTTTGAATAGCAATCTTGGCTATGATTATATTAAAACGTACATCTAAGATTAAGATTGTCATTTTATGGGGTAAAATTAGGATTTAATTATTAGAAAAGAATTTTATGAGTATTAGAATATGAACAAGGCTCAACTATAATATGATTAGGTATCATATATTTTCTGTTATTCTAAGTACTATGATATGTCTATAATGCATTTAAAATGTTTATCAAGAATTGTTACTAACTGCGATCTACATTTAACATAACAAATGTTTGTGAAACTCAAGAATGTTGAATTTCCTCAATTACTGCTTACTTGAGCAAATTACCTCACTTGGTGCATTGACGCTGAGTTGTTCTTGAAGTCCATTGGTCTATAGAAGACCATCGTCATTAACAACAATAAAGATCCCATCGATAAAGCAAAGGTTTTGTTTATCCACCGTCATCATATTCAGGATGACCTGAAGACTGAATACCTCAGAAAGGTTGGGTCAGCTGACTTATGGGTAAGCATAAAGGGGTGTTATGGTCAGCAAAAGTCCATTATGATCCCAAAAGAGATGCACCAATGGAACAACCTTTGGTTCCGCAATTTTAGGACCGTCGCTGATTATAACTCTGCAATCCATAAAATTACTTCTACACTTGAGCCGTGTGAGAAGAAAGTCACTGATGTTGAAATGGTAGAGAAGACTATATCAACTTTCTATGATAGTAATAATGCGCTTCAGAGGCAATATCGACGAGAGAACATTATGACTTATGAAGTGTTAATTCAGGCACTGCCCCGCTCTGAGCAGAACGATGAACTTTTGATGAAGACTTATGCAATGCGGCTTTTTAGGAGTACGTCGTTGCCCGTATCACACAATGTTTAGTTTCGGGGAAACAACTGTACAAGTCAGGGACACAAATATTGAAAGGACAGGAGAGGATACAAGGAAAACAGGAAGGGCGGGAACCAAAAACCAATTGGCCCTTGGAAAGGTAAAGGATTTCAGAAATTCTATAAACCAGGAAATGTGAAAGAAAAGAAGAAAGATCAGGGATCCCCTTGTTTTAACTGCAGTGACACAAGACACAGGGTAC
Organism: Kingdonia uniflora; assembly: GCA_014058105.1. Taxonomy (NCBI): domain Eukaryota; kingdom Viridiplantae; phylum Streptophyta; class Magnoliopsida; order Ranunculales; family Circaeasteraceae; genus Kingdonia; species Kingdonia uniflora. Next base: position 3,184,870 of record JACGCM010001560.1, read on the forward strand.
GGGAATATCTGGCACCACGGGTGGCAAAGGATAACAGAGTCCAGACCCACCACACTATTGTTGACACTGACTCTGACTTGGTGGAGTTTACAGCGTCAGAGTTCCTCGGCGATACTGATGCCGGTATGGATCAACATACAGAGTAATCTGTAACGATATCTCAGTAGACATGTGATGTCATAGTAGAGAGCACTAGTAGTTTCTTTTCTCGCAGATACTTAATTTACATTTTGTCAGTATTTTTGATTATGTAAGGAACAAATTATTTATGTTTTAATAAAGTAGTCGTGACATACATGAGATTTACATTTTGTTATAAATACTGATTATTCAAATTATTGCTTCGGGTAGTAGTTAATTTGTTATATATAAAATTTTAATCTGTTATCTATGCAGGTCGCCCACGGATCTTTTTGCCTATAAGGCACTCATTGATAATAGGAAGAGTCGCGACACATAATTAGTAGGCAGTAGTACCACGCACTCGATTCTTCCTGATAAACAGTATTTCTCACACTTGACCGCGTATATCAGGGACATTTTACACTGTTGCTAGGATGACCAGCATCATAGAGAGCTCAGGGAGCACCACGCTAGTACTCCTTAACGGTACGATACTGAGTATCAAGATCGTGTTGCTTGCTAGTAAATCTCCTAAGAATTTATTAAGCTTTAAAGACATTCATGATAACGGTTATCAATTCAAGACGATATGAAATGATGAGAATCAAATTTTATGCATTACCTATTCGCCCAACGGTCAAGAATTTATATTAGAACGGTGTCCAATGTATTCTTCAGGGTTTTATTCAACTGCTTTCAGGCAAGTATAAACATATGGAATCACTAATTTTTTTCCGTTACAAGAGAAAATATTTAGGATTTGGCATGATCGTTTTGGACATCCTGGACAACGAATGATGATGAAAATTATCAATAGTACCTCTGGACATTCACTCACAGGAGAGAAGATCATAATTTTGGAAGATTGCCCGTGTAATACCTGCTTTCAGGGAAAGTTTATAATCCAACCTAGTAGGACCAAGGTGGAGTTCAAGTCTTCAGCCATTCTCCAACGTATCCATGGAAACATATGCGAACCTGTCCATCCAAATTGTGGTCTGTTCAAATACTATATGGTATTAATCGACGCATTTGTGAGATGGTCAGACGTTTATCTATTATCATCTAGGAATATGGCGCTTCCACGGTTGCTTTCCCAGATTATCCGATTGCGGGCTCATTTTTCGGATCATCCGATCAAATCTGTGAGATTTGACGGCGTTGACGAGTTTACCTCAAATGTTTTTTCTAATTATTGTACGGCTAATGAGATAGATGTTGAGCATCCAGTACCCCATGTCTATACCCAAAATGAGATGGCGGAGAATCTAATCAAGTGATTAGAGTTAATCGTTAGGCCACTGTTATTACGTTCTCAGTTTCTGGCCACTGCGTAGGGCCATGCGATTTTGCATGTTACCGCCCAGATTAGAATTCGTCCACAACCAATAATCAATATTCTCCATTGGAACTAGTAACTGGGTTGGAACCCGGTGTCTCCCATCTACAAATATTTGGATATTCCGTATAGGTGCCAATTGTACCACCACAACGTAAGATGATGGGGACTTAACGTCGGCTCAGTATTTATGTGGGTTTCAATTCACCATCTATCATTCGATACTTAGAACCTACAATAAGTGATGTATTTACTACAAGATTTATAGATTGTCACTTTAACGAGACAATATTTCCTGTATTGGGGGGATATATGATAGTCAATGGTGAGAATGTTTCCAAGATTAGTTGGAAAATACCATCATTATGTCATCTAGATCCCCTAACCAATCACGGTGACAAAGAAGTGCATCAAATTTTATATTTACAACAGATCGTTAATGAATTGTCAAATATATTTAACGATGCTACTAAAATAACTAATGCGCATGTACCTGCAAGTAATATACCTGCACGACTGGATATTTAGGGAACTGGTGTGTAACCCGCTAATGAATCCAAGCTGCGTATTACGAGAGGATGTCCTACTGCAAAGAATGACACTGAGACGAGGGTTAAGAAATATTATACGGGAAAAAAAATCTAATGGTATAGTCGGTTCATCAGAGATGGAACCTCCTACAGACAGGGCTATAGTAGCTACGTATCCATGTGATGCATTAGGAGACAAGCCCAGTGATGCACATGTACATGATAATTGAAAGATCTTGATTAACTTAGTTTCTAATGGCACTACGTGGGATCGTTCAATGTAGTTGTCAATGAAGTATTTACTTTTGTTGTTGCACTCACCATCGAGGATGATGATCCAAAACCACTCACTGTAAACGAATATAAAAGTTATACAGATTGGCCAAAGTGGGATGCAGCGATCGATGTGGAGCTCAAATCATTAGTTACACGTGAAGTGCTTAAACCAATAGTCCCTAGCTAGGCAAGATACCATCAAACTTGTTGGCTATAAATGGGTATTCGTATGGAAACATAATGAACTTGGAAATATAGTAAGGTATAAGGCAAGACAAGTTGATCAGGCTTTTCTCAAAGACCTAGCATCGATTACGATAAAACATACTCTCCAGTCATAGATGCTATAACATTCTGTTACTCGATCAGTTTGTCAGCCGTTGAGAACGAGCTTGACATGCATCTTATGGATGTAGTTACTGCATATCTATATGGGAAATTAGATATGGATATCTACATGAAACTATCAAAAGCGTTTAAGCTTTCGAAAAAGACAATGTCAGGCACACGGGGGTGCCTACGTAATAAAACTGGATAAGTCATTGTATGGTCTGAAACAATTAGGGCTCATGGGGATAATAGGCTAATTAAATATTTAAAAGCTGAGGGTTTTACAAATAGCCTTGTTTGCCCATACGTTTTCATCAAGAAAACGAATATTGGTTTTTCCATCATTGCAGTTTATGTTGATGATTTGAATATCATCGAAATTGCAGGAGAGATTACGAATGCGGCTGAATACCTTGGGAAGGAATTTAAAATGAAAATCTTGGGAAGACCAAATTATGTCTCGGTTTGCAAATCGAGCATCTTAGCTGTGTATACCGAAAGAATCATAAAACATTTAGGTATGGATACGGCACACTGTGCCAAGACGCCTATGCATGTCCATTCATTGGATGTTAACAATGACATTTATCATCCTTCAAATGAGGGAGAGAAACTCCTAGGGCCTGAGATGCCATATCTAGGAGCTATCGGTGTTTTGTTATACTTAGCGGGGTGCACTCGAACCGATATCTCATTCGCAGTGAACTGTTTAGCTCGCCATAGTTCTACACCTACCCAAAGGCACTGGAATAGAATCAAACACATTCTGAGATATCTCATCGACACGAAAGGCTGGGGTCTGTTCTATCCAAAAATTTGCAAACAAGAAATTTTAGGATACGCTGATGCAAAATATTTGTCAGATCCACATAAAGGCCGATCACAACCGGGTTATGTGTTATTGTATGAAGATACAATGATTTTATGGAGATCGGTGAAGCAGACGATGGTTGCTACACCGCCGAACCACACGTTGATTCTTGCACTTCATGAAGCTGGCAGAGAATGTTTTTGGTTATGGTCCATGATCAATCACATCAACGGAAGTTGCGGTCTAAGTTCTATCCAAGATAAATCGACAACTCTTAATGAAGATAACACAGCTTGTATCATTCAAGTCAAGGGCAGAATTATTAAAGGCGACAAAACGAAACACATTTTACCCAAGTTCTTCCACATACACAAGTTGCAGAAAATGAATGAGATTGACATTGTTCAAGTTCATTAAGAAGCTAACTTAGTTGATCTATTCACAAATTCTCTTTCACATCCCATGTTTAAGAGACTGGTACACGGAATCGACATACGGAGTTTACACAATTTATTATCTCAGGGAGATCGACGTTAGGAGGAGTAATCCCGTCATGATGTGTGCACATGCGTGTTGTACTCCTTTTCCTGATAGTACAATTTTTATCCTCAGACGTTTTACTGAATAGAGGTTTTGATGAGGCAACGTATACACATCCACAACCCATATAGGGCATAGGATTGTACTTTTTCTTTGCACAATTTTTTGCCCCAAAGGTTTTGCTAAACAGAAGTTTTGATGAGGCAAGTCATCCTGGTATGGAAAGGGAGAGTATTATGAGATGGGTCCAGCCCAAGGTAGAAACCCAACTAGGTTAGGGTATCCTGCTGGATTCCTAACAAGCCTATAGGCCTTTAGGGTTTATGGAGAGAGTTTGAGTAGAAATAGATAACCTCATATTGGATTATTCTCTGTAATAAGTAGAACCTCTGAGGATACACATAGAGATATTATTCAATAAAGATATCCCAACTCTTTTCTAATATCATTGCTTGTGATGAAGCAATAGAGTAATATCCATTATTATCCAAAAGAAAATAAACATTAATTTGGTCAGATTTGTTTTTGACAAACCAAGACCATTAAATAAATTTTTTATTTATTTGAATACTTGAGCCCTCGTTCTGGTCATTTTTCACTATTTTCAAAGTGAACGCACATTACCAAAATAACCCAATCATTTTTCACTATTTTCAATAAGAAATAGGATTTAGTATTTTAAGCGACGTAGTATATCACAGTTTATTTTAGGTAGGGCGTACCTCAAGGAGCGTCGTATAAACAACAAACTATTTTCCGTCGGTTCAAGATGTTGTACCTAGGCTGTGAAACAAGTGGGCAAGAACTGCGAAGCCCCAAGACTACTTGATGTTCGCTTTGTCCTTCTCAAAGAAATAGAGATACCGTGCAGTCACATAACTTCCCTTTTTAACCGGAAATAAAAAGCTTCCCAATACATATAACATATACGTGCGAGCGACAAATAAGGCTGACATTGCCTTCTTTTTCTGTCCAGCTGACCTTGCATTCTGTATGTTATCGTTATACTTCTCCAATTTCCCCACATAGAAGTTCACCAATTTTACTAGAGACAAAGAATTGCCTTGACCTCCAGTTTTCATTGAGTTAAAAAAGTCCTCATCTTGGTAAAGATTATTCTTAAAAATCTCAACAAGCTTTGGCAATGGCCAACTACCTTTAGTTATTGGAACGTCACCATCTACCGACAAACCTATCAAGTGTTGTACATCATCTAAACTCATAGTCATCTCCCCCCTCCTATTTGAAATAGAACGTGTTTGTCTCTGGCTGCCAATGCTCACATATTGTAGAAATCAGTCCCACGTTGTAGTGCTCAGAGGAAATCTTATTAATCCTATCTAAACTTACAAGCATAACCAGGTCTTGAACAATTGTTGGTTTCTTTTCAAGGTGCCATGTTGGAGCATGGTGGTGCACGCGAAGGCAACCAGGCTCTTGTATAAAAATATTAAAGAATATCATTAAATATTACACTAATATAGTAAAAAACAAAACAGCGTAGTCAAAGTAAGGGGACAACGACTAAACTACTTCTGAATACAACTACTTGGGTCCCCACCTGCTTTACTTGTCCAAGGTAAATAGATCTCGCCCGGTGGAATTTGAAGCTCAATAGCAAACTCCTATCAAGTGGGTACGTATCGTCAATGGGAGCTATGGTATCTTTCTGCTTCTGGGACACCTCAGTTTGTAGTGGATCAGCCATTAGAGGAGCTTCAATATTTTCCTCATTCATAGGGTCAGCTTCAGTTGGTTGGGCTCCCAAAGACTCTTCAGCTAATCCAAACCCCAAATCATTCCTTTGGGGGGCAGATTCATCATTGAAGTCTACATCTCCAAACTGTTCAATTTGTGGTTCTTTATGAGTTTTTATTCCTTCATTCATGTTCTTCTTTCTTTTGTAACTTTGTTGGTGCTTGAGTCCTACATCTTGTTGATCTGCCTTGCACTTCTTTGTATTTGATGTTGTCTGAGATAGCTTCCCATACATTGCTTATTACTAAAAATATAATCACAAAATTCATAGGTAAGAAAAAGATGAAGTAAATATTGTCAACATAGTACTAAACTGTAAGAATTAAACATTTACACCATTATGGGTATTACCGACCATGACATGTGCTCGATAGAATTAAATATTTCACATTGGAATCTACTATTTTTAAACATATAGCATGACATATGGGATTACCTACTTCAGGATACACTGGAATCTACTATTTCTGAACATCATAGAGCTTGCCATAAGGGATTAACAACTTCAGGATGCACTGAAATCTTAACTACTTCAACAACTTTACAAAACAAAACAACTAGATAAAATATTGTCGATTAATCCGTAGTCATCGACAAAATAACATTTACTTTTCACTGCAGCAGAAATCCCAATTACCCAACATCTACTCTAGGGGGTACTCTAGAGTTATCTCTATAATTTATGGGTGTCAGATATGTACATATAACATATGGAGTTCCCTACTTGAGGATACACTACAATTTACTACTTCTGAGCAACATAGACTTTGACATAGCGGATTAACTGCTTCAGGATACACTGATAAACAAGTACCCCAGTCTAACTAGGGGAATCCATACTCATCGACAAAATAATATTTGGGATTCACTGTAGTAAAAAATCAAGCAATTTGCAACATGGGGTGAAACACCTACTCTAGGGGAGTTATCACTGTAATTTATGGGGGTCAGATATGTAGGAAACATCCCCAAAAATGTTCCCCCAACATCACGTGCTAAAAACACAGTACATTTCAGATTGCCTAACAAAGTAATTTAGTAAAAATCATTTTTAAAAAAACGCGAACAACTTACGCGGGAATGGCATAAAACAAACACAAATCCTTTTATGAAAATATCCCTATATCCCCTTCCAACATTGGGTAAATTAGTCTTCCAAACAATTTGATATAACATAAAGTAGACAAACCCTAACCACAACAAATCACTCCTCCAACAAAGAAATACAATGGGGAATCAAACCCTAAGCAGAAACAAGGGGGAAACAATTACCAACGTGGTTGCTCCAAGTTGCTATGGTCTAATCACCACAAATCCCACCTACTCCAACTTCAATTCTCAGCTCCTCCCACCCCCAAAATTCTCACTCTTGTCCTCAACAAGATTTGGACCTGCTATACCTGTCGTGCTCTCTCTCAACGTGGTTCCTCAACAAGAATCGCGATTTTTTTCAGGAAAGAGAGAGACACACACACAGATCAGAGAGTGTGAGAGAGACACAGATCAGAGAGTGTTAGGGAGAGAGTTCATCAGACAGGGATGGGCTCAACATTTTGGGGAATGTGTAAACTTAATGCAAATTCAAACAAGCCAACTCTCATGAGAGAGTCACCTCCTTCCTTAAGAGATAGCCACCTCATTCTCTAATATCCACCTCATTGTGTAATATAGAAAAGCCAAATTTTTGTCATCAACTCTTCTCATATTATGTGTGGCTCCGGTTCAAGTCAAGTCCCTTAGGGTCCCCGAATCCTCCCCCTTTTGACAAACCAAGATCATTGAATAATTGCCCTCGTTTTAGTCATTTTTCACTATTTTAAAAGTGAACACACATTACTAAAATAACCCAATCATCTTCTTCTCTATAGTCTATATAAAAGAGAGCCTCTCATTTTTCATCTTCATCAAGAGAGCTTAAACATGTCTCTCTCACTTTTGCACAATGCAAATATTATCTCCGCCAACCCGAATCCGCTTCGAACATCAAGAATTCCCTCCTCAATATCTCAGAGTTTTGCTAGTAAGCGCTTAGGCGTAGCTCACATTTCATGTGAGCAAAAACAACAAGATAGTGTTACCACTGATGGTACTATCGATAGGCGAAATGTTCTCATTGGCCTCGGTGGGATTTACGGGGCGGCGTCTGTTGCTACTGGTGCTAATATGGCTAGCGCAAGCCCTATTGCACCCCCTGACTTAACGAAATGCCAACCGGCTACTGATGCTGCAACAAAACTGCCTGTCAAATGTTGTCCACCAACGTATGCCTCATACGAAATATTTGATTTTAAGCCCCCGCCACAGAACTCCCAACTGCGCGTTAGGCCACCGGCGCACAAATATAATAGTGAACAGTTGGCAAAATTTAAAGAGGCGGTTCGCTTAATGAAGGCTCTCCCAGACGACGATCCGTGGAGCTACAAGAACCAGGCTACAATTCACTGTACGTATTGTAATGGTGCATTTAAGCAGACCGGGACTGATGTGCTACTACAGGTCCATGGGAGCTGGTTGTTTCTACCGTGGCATCGATACTATCTTTACTTCTGGGAGAAAATTCTTGGAAAACTTATCAACGACCCCAACTTCGCGGTTCCCTATTGGAACTTTGATAACCCGGAAGCCATGAGCATGCCCACTATGTATCTGGATCCAACGTCACCGATTTATGACGATCTCCGTGATCACGATCATTACTCGGCATTATTGGACTTAACTTATACCTACAATAAGGCCAACCCAACTGCGGAAGAAACGGCCAAGGTAATCGAGGCCAACCAAACTAGGGTGTATAGGGCATTCGCAGAGACGAGTAATAATCCTGAACTCTTCATGGGTAAGCCTGTACTGGCCGGTGAAGCTGTCCCTACTACGGCTTCCGGTAATTTGGAGAATTTGCACAATATTTTACACATGTGGAGTGGTCCGCCGGTGTCGCCTTACTATAATATGGGCAACTTTTATACCGCTGCACGAGACACTTTGTTCTTTGGTCTCCATGCCAATGTCGATAGGCTTTGGGATTATTATAGTAGGAACCGTGGTTATAAGGTTGAATTCGATCAAGAAGATTGGCTCCAGGCTTCCTTTGTATTCTATGACGAGAATCGCGAGTTGGTCAAATGCAAGGTAAGTTATACAAACGACCTTTATATTTATATTTCTAAAGCCTCACTCCGTAAAGTTGATGGAAACAGGTGAAGGACTGTCTCACCCCGCAAAGTCTCGGCTACACCTACAGTGTCGAAAAACAGGACAATGCGGGTGTGCACCGAAAGTACTTGAAGAGAAGGAAGGCACAAAAGAGCAAGGCTAAGTCACAAACATTGAGCGAAGTCTCCGCTTTCGGAACCAAAGCAAGGGCCCTAGATAGCACCATACGAGTCCTAGTGCCACGACCCAAAGTGTCACGTTCCAAAGGTGACAAAGAAGATGCTATTGAGATTGTTATTATCGATGATATCCAGATCGACCACACAAAGCCTTCTAGGTTTGACGTTTATTTGGCAAAACCGACTGGCCGTCTAGTGAGTTCTGACTTGGGAGAGTTGGTTGGGAGTTTCGTGAATGTTGCGCACACCCATACGGGGTCTGGAACGGAGGCGAAGATGGTGCTGCAATTGGGTATTACAAGCTTGATTGATGATATTGAAGCTGAAGAGTCGACTAAGTTGGTTGTGAGTTTGGTTCCAAGGCTTGGTGAGGTGACCGTGGGTGGTGTTGGTATTACATTGTTGACTACTCAAGATTAATCGCTTTGAGTTTGGGAGAGGATTTGTGATGCTCGCTGTGCACTAGTGTGTGTTCGCACGATAGGACGATTATGTCAACCTATCCGCTTAATAAATTAAGTCTAATAAGAATAGCTATGCTTCCATCTTCTGCGATGTTTTCATGTTGAGAAGGAAAGTGATGCTTGTATGTTTCTTGCTTCTCTGCCTTTTGCGTATTGATTGTGTTTACAGTTTAGCACCTTTTTCATGTAGTCTCAGATGTCAAAAATTCTGAAATTACAGAAGTTAAGTCAATAAATTTCTAAAAAATCCGAGTAAATCCATACAAACTTGCAGGATTAATGCGCCATAATGCCAGTCTTAATATAAATATACACGGTAATTAGCAAGTTGTATTTGCTGTCATATTTCAGTGAAACTTATATAGTTGCTCCTATATTAAATTATCTCACCCGCCCTAAACATGTAACATGTCTAGTTACAACTTCCCTAAATGTATGACCTTACCATTTTGTAAGAGCATTTCCAACAGAGTGGTATGTTGTTAAGGTTTTCCCATATTCTTGTAAAAAAAACCCATTCAACAGGGGTATGGTGTTCAGCATACTCACCTCCATACCCCTCCAAAGTATGTGAAACCTGAACTTGGTAATTCAGGAGGATCTAGAGTTATTTGAAGATTTGTCAAAGTCGTTCGAACGAGTGGTCATGTCCTCTATAATTTTGGCCCAGAGCCATATTTCGTTCGAACGAGTTGGGTTTCGTTCGAACGACCAGACAACTTTTCTGGGGTTTAGACCAATTAGTCGTAAAGTCGTTCGAACGACTTCCTAGTTCGTTCGAACGACTTTGACAATGTTTTGATTCTCAGGCATTGTTTTGCCTCGAGATGCGTTCTATTTTGTAATTTCGAGTTCCCTCTATATAAAAGGGACTTATTTTTATTTTATTTTATGTTAGATCTGAAAGAGTTCTGAGAGAAGCCTAGGATTTTGGAGTGATTTATTGTAATCTACTTCATTTTTTTTAAACAATTGAAGCTTTATTTTTCCCAATTTTGGTGCTCTTCGTGTTTCTCTACTAACTAAAAGCTTCTCAATCGTATTGTGGATTAAGCAGTATCAGTTTTCCAGTTTTAATTCTCGTGGGGTTGATTGTGGTTTATGGTCTCAACACGTGACCGTCTCAAGCAAGCGAATGAGAAGCTAGTGAGTCCGTTGAAGATCCATCGCAAACCTAATTCGAAGACGAAAGACGATTTGGAGATGGGCAATTCCGACGATCGACTCACGATTTTGGAAACGATAGTTTCCGTCATAACTTCTACTGTAGAGAAGTTGGTAGAACAGTTCCATCCCACAGACCTCGCGAAGGCTTCCGTTTTGGGGAAACGACAAGGCCGCTCGAAGAAGAAAGGGGTTATGGAGGGGGATGGTGACAAGCGTACTACAGAGATCGATATTGATTCTAGTGATGTCGAATCCGACGAGGAGTAATCGGTTATTGGTAAGTTCACGAATCCTATGCGTAATCTTCGTATTGGTTTTAAGATTGAAATTCTAGTATTCGACGGTTCGATCAATGCTGAGGTATTGGATAACTGGTTAGATAAGTTGGAAACTTTTTTTTTAGTTTACGAATACTCCAATGCTCAACAAATTTGCTTTGCTGCGTTAAAATTCGCAAGTCATACACTCACGTGGTGGAAATCTTATCGGAAACGCCACGATGTAGGAGATTTGGGTTAGAAAGAATTCAAGGTTTTAGTGCAAAAATAGTTTTATTCGATTGGGTATGAGCATGAAAGATGGTATTAATGGCACAATTTGTGCTAATATTTTGAGCAATCCGTACAGAAGTACACTACGGCGTTCTATAACCAAGCTTTGGTTTTAGACATTGATGTGGACGCGTATGAGGTGTTCATGAAGTACACGGGGGGTTTGTCGGAGTCCATTAAGAGAGAGTTGAAACTCTTTACTGTGGCCAATATCGAGGACGTTACCGTGAAGGCAATTGTCATTGAAGGCAAGTACTTGAAAAGTGACAAAGAAGACGACAAAATCAAGTCGGGGGACAAGTCTAATTGGAAAAATGAGCATAAGGGAGAGGCCAAAAGAGAGGGGTCTTCGTCCAAGGAATTTCATTGCAATCATTGTAAGGTGAGTGGGCATCTTTCCGATTATTGTTGGAAACTTTACTTGAAGCTTAGACTGGAAGAGGAGAAGCGCAATAAAGAGAAATATGTACTAGCCGCTGAGGTTGTTGACCTTATGGATTTAGATAAACTGAATCATAAGCTTACACTTATGTTTCAACAGACTTTGGCTACCGAGAAGAGTCAGGAAGAGCCTTTTCATGTCAGTATTCAGGTAAAACAAAGTTTAGTCAAGGCCATTATGGATCCGGGTAGTCAGAAAATTTTGATTTCAGAGACGTTGGTGAAGACGATGGGTTTGACGACTACAGTTCATCCTAAGTCGTATGGTTTGGGGTAGATTTAGAAAATGCGGATGTGATGATCACGAAGCAGTGTACATTCAAGTTTGCAATTTCTGAGAAGTTTATTGACGAGGTGACGTGTGAGGTAGTTCCTTTGGATGTGCGTTAGGTCATCTTGGGTATCCCTTATCTTTGGGACCGAGATGTGATTCATTACCGTAGAGGTCGCAAGTATCGTCTTGTGAAGGAGGGAAAAAAGTTTCATATCAATGTTTGTAAGGAGCATGTCACTACGTCTAATTTAGTAATAACAACTCAAGTGAAACGGTTGGTTAATGCGAGTGGCAAGTTTGTGTTATTAGGGCGACCGGTTCAGGAGGGTATGTGGTACATACTGATCACAAACCGTTTCAATTTTTCGTTACACAGTCCAAGCTACAACAAGCTCGCCAGATGAAGGAGCTGTCGTATCTCCAACAATTTTTCTTGATTATACAGTATAAGAAGGGAGTGGACAACAAATTGGCTGATAGATTATCTCGACCCCAATTACCCACTACTTATGCTATGTTGGTTTTTATGCAGATACAGCCTTTTGTTATATCAGGATATGTTGTAGGATATGATAATCCTTAAGGGCGTAGTGTGTTTCGCCGAAAGTTACTGCCAGGCAAGACATGTGTTCATTTTGAGTCATTTCGTGTTGGGAAGAAGGGTCAGCTACCTCATACGTCGAAGTGGTACATCAGGGTAATGAGCAACGCCGCATTCCCACATCTCCAGTTTCAGCTTGAGCAGGAGTTCAAGGCTCCTAAAGGGGGGAGCCATGATCCAGGAGGATCTAGAGTTATTTGAAGATTTGTTAAAGTCGTTCGAATGAAGCTGAGTGTCGTTCGAACGAAGTTGAGTGTCCCCTGGAATTTTGGCCCAGAGCCATATTTCGTTCGAACGGCCAGGCAACTTTTTTAGGATTTAGACCAATTAGTCGTAAAGTCGTTCGAACAACTTCCTAGTTCGTTCAAACGACTCTGGCGGTGTTCTGATTCTCAGGCATTGTTTTGCCACGAGATGCGTTCTATTTTGTAATTTCGAGTTCCCTCAATATAAAGGGAACTTAGGTTATCTTTTTTTTCTCTTATGTTAGATCTGAAAGAGTTCTGAGAGAAGCCTAGGGTTTTGGAGTAATTCATTGTAATCTACTTCATTTTTTTAAGCAATTGAAGCTTTATTTTTCCCAATTTTGGTGTTCTTCGTGTTTCTCTACTAACTAAAAGTTTCTCAATAGTATTATGGATTACTTGGCGAGGAGTATATGCATACCGCCTAGGCGTTCAACCCTTCGGCGCCCAACAACTTTTTTAATACAGCTATCTAGGCGTTGAACCTTTCAGCACCCAATAATTTTTTTAATACAACTGCCCAAGGGGAAAGATAATAATTAACAGGTACTAGGCGCTGAACCATTCAGCGCCCAAGAAAAAATACATATCATTTGGCCTTTTGGTGTTAGGCGCTGAACCGTTAAGCGCCCAAGGAAAAAAATGTAATTTACTGTTAGATCAAAATAGTATGCGATTCTAGAATACCGGTATGGTAAATCGGAACAACATACCACTCTGTTAGAGATGCTCTAAGGGTGTGCGCTTATATATGTTTCATTGTGATGAGATATTTAAAAGCAATAATGTTGGATTACACTAAATTAACTAGTGATACAGTACTATGTATGCTGCAATCTTGTACAATCGACAAAGCAAATAGAAAAAGATTTAGGATGTTCTATGTAATGACTAGTTTTCCCCGTTGGTAAACTTTTGCCATTACTTTTAGTAATGAGGTTATGAGAAGTTTGTAAATAAACATAGAACACACTAGATTTTACGTAAAAACTCAGTAAATCCTGAGAAAAACCACGACCCCGAGGAGGATTTGAAAGTATAAATCCAATATGTACTAGATTATTACAATTGTGAAGATATGTGACTAATATAATTTAGAATTATATAAAAATTTGTGTGTGTCCTGTTGACATAAGCTATGCCTGTATTTATAGTAGATACAGACAGTTACAAAAAATTGGTCTCCTGGTTTCATGGGTGGTGGGCAAACTTCGCGGATTATGTGCAACGACTCTATTTGACCAAGTGTAACAGTTACTATAGAGGATCGAGATCTGTAGACTTGGACCTGATTTCTTCTCGAATGAACATATATCTTTGATTTGGTTATGTTAGCTTTTCCTTACCGAGTCTGGGGAATATGCTACCACAAACCCTTCTCGATACACAGGATACCTTCGACCTAACTCTTTTTAGATTGTCCTTATCGAGTCTGGGGAATATGCTACTACAATCACCGCATTCTCGATACAATTACTTGTTGTTGTGTCGAGAAGAAAAATTTTAAACTTGAAAAAGAAGTTGTAGAACAAGAAGTGTCTCATTTTAACTGTAAAAGAATCGATGTACTCTTCTCGATGATAATAAAATGATTTTTGATAGATCTTTTTTCGATGTTCGCTAGAGTAATTACATATGGTTTTGGAATTTTGAAATTTAGAATATGGTTACAACTGTCCCGTTAAAATAGGAGTTGATAAAAAAGAAAAGATGTGGTTCATTGACTTCAAAGAATAATGGCTAGATGTATTCATGTGGGTGATGCATTAAATTATAAGGAATTCGATGTACAGTATCTTTTTGTTTGTTTGAGAATTGCAGTGGTGAAGCTAGGGAAAATAGATGAAGTAGAGATATATTTGGACGGTTTAGAGCAGCAATGTAATAGCTTATTGTCTTCGAGGAGACGAAGGGTCTTAAACTTCGAGAAGAGACGTGATAAGCGTTATGCTAGGCGAATAGTCGAATAGTCTCAAAGGGGTTTGATGAACAGTCGCATGGGGCCTATAAATAGTACTTCGGGTGCCGACTGTTCACATTTCATTTCTCTAAGAAATTTTGAATGTGATTATTTGTGCTCTGTTGTTGTTAACCCTTCCATTATTGGTTCAGAGGAGATTACTTTGTTAATCAAAAGGGTAAAACTTGAAAAGGAGAGAAGTAGAAGCTGTTTGCCGTCAAGGCTGTTTTTTATTTTTGTAATATTTTGATTTGATTGTTGATTGTATGTATGGATGATTTCTTACAAACCCATTATAGTTTAGATATGTATGAGTTAGTGTGAAGAGGTAATTTAAATTAGAATAAGTATAGTTGTAGAAATTTGCAGAAATCAGTTTTTAGGGTTTTTCTGGCTTGTCTATGATTTGGGGATAATTTGGTGATGTTTGTTGATGTCTGAGTGATTATTGATGTTAATAGGTTGTTGTGGATGTGGGGTTTTGCTTCGATTTGGATAGAGGTAGATTTTTTGGTACCGTAAGTATTATAGTAGGTTTTGGAGTAAATGAGTGTTTGAGGAATAGAAGAGTTTAAGGGAAAATACGTTACTGGATACGCCATATATTTCCTGATTTCACGCCGAAGAAAATGGAAATTAAAATTTTTAGATTTGGTCTCATTTTGGTGGGAGTCTGGGCGCCATAGAAACGTCTTCGAGAATCTTTTTACATCCTCTTAAAAATCTTCGAGAAAAATTAGATAGTTTATCGAGAGAAAAAGCAAAACCATATCGATGATAGGACTTAATTAAAATGAATGCGTGAATTGGATCGATAAGAGATATGATAATCTCGAATAAATTAAAACTTGTAATAATCAGTTTTTTTTCCTTTTATTCGAGAACTAGATAGGAGGTAGAATGAGTTGTGGTAGAGTATACTATTTTAGGTTTAAAAATAAATGGCTGAACCAATTCAAATTGCTAATTATTCTGATGCTGATGTAGAAAGAATTTTTGCAAACTTTGTCGATGTAGAACCTGCAGTGGCTTATTTCGCATCTCGGACTCATGCTTTATCTTCGACCAACATACAAACTTTCGACCTCATCAATTGAGCACGTGGTACATTTATAGTACAATAAAAAACAAGACAGCAATATTAGGAAACAGTTATAGTACGAGTTTCTCAACCAACATCACTCGCCCATGATGCTTCTCGTGCTCTTGGTTGAGAGCCATCTTATAATAGCTTATTCCGCATCTCGGACTCATACTTCGTCCTCAAACTCATCA
Organism: Kingdonia uniflora; assembly: GCA_014058105.1. Lineage (NCBI taxonomy): Eukaryota > Viridiplantae > Streptophyta > Magnoliopsida > Ranunculales > Circaeasteraceae > Kingdonia > Kingdonia uniflora. The sequence goes on from JACGCM010001560.1 coordinate 3,200,887, forward strand.
ACATACACGAAACACTACTAAAGGTATATTCAGTATCCCTAAGTTCAAGTCATCACTTTCGACCTCTACATCAATAGTTTGAGTTAAGCAGATGCACAATCATCAACGAAGCCATTACGAAGCAACAAAGATCAGAACGTTACATAATCTGGTCAAAGAATATCTAACATATATTTTGTAATGTTTATTATTAAGAATCTTAATAGTCATCAAACGGTCATATTAAAAGACCTATAAATAAGACCAGAGAATTCCAGATGAAGGACAGAAGAATCCTCACTCTAACATTACATATACTCAGAATACTCATTGTAATAAGCTAGCAATCTCAATAATATCACTATCTCTTTCTCAAAATCCTCAAGAGAGATCGTGGTTTTTAACCTATTCAAAGATTTTCCACGCTAAATTATCTTATTAGCTATCACTTACTATTCTTGAGCGTTTTAAACACATCTGGTATAAAGGCTAAGTTCGAATCCCAAAATTAGGCTCTTATAGAACCCATAATAATTAATGAAACTACCTGTGTACAGGATTTAGGTATGAACTACAGAGTCGGGGAGAGAAGTATGGACATGGCTCAAGAGAATCTAGCTAGGTTTGAAAAAGAGGTTGTCGAGGTTTTTGATGAGGAAAAAAATGGAAATCGACTTAGAACATGAGCCACAACCCAGTGATCGAGAAGAATATGTTGGTGGGGATGGAGAAGGAGGAGAGGAAGAAAGAAAAATAGATTTTATGGGGGAGTATTACGGGGATGCCAAGGAAACAAAGAAAATCTTGATTTGTAAACAAAATTATGGCATTCCCGATAACATTAGGCTGGAGGAGTACCTTGGGGAGATGACTGAACAAGAGCTCCATATGTAGGGCATTGTGGTCCATCCAGAACAAATAAAGAAGGGGTTGAAGTTACCCCTTTAGTGCTGAGCAAAAGAAGTTTTTAAGCTTCTATGATGTTGCTCCCGGTCAGTTTAATCTAAATGTATATGACCTTTTTAGAGTGGGGCAGTGTTAAATGGTTGATTTCAAGAGAAGGGGGAACATGTAATTATTGTTGATGACTTGTGTGTGTATTACACACTAAAGCGGAATCCTGAGAAAGTTGGCTATAGATACTTAGCCAGGTTTCTCAAGAGGACATTGTTTTATGAGATGGTGTCGACTTGGGGGCAATACTTTACCGACTGCTTAGTCATTTCAGGGAACTATGATTTCGACCCTAAAGTCCCTGAGGAGCCTTTAAAAATGAAGAGTTTCCATCTAGGTTTGTTTGGAATATGTTTGATTTAATGTAGGAGTAATTTGTTGTTTCTAAAGTATTGTTGTTTTGATGAAGTACTAACTAATTTTTTTATTCTTTTTATTTATTTGCAGCTACAAAGGAAGTGGATAGGAACTCGAAGGTCTCAGAGATGTTGTACAACTTGAGAACCAATTACTTCAGGCGGATCGACTATCTAGTTGCAGATCAAGGGGAGGTTGAGGAGTTATTCTAAGAAGTTGGATTAAAAGATCTTGAACTGAAGGATCTGAAGTTCCCCTGATTAATGGGAAAATGTCAGCCAAAAATAAGAGAACTGTTGAGTCAAGTCTCCCCCTCGACAACCCTACTCTCAGTGGGTATACCACTGACTCTGCTGCTGTTGATAGAGAGGCCCTGTTGAGTAGGTCTTTCAGCAAGAAGAGAAAGAGAGCTACCAATCCTCCTCCTGCCCTTGCACAACTATCGAAGAGGTTGATTCGTGTAATGTCCCAGAATTTCAAGATAATTTTTTTGTTTATTATTAAGTATTGTTACTATGATTCATATATTGTTATTCGTTATGCATCCATTTATTCCTTTCGGCAGGTATTGTATGTTAGATTCATTTGATGTAATTTTGGCGGTACGGTGGTTATTCAGAGGAGGAGGTGGCGTTGTGGCCTTGGGAACCCCTAGATAGGTTAGTGGTGATGTTTGTTTGATGTGTTTGTGGTTTGGTGTGGTTCCGGTGAGCCGTTGGATTGGCCGATAGGTTTTCGGAGTTTTCCGAGCAAAGATTCTTTTTCGGGGGTTTAGGCATTTTGGTGGCCGTGAAGCGGTAGAGGTGGTGTTTAGACCTTGGGAACCCTTTGCTAGGGTTGTGATGGTTGTTCGGTTTGTTCCAGTCTTTTGAGGGTCTTGGTATTGTGTGTGGTTCAGGAGGACCTCAGAGTGACATTTTTGGATTCTTCCAGTTCTTGTTTGAACGATCGTTCGAACGACTGGTCGGCTATATATATATATATCATTATCCATTCTCTTTCCTTACATTTCTCTTTTTTTTTCTCTCTCTCTTCTCCTAACCGAATCCTCTCCTCTCCTCCCTCGCTTGCCGATTTCTTCGTGGATTCTTCGCCGTGATCTCTGCCGTTTTCCCTCGGTGAGTAATTCCCTCTCTCTCTCTCTCTCTTGTATCATTGGTTGATTTCGGTTTTGGTGAGAACCCTTGTGATATTGGACTAATTTTAGGGTTTATGATTAGTGGGTGTATTGTTGATTTGAGGAGTGTGATCATTGTAGGTGTTGGCCGGTGGCGGTGATTGCGTGGGTTGAATTGTTAGTGTTTGGGTGCCAAAAATTATGGGGTTTTCTTGCAGCTGTTTGGTGGTATGATTGGGGTTTAGTATGGTTGGGAAGAGAAGGTATGGTGGCTATTCTAGGTAGTAGTTGTTGCCGTTTTGGAGAGGGCTGCCTGAGCCGACAATGGTGGTCGTTTTGGTTCAGAAATTACTGCCATAGTTACTGTTATTATGGAAGAAGGGTTATGACTATTTGAATGCCCTTTGAACACCGGGTTCGTGATTATTGGGCAGCTGATTTGGCGGGGTTAGAGTGGCTTATCTTCATGTGTTTGTGGGTGGTCGGTGTAGCGCAGCGTAGCGTGGTGGACCGTGGGTTTAGATGCAGTTCTGTTACTGAATTCAGTTGTGGTGCTGATCTAAAATGCAGTTTCGGGCGGGTATCCTATGTCGGAGTTGCGATTGGGCTCCGGTACTTCATAGTGGTTGATGTTGTATTGTTCTTGGTCCTTTCCATGGCTGATTTGGAGTTCTGGAAGTTGATTCACGGATCACATTTCCGTTGGGGTTCTGTTTGGGCAGTTTCGCCGAGATTGTCGTTCCGAGCATATCGTCAGGCGAGTTTTATCTTCCTTAATAACTAGACCATTATATTGATTTGTGAGTTATTGTATCACATAGTTTATCATGTTTATTACCATGATTATGTTAGTATATGGGTTAATTGCTTAGGACACATTCACGGGTTATCCGTTTAGCATACCTTAGGCGAGAGTACTTAAGGGTTTGATAAGTTAGTAAAACCCGAGTTAGTTATAAGTTTAGTTACTAGATAGAACCTGTAGGTTATGTTTAGTCAGAGGAGGTTAGTCTTTGTTGTCGTCGATGTGATGATGACTCCTGAGATTCCTCTTAGACCGATTTCATTGTGGGTGGTTATTGCGGATCTTTTCTTCATTAAGGTTGAGAACAAAGGTGTTTCTCAGTGTGTTGCGACGCCTCAGCGTAGCTATATTTTTTTATATATATATATATATAGTATCTTGAGTATGGTATTGTTGGTTAGTTATTAGGGTTCCCCGCTTGTTTCAGGGTACTAGTGACTTGGTTTGACGATTAGTAGAGACTTATGGACGGCTTATGGTTTAGCCGCCATTTTTCTGAGATAGTGTAGTTCAGAGACTATAGTTCTCACCCTATAGTATAGCACCCTGGTTAGTTTGGGTTGCTGGACTTGGTTCCAGGGTAGTCTTGGGGTGACATAGCTTCAGTAAGACATGGTCTTCAATTCGGATCTCGTCCTCTTGCCTGCTATTGTTTTGATTAGTCTTAGGACTAGTCAAGGTGTTCTCTGTGCTCTCTGTGTTCTCGAGGCCTGGTCCTTGAGCACTGTCATTGTGATTGGTGGCTATTTGGAATGTTGGATTCCATGAGGGAGTTTGGTATCTCCTAGACTGTTAGTTGTTGATGGTGAGCAAACAGCTTGTCCGTGGTGGTTGGTCGAGGATGTGAACTTCTGATAGTTTGCCTTAGGATTGTTTACTTATCGTGTTATGACACTTATTGTCCTCATGATTTTTAGAGCTGATAGAGCTTACTCTTAAGCCTTCTTTCCCCGGGATGAGGCTGTTAGGGTTGTGTTCCCCTCCGTCATCTAGGAGGCAGTGAAACAGCATGGCTCAGTGAGATCCGCGGCTGAGCTAGGTAGTTTATGAAGTTGTACGTCACCCGTGATCTTGGAATGCGGCTGAAACCTCCTGTTGGATCCGGTTCCTGTACATCCGTGCTGGTGGCTTATGTACATGATTAGGAGGATTGTGAGTTGTTTTATTATTGGGGATTGTTGACTACTTGTTGGACTCTTGTAGGTCACCCCATGAGTGCTAGTCTGTGTTGACAGCCAGAGTATTATTGTACTTGATGGTAATCATATTGCTTTGAGGAATCTTACAGACTGATGTTGTTTAGGTGTCATGACGGTTAAGTTGCTGTTTCATCTAGGTTTAGATGGTGCAACTGAGTCACAGGAGGGCATCTATGTTAGTTTTGGTTGCCACGCTCTCAGGCAGGTGGTTATCCTATTGTGTACTGGTTGTGTTAACAACAGTTGTGTTTCAGTCTCTAAGATCATGCTCACATCCATAAATGATATATTCTCTCATTATCTTACTGCGTTTGGATACATAAACAACTCCGCATCAGCTGGCCCCCGATAGGTTGATAGAATCCTTGGATCGGGTTAAAGTTTTAGAGGTGAAGATATGGTTGGATTAGTTTTCCTGGTGCCCAGTCTCGTCCTGCGTTGAGAGACATGGTTGGATACTATTTCCTGGTGCCCAGTCTTTTCCTCTGAGTGAAGTTATGGTTAGAATAGTTCTCCTGGTGCCCAGTCTCATCCTGCATGGAGAGACATGGTTGGATGCTAGTTCCTGGTGCCCAGACTCCTCAGACGAGGTTGAAATACCTATGTTAATATCTTTTAGTCTGGTCAAGCTAGTACAGTACATCGTACCCTTGTATCCAACAATATCCGGTAAGGTAAATCCTTTTTCAGCAGTTGTCAACCCACTTTAGTCTTGGGGGATAGCCGTTTGGGTTGACATCGCTAAACTATTGCATTTGGGATAGGTATGGGACTATCCCACTTCATCATAAATCTTTCTACACCATCATCATCATCATCAAGCATATCATTGTATCTCAGCATACTTCCAATTGGTAGGTTCTTCTGATCGAAATCCTTAACCCTTTCTGCATTATGTTTTAATATAGAATCTTCTGCACTTGGGATAATCATAAGATTATCTCTTTCCATTATATCATCATCATACCATATAATTGCATTTGGGATAATTATGGGATTATCCTAGTTCATCATATTCCTCTACTCTTATCTTAAATTCTTCTTCTCCTAATTGATTGCGGTGTCATTAGATTCTTCTTCCTTCTGCATATTCCCTTCCTCTCTGCATCAACTCTTCCCTATTTTGTATCTAGTTAATTTATTAGGTTGAGTAGTCTGTTGGTTATTGTGAGCTTTAGGCTGGTATTTGGTTGTGGGCGATCTCATTCAGCTTGCGGTAGCTTCGGGATTGTGCCTGGTTGGGGATTGGATAACCCGATCGGTTTGTAGTTGGCCGAGGGTTGTTTACCCATGTGTGTGATTGTATCCCTGAGATAGATTAGTTGCGTGTGGCGCTGAGAGCCACAATAGTGATTAAAGTGTACTTAGTGGTCCTTTGTCTGGAGTGTAGATTATCACTCCTTTGTACGAGGTATATTTATAGATAGATTTATTAGTCATCCTATACATATGATATATATATATATATATATATATATATATATATATATATATATATATATATATATTGCTTATCGTTAGATATCATTATATCCTATTATCATTAATATTTATATCCATCTCAATGGTTAGTACAATTGCTTAGCTATTCTTGGAAGTTAGTGAGCTCGTTGTTTGCTCACTCTCGCATCCCCTCTTTCAGTGTCAGGCTGTTTCAGGTTTTAGTTGCTGCTGTGGTGAACCTTGGGGAGCTGAGCTGGAGGCTCAATCTCCTGCTATTGCAGTTGGGCTTGCTGCGTAGAGGTTTGTAGAATCTTACGTTTAGATTCTGTTATCTTAGTCTTCCGCTGTTTCTGTTTTCCTTATTACTCTGTTGTGATACTATTGTGAATGACTGGGCTAGAATTTGTCTACGGCTCGGTTGTTCGTGGGGCGAATCTGTAGATTTCCCGACCTGCACAGCTTCAGATCTAGTAATTGGTCAAGCTACTGATTACTGGATTTTGGGGCGTGACAATTCAACAGGCTCCAATCGAGATTGTGGAGAAGTCTGTAGTGGTTGGATCGGGGACTTCCAATTTTCCTAGGTCGACTACTGTAACGCAGCAGAAGGCTGGGTCTAGGAAGAAAAGTACCCCCTGTAAGCTGAAGACTAATACTGTTAGGAATCTTGGAGATTCCGAGGAGGAGGCTGAACGGACCATTGAGTCCTATGTGGTTGGGACAACTACTATGAAAGAAGATTTTGTTGACTGCTTAGCTGGAGCAGATAGTTTGTCGACCTTCTTCATCGAAGGTCGCCAAACAATGAATAAAGTGAGAAACTTTCATGCCTTATTTCGATTAATGAAGTTACTTCCGCATTCAAGAACTCATATTATTACTCTCATACAGATCAAGAAGTTGATTCTTGATGGGAGGCCTCATCTTCTTGGTACCGAGGATTTGGCAAACCAACTCCTTGTTTACAAAAACATCGAGAATGAGCTTGTCAAGAAGAAGGATGAGCTGGTGCAGGAGAAGGAAAGCCTAGAAGAGAAGCTAGAAAAGCTAAAGCTTGGGGAAGTGAAGTCGAAGGAGACTGCCGTTCGCGAAGCAAAGAATGTATGGGAAATAGAGAAGAGGAAATAGGTCGAGAAGATAAGGGGTGACCTAGCGAAGGAGAGATAAGCTGCATTGGCTCTACAAAAGTCTAATTTTGAGGATGATGTTCGCGAATAGATCTTATTTGTTTGCAGGTCGATGGAGGTAAAAAACGCCAAAATTCTTGATGAAGCTAACACGGAAGCAGATCATATTAATATCGACTCTTTCAAGTGCATGAAGGCCAACTTCTCTGGGCAGTTCGATCTGATGGAGGAGAGGAAAGACTTTTACAAAGGTTTGGCTGTTATTGCGAGGGCGACTTTTGTTGATTTTGATGCTGAGGAGGAGGAGGTTCTCGATTCCCAAGATGTTGCCCCTGCCTTGGTCAATGGTTCAGAGCAGAGGGGAGGGGAGCTTCTCGATGATCTAATTCTTGGTCTTCCAGTGAAGGTGACAACCCCAATAATCTCCCTGGAAAAGTAAATAATAATGCTCTAATCTCTTCTCTTTCTACTATTTTTGTTTTGAAGTGCATAAACAAATTTTGTGTACAAGTGGTCAATGGGACCTGATAACTTTTATTATTTTGATATTTTAAATGAATTTTGGATAAGGTTGATCATGAAAATTGTGTGGAGTGAACCATTGGTAATTGTGAAAATGTTTAATGTTTTGTATAACAATATATTTGGATTTATCGATGAACGAGGCAGATGCTCTTTATTGAACATGTTTTTTGGATTGGATTAAGGATAATACTTGAAATAATTGACTGAAGTATAATAATAGTAAAAGATTTTTCAGAAGTTTCTTATAGAAGATATATCTTAGTGTAACAAAAAGATGGCAATGTTATGCATTGTCGAGTATTAAATTAATTGTTAGATAGATTCCTCTATGGGATATCGGTTCAATCGGTAAGACAACCATAAATTAGTTGTCGATGTAGTAATGATGTTGCATAAGATAAGTGTTTTGTTCAAGATGAATGTTGGAAGGGAGTAAGATGTACTCTTTGTGAGGTACTTCAAAATCACCGAGTTAAGTGTGTATCTGAGTGTATAGACTGGAGAACCATTTATGGCTTTGTGGAATGAGGGATTGGGCCATATATTTTTTCATTATGGGATATCTGGTTTGACGTATAGGATAGACATATTATGAAATATCGAATGTAGTAATGAAGTACAAAAAGAGGTTCCTGTATTAGGAGACCTTTTGTTGAAGAAATAATATTGAGGTTGAAGTACACTGGTTCAAGTGTTATCAAAAGAAAGAAACATAGAAAAAATGATTTATTGATTGTAAAGATAACTTCTTTATTGAAGAAAACATGAAAAAATTACAACGTCTTTCTATAGAACATCTTTAGATGGGCTGTGTTCCATGGGAACTTGAGTTGTAATTCATTTTTAGTCATCAACCAGTATGTACCACTGTCAGTTTTGTCGCTGATAATGTAAAGTCTTTCCCAATTTTATGATAACTTGCCAGAGTTTTTTGGTCAAGTACTATCTTGAATTCGTCGAAGCACAAGATCGCCTATGTCAAATGTGCGTTTTCTCACTTTCTTGTTATATGCTTCTTTCAAAGTATCATTGTATCGCCCCAAGTTTGTAATGGCATGATCACGAGATTCTTCGATCTAATTGAGATTACAAAGAAGTTTAAGCTCATTTTCTTCAGCAGTGACTTTCCATCTAGCGTTGGGAAGATCGGGCTATGAAAGGATAACATCTTCTGTGCCAAAAGCCATCATAAATTGTATACAACTTATAGAGGTTCGAGGTGTAGTCCTATACGCCCATAAAACAATAAGTAGTTCTTCGACCCATTTGCCATTTTTTTCATCAAGGCGCCGCAAGTCGGACTTGATACTTTTGTTAATAGCTTCAGCTTGACCATTTCCTTGTGAATAATAGGGTGTCGAAGTAGATAATTGGATTTTGTACTTGTAGAGGAATTTGAGGACTTTACTGCTGATGAATTATTTGCCATTATCTGATCTTATCATTTGTAGATAACCAAATTGAGTATGATGCCCAATTAGATCCAACAAATAAAGTCAAAACAAAATCTGAAATCAAAAACCTAAATCACAGCGCGGGTTTGGGATGAAATTCTTAGATTGAAGAAGAACCTCAGCTTAATTGTAAGAATGAAACGGTTTCAAGCTTCTCCCCCAAATCAAACCCTCGATTGAAATCGCCGATTATGAATTTGAGATCAAAACCTCGAAGTTGTAGGAGGTCACAGGAAATCGTAGAAATATAGATGGTTGAGGTTCTTATAGTTAGAGAGAGAGAGAAAAAACAAAAAAGAAAAAAAGAAAAAAAAAGAGAAAGCTATTTTTGTTTCGGAAGGGTGCTTTTGTTGTTGGTTTTATTTTGAGGTTTTTGTTTGTTTGTTTTGGAGAACAAAGTGTCGGGGGAGGAGAAGAGTAGTTTGTAGTCGGGGTTTGTTTTTTTTAGCTTTTGGACTTAAAACTTGAACTTCCGAAACTGCCCATTCATGTGCGATTCTCGAGGCACCCACATTGCATCCCAACCCTTATTTGTCTCTGGACATAAAGTAGACTTGTCCAAAACAGCAAAAACAGCGCCCCGTAATAATAAAGAGATAAGTTGATAAGAAGTAAAACAAAGGAAATACTTTAATGCCCTTGGTGTTTGGAAATCACCATAAAATCGCTTAATACTCCCTTTTTGTATACTCGGCAGTTATATAATTTTACCAAACAGAATGTCAATATGGTTTATGCAAATATTGGAAAACAAGATTTTTTTAAGAAAAAGTATTGAAATAATTACAACATGTGATCAGACGACCATCGTGTAAAATTTACTAAGGATGACAATTTGACCCGCCCCGTCGGGGATCCGCCCCGCCTCTCCCCGAAAGGGGCGGGTTTGAGTTGTATTAACCGGGTATGGGAAGTATAACATAAATCCGTTGGGAAACGGAACGGATTTGGGATTGCCTCGAAAAATCCATACTCGCCCCGCCTCATTTAAATAGTTTATTGTTATTATCCTTAAAATATATAAGTAAAAACTTAAATAAAAGAGTTTTTTTGTTGAAGAAACAACTTTATTACTTAAATGGGGCGGGGATGGGATTTAGTTGTGTAATGTGGAAGCGGGGATGGGGATCCCCGCTTAACTTAAATGGTTTTGGGGGTAGGGATGAGAGTGGGGAACTTTGACGGGGATGGGGATGGGATTAGCTCCCCCGCCCCATTGTCATATCTAAAATTTACGACATATGCAGTTAAGATGTCACAAAAAATGTTCATTCGTCGTCCATCACATTTTTTTTATTCTCCTTAGAGTTTCAATGTTTCATCCGAGTGTAGTGGTCACAGCGGTCAGTAGTAGTCTCTTTGTTTCCATTTGGTTGTGACGTTTTACAAAAACAACTGACCACTCAGCACGGCGTCTTCTGAGACGAAGTTTCAGTTAAAACTAAAAACAGTTCGCGGGCTCTCTCTCTCCATTTCAGCTTCAGCTCTAATTCATCTCTAATGGCGTCGAAAACCCTAAACCTCTCTCCACCATCAGATTCTGATTCTGATTCTGATTCTGACAACACCACCACCAATGAATCCAACACAAATCTTGAAGACTCAATCTTCAAATCATACCTCCAAATCACAGGTCGATCATCTCCTGATCTCTCCAAGATCCAATCGTTCCTCGCTTCGTCTCGATCCGGAGCTCTATCATGTATGATCTGTTTGGAGAGAATCAGATTGTCTGATCCAACTTGGTCATGTTTCAATGGCTGCTTCGCTGTGTTTCACCTTGTTTGTATCCAAAGCTGGGGTCGTCAAGCTTCGGATCTCGCAGCGGAGCGCGCTATTGCTCGGCTCTCACGCGAGCATTTCCCAATTGCTGCTGCGAAAGCGTTGGAAAATTCTAATTGGAATTGCCCCAAATGTAGAGTTGAGTATTCCAAAACCCTGATTCCTAAAATTTATTTTTGTTTTTGTGGGAAAGTAGAGAATCCTGTTAGTGATCCATGGGTTTTGCCACATTCGTGTGGCGAAATATGTGGTCGTCCGTTGAAATATAATTGTGGGCATCATTGTTTGCTTTTATGTCACCCTGGACCGTGTCCGTCATGTCCCAAGCTTGTGAAAGCGAGGTGTTTTTGTGGGTGTGTTGAAGATGTGAAACGGTGTGGGTTTAAGAAGTTTTCGTGTAATGGGGTTTGTTCGAAAGTGTTGGATTGTGGTGTTCATAAATGTGGTGCGATTTGTCATGATGAGTCTGTATGCCCTCCTTGTAGAGCGAAAGGGGTGTTTAAATGTCAATGTAGGAAGACGAAGGAGGAGAGACATTGTTTCGAGAGAGATTTCCGGTGTGAGAATCCGTGTGAGAGGTTGCTTGGGTGTGGGAAACATAATTGTGATCGTGGGTGTCATCCAGGTGAGTGTGGTGGGTGTCCTCTTCAGGGTAAACGGGCATGTCCTTGTGGAAAGAAAGTGTATGAGGGTATTGCTTGTGATGTTGTGTTGCCGACATGTGGATCAACGTGTGATAAGATGTTGGGATGTAGCTTTCATAGATGTCCGGAACGATGTCATCGTGGTTCTTGTATTGAGACTTGCAGAACAGTTGTTCGAAAGTCTTGCCGGTGTGGAAGCTTGAAGAAAGAGGTAGATATTGTCTTTGTTGATTCAATTTTCCTATTATTGTTTGAATGACAATGGACCGTATTTGAGTTGTTTAATGTGAAAAATGTTTCTACAATGTAAAAGTTTTATATTCTGCAAAAAGCTTTCAAAACGTCTGTCACGCCCCCAAAATTGGCTTCTTAATAAACTATTAAGAACGCGAATTCTGAGGTATAACGTCGGGTATCCTAAAGATGAACCCCCAAAAGACGTACTGCAATTTAAAACAAATCGTAAATACATCTACAACACTAAGAAACTACGCAGCAGAAGAAAATCTAAAAGAGATAAAAATGATAAATATTACCACAAGGATAGCAAGGACTCCAAAAGATGCAAGTCTAGCTTGCTCCAACTACTAGTATCGCTACCGCAACAATTCACCTGAAAAAGTATATATGTGCAAGGCGTCAGCAAGCAACGCCCAGCAAGTACAAATATCCAAGGTCAGAAGACATGATAGACCAAGATAAACACAGAAAAGAGACATGAAGAATCCAACGGAATTATAGGAGAAGATCAACCAAGCTACGAGTCCTAAAGAAAGTGGTCTAAGTAAAACTAATATCCTATAAATATATAAATGATGCAATGCTTTGAGGAAATGAGGTTCAATTATTAATGTTGTTTTTAAGCGTCGGCGCCAACCGGTATTATAAAAAATTATAGAGTATTATTAGGTGTGGGGGATAACTAACAGATGATGTACACAAGGTCACTTTTAATATTCGGTGAGACCACACTCTCGCACCCTTTTGTCCTCAACAGAAGCGTATCCCTTATTGGCGAACCTGGGATTGGCGGATTCCTTTTTAGTGAGCCAGGAATTAGCGGGTAATGCACCTGATCAGGATGTTCAAGGAATTTCAACCTACAGGTTTAAAGCCTGATTTATTTTCAACTTTTAGGGATCTATCCATGGGATGCTCACGTAGCATGCAGCCGAGAAGTAACAGGGAAATAATTTAGGGACTTGCAACCCGGGAACACTGATAAACAGTTACCTCATATTTTGTTTAGGGACTCGAACCCAAGGACCCTGACAACATAGCCCTACTGTGTACATGACTCTAAGTTATCCTATGCATGAATGAAATGAAGAAGTTTGAATCATATAAGAATTAAATGATCTGTCTGTCCCTGCCTAATCAGCATCTGAGACTATATCCAAAGACCTACTGCTCTTACGACCAAATGATCTATCTACCCTCACTTTAATAACAAGTGGGGACTCTATCAAATGAAGTAAAGCTCCAACATCCAATACTATCTGTCGTAACATGCCCAATAAGTGTGACTATATCAAAAAGAAACTCTAAGCATCAAAGCGAATCTAAGTCGCGTACTACTGAATCATGGAAAATCCATTCTCTTAAATGGTTGTCACAAAAGACAAACCAAGGGATCATCTAAGTTCTAGAATAAAGGACTCGCCCAAATGTCCTAGTGATATAAGGAACCTGCTTACTCTACTCGCACCTTAGAATACTAACCTCCCAATGAATAATGCCCATCACCTGGCTTCTTTATCCTAAGTAGATATAACTAATATCTCTTAATGTGCTTATGCTAACATACCTCTAATATCAGACCACACATGTCCAACCATCTCCAATATCACACATTCTTAACTCAAGACTCATATGTAAATACTAGTATAAGCTATTCCTAAAAACTAAGTTATCATATAACCATATGACTTAGATAAGGGCCCTTTAGTGTAAGGAGTACTCATCACCAACCCACATATTCACACTCTATATACAATTTCATAAGTTACAAAGGTCCATGATATATATCTGATCAGAAATGAAATAAGTCACACCTATTAACTAACGCAACCTGGTGGAGTAATCCCCCTTTGGATTAAGTAATTAATTAGATGAGAATCAACAACAATAAAAAACGATAGCCTGTAAATAGCCCAATAAAGTACCAAAATCCATATGCCCCCATGACTGGAATACCTGAACCCGTTCCTAAATCAACTATCATCAGCTCGGTAAGCAAGGAGCCATTAATCACCTTATTCCCAAATCGCTATCAAGTATACCACCTGAATTAAGTGTGGAACCACTAATATCACTTACATTTAATAGATAACTCGAGCTCTTACATAGATCAGACCCAATACCCTTACTAACTACAAATCATAACTTCTGGTCAAATGAGTGTCTTGTAAACCATAGACATGCTTTTGTTTTCTAGTACAAAAATCATAAAGGAATATAACATAGCTCAACCTCTGATCACTTGCCTAATGTATGCATCACGATGCTCAACGTACCCTAACTAAGATAAGATGAAACACTACATGTACTCATTACTAAGATAAGATGAATCGACTAACTTACATAGCAACACTAAGAGTAAACACCCACAATATCTAGTCCTACTCTCCATGAAAAGTACCAACGGAAAAATGGTAAGGAAAACGCCAAAGTTTCTAACACGCTCCCTATATCACTATAGAACTATATCTGTTCAACAACTAAAGATAAGACTAAAGAACACCTCTACCAGGTACATCTCCTTAATGAAGCTTGAAAAGTGCATCCATGGATTACAAGATAATAGTAACTCCTAGAGTAATTCCCCATATGTATCTACATTCAACAACAACATGACATCCAAGTATGAGTAACTATGGTTAAGCCGTTTCTTATGCAAATTAAAACAAAGTAATAGCTAATACCTGCCATAACCCCTGGATGTAACTTGACCAAATATGGATTCTAAGACCATCAGTAATATATTATATTCTAACTATATAAGATTGATACACACTAGAAAGCATGCTCAATAATTGTAGATTTCTCAAACTAATCATCCATATGAACAAGGATAAATGCACTTGCCTGATATAATGCTAATGCTGAGCAAAGCAAAGCAAAGCAAAGATTCCTCCCCTCCCTAGAACAGTAAAAACCACTCTCGATATACTCGTTCAGAATTTCCAGCCACACCAATGATGAAGGATTTGAAGGAATTCTTCAAAGATTAAAGGTTAATGGAAACAATAAGTTTGGGGTTAGCTACCCTCTCTCCTGATTTCAAAATAAAAAGGGGAAGAAAGGTTGAAGGAGGAGAAGGAGGAGGAGTTGGAGAAGAGTTAGGGAGAAATACGGTGGTGGTTGTTTGAATGGGTTCTCCAAAGTTAAACAAAACCAAGAACATGCTAATATAATACAGGTGCAAGCTAAGTAAATAGCAACTGGAATACAAAAGAAAAAAATAACGGGGCGCTACAACGTCACATAATCGACTAGCTTAAGTATGTACTTACTAAAACTGCTAAAGCCAACAAACCTTTGACTGCATAGTTCTATACTAAATCTAGCATAGATTCCTTGTTTTCAAGCGTTAGCGTGTGAAAGAAAATGTCAAGGAGTACGAGATTGTGGGCGTCATGCGTGTAAACGTCGTTGCTGTGATCGGGACTGCCCACCTTGTTCAGAGGTGTATGTCACTATTCCCTTCATTTTGCTTTCCGTTTCACATTTTTCTGTTAACTATATGTTAATCATGTTAAATATTTGAATTCCTTAGGTTTGTGGAAGGAAGCTTCGTTGTAATAACCACAAATGCCCTTCTCCCTGCCACAGGTATGATACAATTTTTTTCATTTTATGAATGTTCACCATTTTGTATTTTATGGAAGTACTTATCATAACTGTACTTCATATTCTTCTTGCAGAGGTCCCTGTGCACCTTGTCCGCTCATGGTGACTATATCATGTTCATGCGGAGAAACTCGCTTTGAGGTGAGTGCTCAATGATCCCCCTCTTTTCACATACTTGAGAGGGTTAACTTTTTTACCATGTGGATATCAAACTTGAAAACAGTTATTTTTTGAAAATTTATGCAATACAATAAGATCCATAAAAAAACATATTAAAGTTGTAAATATGCATTAATTAGTATGTGCCTCATATAATACCATTTGTCTTTAAGTTTTATTTATATCAATCATGCATAGATGTACACATTCTGTGTTATCTTATAATCAGGGTAGTTTGGCTAACAATTCATTTGGCTGATGGTTTCCAAATTGAAAACATTTTTGGAGAGACTAATAGAGCGGCATATTTGTTAGCTGCATGTAATTCTGTTTCCAATTTGTTATTTCTTAGGACCTTTTACTGAGCAACTGGATATCATTATGTACTAGGATACTACCGGGGGTTCTCTACTTGAAAATGTATCTCCAAATAATTTACTCTAACACCTGTTAAGGGAACCCCAGCTTGCCGTTGCAAAAAAAAATGAAGTTGAGATGGTAATATGTAACTTTTGTGTTTTGTAACACAATAAGTAAATGCCCTCCCATGCATCCCTTAGTTGAACTTCGAATTTCTTATGATCTGAGCAAAATATTTTTTTGCCAAGGCTGTTTGTGTATGTTGTTTGATGCTAACAGTATGAAGTCGCACTTCCACTTCTTTGTCCTGATTCGAGACACTTCACTTCTCAAACTCTTTCCTCCTTCAATAGATACATTACTGCGTACACACAAATCACATATGCCTTTGTTTGACTTGAAACTCCTTTTTGAATATTTGCAACCCTTCCTCGCCCTCAATAATTTTACATCCTATATCTCAAAACATTCATCTCTTTTTTTTAAATCAAATTTTTCTCTTGCATCTTTTCAAGTTTTTTTTTTTTTTTGGTAATGAAGATTGTAGGTTAGTATCATTAAGGTATATCCATTTCAGTCAATTATCAGTGCCTAATTTATATTGAATTTATTTTTTTATTTTTCTGACAGGTTCCTTGTGGGACCGAAGCAGCGCAAAGGCCTCCTAAATGCTCAAAACCCTGCCGGATTTCTTGTTTATGCAAGCATGCAACAAACCGCAAGGTAATGAACATGGTTTCATGCTCCTTCAATTTTTTAATTGAAGAGAGTTCTGTCTCCTTACTTCTTAAGGCCTGTTTATCTTAGTTTTAGAAAATCTGTAAACCGGCATATGAACTGTTAAGCACTTTGAAAACTTTAAGCATTTGGTTAATTAAAACTTAGCGCTTTTTCAAAAAATGCTTGAAGTGGAAGCTGTGTGTCAGTGTCTTCTGTAAATCACTTTTCAAAAGTCGGTCTCTTAACACTCATCTGCCAATACAGTTTATTTGTTCAAGATTCAAATTAGAAATGGACTCCAATACAGGAAACCGAGTATTACAATTTACAAGTATTAGCAAACACCATAAGAAAGCTTTCTAAAATTATAAGTGCTTTCCTTTTATGATTATAGAAAGGATCTTTATGGTTTTGGACAAAGTTACTTTTTCTGTGAAGATTTTCTTCTCATCGGTGAGAAGATATCTTACCGATGTATTCACATGCATTCTTAAGAAAATCAACATTTGGACAACGATCACATCATATAGCATGTCTCTAGAAACAAAAAAAGCTCTAGCATCTACTGATAATTTTTTTGGTGTATATTAGCCCCATAAATGCCACTATGGAGCCTGTCCCCCTTGTCGGCTACTTTGTGATGAAAGTTTTCCCTGTGGACACAAATGCAAATTGAGGTGTGCTAGTCAACTCAAGATTTTCAGTCCATGAATGACATTGAGCATGCTTTGGCGAATATTATTTATTTCCAAACAGTGTCCTTCTTCTTAGTTAGAACTGCATTTTCTCTTCAGGTGTCATGACCCTAAACCTGCTCCTAACCCTGAGTTCACATTGAAACCGACGAAAAAACAGTTGAATCAGAAGCTCGAAGGTACCCCTGGATCACCATGTCCGCCTTGTCCAGAACTTGTTTGGAGGTCGTGCCTAGGCCAGCACATTGGAGCAGAAAAGATGGTTAGTTATATATTTATTAATTAATGGAACTTCTATCTTTTTTTTGTACTTGCAGCTAGATACGTTTTAGTCATTCTTTCACATTTTCTGACAAGTAACTTTGTTTTTCCCTTCAGATGGTTTGCTCTCATAGAGCAATATTTTCCTGTCAAAACTTGTGTGGAAACCTTCTTGCTTGCAGCAATCATCACTGTACAAAATCTTGCCATGCTTTGAAGATTCAGAGCTCAACACAGGATCAGCATGTACGAACCGACTTATGTGAAGAGTGTGATCTTCCTTGCCAAAAGGTTAGGCTCTGTTTGATAATATATTTTTGATTATTGATTCAGCTGTTGGTTTTTCGCGGCATTTACATTAGGGCTTTTGGCAACCATCTTCTGTCACTTATTTCATGGACTTAAAACTGTTTTTGGTAAAACTATAGACATCCTTCTTTTTCCAGCGTTCTTCCAATGACGCATGACTTCGGCCATGTATGTGAGGGTAGTGGGGAAGGTGAGGAATGATATGCAAGAGAGAAATAGTAACTTTTGTCATTTTCTTCAATTAAGATTTGGTATTTTTTACTTCTCAAATTACCCATTCAATTGTCATTTACATTTAAGAGCTTATAAAACTATTTGTGGACTGGCAAAAATGGCTATTCTAATTCTTTAAGTGGCTGAAAAAATGACTTATCAATCCCTTGATATATTAAACTAATGGTTTTCAAACTGAATCTAGGTTATATTTCTTGTTCTTCCAACAAGAAAGATAACCATGATCTCTTAGCAATGTTTTAATGCCCTTTCTTTATTTTGAGGTCAAATTTTTTCTGAAGGGTATGATTACCTTGTATATTTATGAGTTTAGTTATCTTCTTTCAGGAGAGGAAGCTTGCATGCCCACACCCTTGCCCACTACCTTGTCATCCTGGAGATTGCCCCCCTTGCAGTGTACTTATCAAACGGTCATGCCATTGTGGTTCCATGGTCCACGTCTTTGAGTGCACATACTACAACAGTTTGCTTGAAAAGGAGCAATTAAGAATTCGATCATGTGGAGGGCCCTGCCATAGGTAAACTTCTTTGTTCCCTGCATTCATTTGTTGCTGTTTTCTATATTCTCAGAACCAGTTCACTAAGTTGACTTAGTTAATCAACTTTGATACTTTTGAGTTAGGCTGAATCCCTTTTCTCTTTTCATACTTTTGGTCTATTGATTCTAAGATTCGGAAATTTTCCAAACATAAGATCCGATCATTCGAAGTGTTTATTTATTGTAAATTGTTAGCATCGAGTAGCATTATACTGATTCTTATCGTGTTGGATATGCAGAAAGTTGTGCTATTGCTCACACCTATGCCCTGAGATGTGTCATCCTGGTAAATGCCCATATCCTGGCAAGTGCTCTAAAAAGGTATTAGTACCAATATATTATTATCTTTCCTGCTATTTTATATATATTGTAACTGATTTTTTTCAATAAGAGTAGTGGAGATTGTATATTATTTCCTACAAAAACAATACATGGTATTTTTTTTAGAAGGTAAAAATATTTATTGGCGTCTCAAAAGAAAGGTCTTCATATAATAGCAAAAATGGTGTTCAGTTCAAAATTATATTTCATAATTTTTTTTTTTATAATTTGAGGTTAACATTCTAAAATTACGGGATTATCTGGGTTTGAAAACAACAGCATGATCTTTTAGATGCAAGTGGCCGTTGTTTTTTTCTTAAACTATAAACAGTAAGTTAGTCTTGTAAGGGAATTCCATTATCATAAATATCAGAAAGGTGGAGGGCGCTTTCAAGGGCCTATAATTGGATAATATAAGGGTGCTATCGGGTTGCGAGCACCACATTATAGCTCTAGTGCGGTGGAATTTGTCTCTTGGGCAGTGTTTTACGTGGTAGCCAGTTCTCCATGTGATGAATTAACTTCAATAGTATTCTCGTTTCACAACATTTGTAAAATTTTAAGTTTGAGTTGTATGTTTAACCGTTCAGAATTTATCTGCCACCTATTTCTTGCTTTGAGGGGACCATTTTTTTGGTTCTTTTTGACTCAACTTCTGTTTCAATAACCCATCTAGGTTTGTTTTTATTTGCTTTTTTGGTAAAAGACAAATCCGTTCTTGTTCTTTATTACATTATTATTTGTTGAGATATATAGTCCCACATCATGCAAATCAAGCCTTGCACCTCAAATATAAGATGCTGGGGCTACTCCTCTTATTGCCAATTGGTTTTGAGATGGAACCTCCCGTTTTAATATTATTTAATCTTGACAAGCTCGATATGAAGTTACATTAAAAAAACGTTGGGCTGCACTCATTTGGGAATATACAACTTTTGACATGCATTAGGATAGGTGCCACATATTGAAATTAAAGTTTAATCTTAGTTCTAAATTCTAATAACATCATAGTGGATGCATTGTATGGGTCATACTTCATAGCCAAGACTTTGGAGTAAATTAACAATTTTACTTTTTCATTTTTCTAAGCTTTATCTTATCCCGAGGTCAATGGTCTTACAGGTCAATGTTCGTTGTGGTTGTCAAAACCTTAAAAAAGAGTGGGTATGTCAAGATGTTCAAGCAGCCTACCGCAACACGAGTCGTGATCCTAAAGATATCTCAAAGAATCAATTTGGAGTTGGACTACTTCCTTGCGATTCTAATTGCACGAGTAAATTAAAGACTGTAGATCCACAACTGCAATTACGTAAGGCTAAAGTTCTTGAGGTACTTTCCTCTTACCTCCGCCAGAATAGACATTTTCTCTATTTTTCATTTTTCATTTTTCCTTTTCCCTTTTCCCTTTCCTATATAATTAAATACAAGCAATTTCTTTGACATTCTCAATAAAAAGAAAAATAAGATATTTCAGTCGGTATAATACAAACACATACCCTATGTTTAAATTTGGGTTTAATAAATCTTAAACAAGCAAAAACTGAATGAATTCTAATATTCTCATCTTCTTCTCCAAAGAAAGAAGAGGCTGATTTGGGAAAACATGTGCCGAAGCGTAAGAAGAGACGTGAGAAGGTACACGAAGTAACGAAAGATTCGAGACTACAGGTTTGTGGTACTTATGTTTTATTATAATATGTAATAATCATGTGTCTTTTTATTTCATATATTGCTCATAACAATCATGGTTCTATTTGCACAGGCAATTGGTACAACTTTGTGGCGATATTTCATTTTTCTTTCCATATTAGTAGCTGTAATTGCTGCCACCTACTATGGTTACAAGGGTTTGCTCTGGCTTTCTGATTGGATGAACGAGGTTGAAGAACGAAGACAGAGAAGAAGATTCCCATGACTCAAATCAAATGATGAGGTCAGTACGACTAATCCTCAAAAGCATCGGCCACATTTGGACCATGTCACCTTGTTGAAGCTTGGTGAAAAATTAAAAAGAGTCTGGTCAAAATTTTGACTGCACTATTTCTGTTTATATTTTAGCTCATGTAGAATGATATAACTTATTATATAGGGAGATAATTTTGTATCTGAAATAATTGAAATAAATAACTTGTACCTTTCAATTTAACAAGTTCACTACTTTTTTCTGACATAATTTATGTGGAATCCATAAGCAAATGATTTGAAATAGATTGATCACACACAATAAGAACACAGAAAATAAAGAAATCCACAACACTATTAACATTTTTAATGTAATTTTCCCGAAACTAATGGTATCGTTTAAAATCATTTAGTGTAGAGCTGGAAAGTCATGATATAATGATATAAGCCAAAACCACTTACTACTAAACCATAAAGTAGTATTCGGCTAGAATCATCCTCATGTATAAAACAGTAGTGAAATGCATGTGTGAACATTAAAATTAAAGGACATGAACTAACATATTTATATTTGAAAAATCATATATTTGTTTTTTCATCCTCGGATGTGATTGTGATCAAACTTTCCTTCATTGGCTTTCACACATCGTCACATTTCGAGAACTCTCGAATCTTCCATGGGATAACTGCGGAAAAATGAAGAAGAAGAAAAGGCTTTTGATTAAGAAAGAAAAGAACTACATTCAGGTCTGAATAATTCTCCCCTCCCATTCCAGACTCATCCTCATTCCTCAATGATTACAATCAACGTAGACGGTGAAATCTAAACAATCCGTGCTGTCCCCATCAGTACCAACCTAATCATCCATACCTACTGTCTTTCGCTTTCTTTTAAGGAAGACATTAGAGTGCTTTGTTTCTCTTCAGTTAATAAAGTAGGCTAGTGTGGCCCGTGGTCCATAACTCTATGGGTTGATAGAGGTTATAATCCAGAACCTATCTATGGTCATAATCAATTGGTCCACTTTTCTTCTTTTTTCTCTGAAAATAAAGTTAGCTTGTAGATCTCCATCACTCTTTAATCAACATTGAAGGTTGTTTACCAACTTGATTATTGTATAGTAGTGGCATAGTGGAATGACAGAGAGATAGTGTAAAGTTGTGTGAATGTTTTAACAGTTGGTGGCTCTCTTAGGCAGTTTTCTGAATGAAAATCCAATTTATTTATTTTTTCAGCTAAGTTTTAAAATTTGTATCCATAGTCATCGTTTATAGACCCATTGATCACGCTCTCTTTTTTTCTTTTCTTTTTTCCTCTTCTCTGAGTCTTGATCACGATCAAGTGTTTTTTAGAATAGAAATTTGTAGTTGCCTGGAAAGACTTATTAGAGTAATATTTTTAGTCTTCTAGACAGTTGATCAGTTCTTTTCTTCCTTTTGTTTGCCTGTTTATTCTACCCGTGTGTTCAGACAACTGAAACCAAATTCCAAACCAACATTTTCTTTCGCTGAGTGCTTCTTTAGCTCTCTTCTTCCATCCTTAACAGTTGAATTCTTGTAGACATCACCATCTTTTGATGTTGTTTCATATAGTTACGCTTGTACAGTAATAGAATGTCGTTGATTTTTGTGGATACCTTCACATATGTATGGGGGTTTCTTATCATCATAATTGTAGAGGGTATGGCAAAATAACTCCAAATTGAGGGTTTCTCTTAATAACGCATAGACATTATCGTTATAAAAAAAAACGCGTAGACATTATACAAATAGAATTGAATTAGGAAGGGAAAAACTTAAAGAAAAGGAAGGGAAAAACATGTCTATTAAAGATAAAATTTGAGATATAACAATGAATATGTCCCCCACATATATAAATCAGAATCCAAAATCAATGTTAAGTCAGTTTTTATCAACCCTACAGAAGAACAATTTCTATCTTTACAGTCACAACTCACAAGTATACAAGAAACAAAAGAAGTATAAACAGTAAAAGAAAACGTTTTCTTTCTGAATCCTCATCTTCTTCTTTTGAGGTTTTCGATTTTTCATTCTGAACCAATGGAAATACTAATACTAGAAATGCTCCCGTGACTATCATCACAGAGAGCTAGCGCTCTCTCGAGATTAGCCACAATGTCATTCATACTTGGCCGCTCCCTCCCTTCCAGATTGACACAATGCAAGGCCATATATGCCAGTAGCTCAACAGCTTCCATCTCCTTTTTGTCCGGCAGCCCAACCCTTGGATCTAATATTCTCTCGAGCTCTCCTACTGATATTTTCTCAGCAATGAATTCCGCCATGTTAATAGGAGGTCCTTCCTCGTCTTCATTTTTCAATATTGCTCTCTTCCCAGTAAGTAACTCCAACAACACAACCCCAAAGCTATAAACATCGCTCTTCACTGTCAAAACGTTTAGTTCGTAATACTCTGGATCCATGTACCCAACTGTCCCTGCTGCCTTTGTAACCATGTACTCATCTTCAGATTCTGGACCCATCAGAGATAACCCAAAATCTGAAACTCTGGCAGTCCAATTTGCATCCAGCAATATGTTTGAAGACTTAATATCTCTATGAATTATAGGTGGAACTGCGTAACTATGAAGGTATTCAATCCCCCTAGCAGCGTCCAAAGCAATTTTGATCCTAACCTTCCAAGAATTCAAAATGCTACTAGCTTTATCAATGTTTTCTTTCAAATGAAGATGATCATAGAGTGCGCCATTCTTCATGAACTCATATACCAAAAGCCTTTCCTCCTTCTCTTCACAAAACCCCACAAACCCAACTAAGTGTTTGTGGTGGAGACGAGATAAGAACGCTAATTCGGATTGAAATGCATTTTCTTTGTCTTGTAACTTCTTCAACTTCAAACTTATGTCCCCCCTTTTAATGGCAACCTCACGACCATCAAAGAGCTTTCCCTTATACACGGTTCCAAAGCTTCCAGACCCAATTCTGTTCTCCAAGGAGAAATTGTTGGTAGCATTAGCTAACTGCGATAAAGAGAACTCCTCTGCCCTATCACCGTGCTTCGAAGAGGTTCCACTTCTTTGCCGTCTCATTGCTCTTGAATTCTGGCGTCTGATAGTTGATGATCTCGAAAATGGAGGACTGAAAAGTCCACTAACAATTTGGTTTGTATTAGTATTATTGCTATTATCTCCAGCTATTGTTGGTTGAACTGAATTATGAATTTTCTTGTGACGGCAACAACAAATTCCTGTCCAGAGACAATATACAATTGTACAAATACCTGAAAAAACTCCAACTGATCCAACAATCATGAATACTAGCCAACCCCTTGATCTCCCTTTTGATGGCGCAGGTGCAGAGGTTGCTGGTGGTGGTGTTGACATCAGATTCCCACATGGTTTGCAGATATTCCCATTTCCAGAACATAGAGCTTCAGAATCAGGATACACTCCACAACTACATGAACCTTGAACACATTGTCCTGGAATGATCTTTTGCAAGGGAAGATCACCCATTGTTCTGTTCGAACCTGGTCCCCAGCACACAACCGATAAGTTTCTCGTCGTCAATCCACAAGTGATATTCACACCAGCTACAATCGACTCAAACGACAACTCTCCAACCCCATTTCCCTCCAGCTCAAAACCCGCATTTCCCCCCCAACAAACCACAGTACCATTTACACTCCGAATCGCACAACTATGATTCACACCCATTGCCAATCCGTCAAACTCGAATCCATATCCACTAGACCCTTTCGGAACATCCAACTGCCCAGAATCATTCCTCCCATTACAAACCAAATACCCAGTAACATTCAAACCACAAACATGAGAATCCCCAGCTACTAAACTCAACATTGACACATTCCGAAACTGCTTTTCAATATCTAAACCAATACTACTATTCCCCCAGCACCTCACACTCTTAATATCATCCATCAAAACCCCACAAGAAAACCCTCTCCCAGACGTAATCGACGCAAACTTAACCCCATTCGGAGCCACAAAAGACCCTCTCTTACTCTCATCCTCCCCTCTATACCAACACTTTGCGACTCCAGTAACATTCTCAACCCCACAAACATGATCATCCCCCACTGATAAATCTCTCAAACCAGCACTACTATTAAAATACACCCTTTTGGGTACAAAACTTGAACCATCCCAACAAAGAAACATTACCCCATCAGACTTCAACCCACAGAAGAAGTCGCGCCCACCGGAGAGTAAAGCGAACGATATGTTCGGCTCCACCGCGATAGCTCGGCCCCCTTTGTAACATTCTACCCTTTGGTTTGTTTCCCCAGCTAGAACACCACAAACAGTGTTGGAACCATAACTTATAGCTATAGTAGAGGCTGAACCAAGCCCAGTAACAACAACAACAACAGAGAAGGGTAATAACTGTGAGATCACCGCGGCGAAGAGGAGAGCAAAGGGTGATGGGGTTTGAGTCATCTAGCGATGTTGGGGATGTTTGTGTTTGATCTCTTCTTCATTAAAGTCATAGAGAAAGAGAAAGAGAGATGTTTAATGGAGGTAGGAACGCGTGGGCGAGAGGAAATGAGGAAATGAGGAAGGATTGTGGAATCAAAACTCATGTGTGTGGTTTAACAAACGACGGAATTTTATTTACGTTTTTTGGTCAATAGTCAAAATACGACGTACTGTATGTGCATTTCACATTTGGTATTATTATGAGATCATGAGAAATCGATATCCCATGCTCGTTGAAATTTTTGATTTCTCGAATTTTTTATTATTTTAATATCTGCTGTATTCCTTTAAAAAAATGCGAACGAAAACATAAAGAAGTCGAGAAATTTCGTCCGAAAGTTTTTGAACTTCTGGAAATTTTTGATAAGAATAAACAATTTGCGAGTTTGGAGAAAGATATTTTATTTGGTGTTTTCGAAAAATGAAATTTTGGAGAAATTTTATTTCGTGAATCATGATAGATGTATTATGCATTATAGTTCCGATTGTGACGGTGGGACTAATTTGGCGGACATCGCATGTGTTGTGTTTCTTACCAAGTTTTGACTATTAGAACAAAAGGTTTATCGGGCGTGAATCGTTGCCATCTGCGATCTCCCAAACCTTCTTTCAAGCACTCCAAGCCTGGTTTTCTTAGTTTGCGCTATTTAAGAAAATCCCGTGGCATATTAGTTGTTGTTTCTTTTGGTAAATATCACAATATTGGCTGGCTCGAAGAATAAAAGCTTCAAATTGTAATTTGATTCATTTGCTCCTCAGTTTTTGATACTGCCTCTCAGCAGTTTTTATTATCTTACTAGCAAGTGTAGGAGGAACCATGAAAGAGCGTCCTAGTCATAGCGAGCTTGCTATCCCTCTGCTAGGAAGGAGTAGCCAAAGACCTTAGCCCCTGAGAAATGTCAAGTTTTTGACTCTCATGGAACTGAAGCAGGTATCAAATGTATACCGCAACATAAAAGACATGTAGGTTTTAATTTTTTGAAACATGTCATTTATATTATTTGAAACACGTTTGTAACAGGAACACACTTTTTTAAATACTAGATCATCTATGGTACCGAAGAGAACGGTACCGTAAAATTCAAGGCTCTGCCTGGTACATCGGAAATGTTTGTAATCGAAAACATTTCGGGTGATTTAGGCAATTGCTAATCATTTGATTAATTAAGCTTTACTATTGTGGGACTGTTGTTATGTTCGTTCGAACGGGCTTCATAGCCGTTCGAACGAGATCGAGTTTTTGGCTAAAATTTGCCTCAGTGTATTTGGAAACTCAAAGTCGTTCGAACGACAATACGTTTTTGCCTAAAAATTGATCCAGCGTGTTGAGTTGTTTGATGCCGTTCGGAGATTAGTTTTGCGAGATTTGTTTGAAGCCTCTTGTTTGCCTCGAGATCCGAGTGATTGTATTTGGCTCTCCCAAATATATAAAAGAGAGTTAGGTTTTTTAGAAGTCACATTTGGGAAGATTTTTAGTGGGAGAAATTCTTGAGAGATAAACCTCAATTGCTTGTAAAAATTGTAACATTGGTCTTGGAATAAACTCTCTTTATCGTGTGTGGATGTAGGCAATTACCGAACCAACTTAAAACTCTGTTGTTGGTTGTTGATTGTGTATTCTTATTTGCTTGTTTGTGCCCTAATCGAAGCGATAGAAGTTCGGCTTCCGCGGCGTACCTAACTTCAATAATATGAGACAGTAGAGAAAAAGTTATGTAGAGAGGAATTTTCCCCTAGTAGTAACGGAGTTTTGAAAGAGAAGTTAGTGAGTGTTTTATACAAATTTGGGGTTATTAGTTGACTACTTTTAAATCCAGGTCCAGTTTTAGAAAGCCTGGTTCTATTTCAGAACCGGCGCAATTAGTTATATTTCTGATCGAGATTTCTATTTTTCGCGCGTTTCAGCTTCACTGCAAATCTTCCATGAAAATTAGGGCAAAATTAGGGTTTTGAGAATGGTGGGATTGATGTCTGGGAGCGAGAAAGAAGAGATTTCCAGAATCTTGCACTCAATCAAAATATCCATGGACATAGCTTCAAAGCTCCAACGATTAGATCAATTGAAGGAAGTTTTGGTTCACAAAGATCCTTCTTTTGTCTCTGAATTTGTTCCTCGTCTCGTTGAATTGAAGTCTGATCGATTTAGTCCAATTCGCAAATCCCTCGCTGGGTACGTTCCACGAAACTCTCTCTTTCGCTTCAATTTTGTGTAGATATTAGTGAGAAATTTAGGTTGAATGTTATGTAAATTTAAACTAAGAAAGATTGATTTAGGTGACCATAGTAGTACTTTACCGTTGCACAAATAAATGAAGTCACGGGTTCCGCGAGAAGTTACGAATTTATCTAATTCAAGAATTTCAGTGTTGGGTTGACAGCTTTGAGTATTGAGTGATAGTGTGTCTATGGTAATTATGTTTTTTGAGTTTAGAGCGAGTGAGGGAGAAGTTTGAGAGGAACTAAAAGATGAAAACTTGATATGGATAAACGAAGCCTATATTTGTAGTGAAGTTAGAAGCTTGTTATCCATTTTGTGGAGTAACATTGTTTGCATCTATTACACATTTGACTGACTTGGATGGCAATGTTGCTACTTGCTAAGTCTAACCCCAGTTAGTTGGATTACACATTTTGCTAATTATAATGTTGATACTTAAACTTGATCACTTTTCTTTTAGAATTTATGATCCTGCTCATTCTTATGCATTTTCAATATGTTGGTATAGTATTTTGATTATATTGCCTGTTCTCAATGTAGGACAATTGGTGAAATTGGATTGGAGTGCACAGAAGTATTACCTGAGATGGTACCGGTTTTAATAGCTTTCTTGAAAGATGATACACCGGCAGTGGCTCGACAAGCTATCACTAGCGGTACTGATTTATTTCGTTGTACACTTGAAAAGGTTGCAATTCAGGTAGATTGAAAATCTAGTATCTTTAGTTTGTTGTTCATTCAAAGTCCATGTGTAGCTTCTCTTAGATTGAAAATTGAGGTAGGGATGCTTTTATAATAGGGAAGTGAGAGAAAAATGTTAGGTATAAAAAAATGGATGAGTTTTTGTGTCTATTTTATAGGGGGTTTACACAAGAAAACAACTGTCTAAACAATTTGGTCTGATTTATTTGCTTATCTACTGTTCCAGGGTTTACACTCTAGTAAACTGGATGATTCACTTAAGTCATCGTGGATATCGATGCTAAAGTTCAAGGAAACAATATACCCAATTGCATTTCAGGTAATCATTGCATCTGCCCCGAGATTCACACATCTATCTAGATTCCAATATGTCATTTTACTTATAGTAACTTGTGACTACTAGTCTGGAAGTGATGGGATTAGGCTGTTAGCCGTGAAGTTTGTCGAAGCAGCAATTCTACTATATACTCCAGATCCTAATGGTTCTTCTGTGTCACCTCCTAGTCAAGTTTCAGAAGGTAAAAAGTTGTCTTATGATGCATAATTCTAAAACATAATGCACTTTATCTCATTGTCATAAGTATTTTTATGTAGAAAATACAGTAGAGTTCAATATATCATGGCTCAGAGGAGGCCATCCTGTACTCAGTGTCGGAGATCTATCAAATGAAGCTAGTCAAAGCTTGGGGTTGTTACTCGATCAACTTAGGTCCCCCAGAGTGAAGTCACTTAGTAACTCTATCATCATTGTTCTTATCAACAGGTTTGTAAATTGCAATTTGTGTCAGTTACACATTCATGATGGCTGTATTGCGTCGTTGATATCTTTGTTAACATCTTTGGAGTTTACTTGGATCAATTACAGATATGACCCTTTGAACAAATTGTCGTTTTTAATAAATGTACATCAATTATGTAATGTTTGTCGCTTAGGCTTGATATGTCTAATATTAACACGAAGTTCATGCTTGAGATAAAAAAAGGTCCTTAGACCCTTTCGCTTTGCCTTTAGGTGGTGTCTCGTAAATCCCCATGCATTTGGTTAGTATTCTTGTCTTCTCAAAATGCAGAGTCTTAAAGTACAAGTTTGCTAACATGTAGTTGGTCCTAAGATATGAATAAGGTAAAACATGTTTTAACATTTTGTTGTTTGGTGTCACACACACAAATCTTTCTCTAAACAGGTTTTAATTTAGGATCGAGCCTGGAGACTCCAAATTGGCAAATCCGGTTGTCAACCTCAAGTTGTCAAAGTCGTTCTCGAGATAACTAACATGTGTTGTGCTAGAAATAATGAGGAAGCAACTAATTGAAGACAACAGTAAAATAATTCGAATTCACTAAAGAAAGATGAATTTATCGTACTTTTAATAATAATCTCTTAAAAATGGAGGCAAATCTTTATTTATAGAGATCTAACATGCTGCCTAATTTCTAATGAGATTCTACAAGAATAGGGAAATAAACTAAATATGGAGGGAATAAAAGGGGGGGGAATGCATAATGTTGATTGTGTTTTTCTGGATTATGTAACGCTGTACTTATTTATGGTCCGGATTCTGAGTTTAAATGTGGGTACATTTCGGTGAGTCTCTGGGGCTGGACTCTTTAATTTTATTCCTATCCTTAATTTCAGTTAGTGATTTTATATTTGTATAAGCCTACTTAATTGAGTTTCTAATTCCTACTATATGTACACTCAATATAGTTATGGAATGCGTACAAAATATTATATGGAAAGAAATTTGTGGACGTGTTAACGTATCAAGTTTGTGGAAGTAGTGTGTTTGCACACATCAGTGCTGACAGTGGCATGACCATGTTATTTTACAATGTACAAAATGTTTTCTTGATGACCTTGTGCAAGAATGGTTCATCAAAATGTCGATTGATATAACGAATTTCCAAACCTGTTCGATGTTTTGGCTGGATAAGTTAAAAAAAATTTATCGATAAAAAATCACGACGTAACGGATACCTAATAATATCATGGGATATATTATAACTTACTCTTTAACTATTATATAAGCTAAAATAAAATAGAAAATCAATTTATCAGAGTGATGTATATATATTGTGATGTTCTTATACAGCCAATATTTTTACATTTCCAATATTTTTTAACTTCTCATTGCTTGAAAGAAATTATTGATATTATCCGATATCCCTTTATGTCAAATTCTGGACTGCCTTATATATCGGTAGAGTTCATTACTTTACACACTGTGGCCAAACTTGTGCTATTTACATGTTCGTCGATTCATTTAGTTTGACAAGTTTGTACGTATAGTTGGTTATATTTTATTTTATTGATTTTTAATACCATATTCCTTGGGTTTGGTTCGTTGTTTGTTACCAGTCTTTCAGCAATTGCAAAGAAAAGGCCTGCATTTTATGGACGTATTCTACCAGTTTTACTTTCTCTTGATCCATCACCGTCTTTTATCAAAGGAGTGCGAGTTTGTGGCGTACACCATGTTTTGAAGAATGCGTTCCTCTCGTGCTTGAGATGTACACACCCAGGAGCTGCACCTGTAAGTCATTCTCTTTTACAAACTACATCTTGTAGTTCCCTGCATCGTTGTTTCATGTATTGACAAATTGCTGATTACAGCACTTTTCTCATGTCAGTTAATACTTCATAATTCTAAATTATGTGCATGAAGTGGTCAAACTGGTGCGTAAGGATGGAGGACTATTTATATTTTTATCAGAGGCAAAGCTAAAATAAAATTTAGAAGGATAGTTTCTTTTTCATATTCAGAACTTCATTTTAATTGTCTGTTAAGAAATCAAACACATATTGACTACATTTTACACCCCTAGGTTGTATTTCGTTCACTATGCTTAGAAGGTCAGAATGAGGTGCTGTGTGGACAGTCTACTCGTGTAAAGACCATCCTCATCAAAAATCATTAGCTTCTGTAACTCTAACCTACTCCATATGTATCACCACCATATGTATAGGTATCAAACTCCATATCTTCATGGATGCTGCTCCACATCTATATCTATATGTGTTTCATTTGTGTACTGTTAGTGAATCTGGCGGGGTTTATTATTAGAGTTTGTATTGCTTAGAACGGTGGGAGTGAAAATTGTATTCAATGCAATTGTTTGTTACTCACAGTGGCGTGATCGATTGGTTGGTGCCCTGAAGGAAATGAAGGCTGGACATTTGGCGGAACAAGCTGTTCAGCAAGTTGTGAAGATCACTGGAAGTGTAGAAGATGAAAAAAATGTTTTTTATTCTTTACAGGTATTCGTCTTTTTCTTTTCTGTGGGAAAATGAAAGATATTCGTCTAGTTGGCTCAAAAACTAGTTTTAAAAAGCAATATTTCTTTCTGGGTTGGTAAGATTGTATTTTAATTGCTATGCAACTTAAAGGGCTCAACCCAAACCAACGTGTTTAGTCCCAGTTTTTTCCCCCATGTATGGTCAGGTTTGGGTTGACGTTCGTAGATATGGGTTTAGGTTCAAAGGTCTAAGCCCCAGTTAAATTTTTGTCCAAATCAGCAACTTTGTGCAGTTTGGGTTTCAGTCTAATAACACAAACCCTTGGGTGTGTTGGGGCCAGGGTCAAGTTATCTAAACATTTGGGTGGGGCTCGATAAAATCTTGTTGGACTCGTGGGGACGCCTAATCTGGTCCAACGCGCCCAAGTTGCAGCCTTTAACCCACAATTTTGGGGTTGTGTCGTAATTAAATGTTTGAAATAAGTAGGCTATTAAGTTTTTTGACTTTTTCAAGTTGTATAATGAGATGATACATTTTGCAGGAAGAGAAACCCTTGTTGAAAGCCTGTGACGCGGAAGACATTGGTACAGGGAGGAAAAGATCTTTAGTCCAAGACTCTAGCATGGTCCAAGATGATGATGTGTCTGCAAAACGAGCTAGAACAACTCCTACTGTGTCAGAAGCATCAGATGGAGATGCGAGATCTAGTTTAATTAGTTCAACATCATCCTCTGGAGATGAAGATACTGGGCCAGTGCAACAACTTGTTGCTATGTTTGGCGCATTGGTTGCTCAAGGAGAAAAGGCTGCTGCATCGCTTGAGATTCTTATTTCAAGTATCTCCTCCGACTTGCTTGCAGAAGTAGTTATGGCTAATATACGATATCTTCCTCCGACTCCTCCTAAATATGAAGAAGATGAAGAATCGGCACCGAAAACTTGTTCCCTTTCCACTATTTTTCCATATATGGCATCACTTTTAGGTGCTCAACCATCAGTATCGGACATCATCACTGTATGACGGTTTCTTCTCCAACTCCTAGCTTAAATATTATTATATTTCTTCCTATCAGATGAATAATTTTGTATCGTCTATACATTAATACATATATACATACATGTATAATACATAAATACGTTATACATATACATGAACATATAGAGCAGGATCAACAAACCTGTGAAGTTCGAAACAAATATTGGCTTACACCCCAGTAGATAGGGTTAAGAGGTTGTGTAATGTAGATCCGCCCATCTAAAATGTTCTTTATCATGAATATATCATCCTCACAAAGTTTAGTCGTATTTCAGTACTTATAATTCTCAACATTTTCAATTCAAGTTAATGATCAACATAAAATCAGTTTCCACTGTTAACTTGAGTTGCAAAAAATTTACGGGGTTAGCAATATCAAAATGGTACCGAATTTTGGTAGGTGATCTACTTATAATAGAGAACATTCTAGACGGGCAGATTTGTATTACACAATCTCCAACCCTCTGTACTGGGGCGTCGGTCTACATTTGTCTCTAACACCATTGGTTTGTTGATCCCGCTCTTCATGTATATGTTATTTATGCGTTTAGGTAGCTGGGATAGATGACTTGGGAATTTTACCTATGTGTATATCTGTGGCATAAGCAAAAAGTGTTACAGAACTGGATGGTGTTTGGGGATAATGCTCTTTATTATTTTATTGAGAATGATCTTTATCATGAGGCGATTATCCTCACTAAAAAGCCAGCACATTATTAACACTTGCCAAGTCAACAATAAAAATAGTTATTTCATCCACTAAATCAACTGTTGTGTTTGATGGGTTATGTTAGAGAGTCTGGTTAAAAGTGTAGTGTAAAGCACCGTAGATACTATGTATTCAGGTACTCTCTCATACAGTCATATTTAACCGTGCTCTCTAACATGTTAGAAGTGTTGGAATGGTTTGCGAGGTATGATCATTTCATGAAAAATACCACCCCTCACCAATATTCATCCAATTCTTTGTACTCTTTTTTTTATGTACATTATCATAGACGGATAGACCTGTATACGGTGACACATATTTGTGTATACTGTATACATATTGGGTCAGAATCTGTGGACCGGAACAGAACTCATTTTACACACGAATCAAATATTAGATTACCTACCTGAGGATAGAGAAGGCATGATTTTTGGTGTATATATCCTCCTCGACATTGAAATTATTACCTGAAATCAGTTTCTATCTTTCTACTAACTTATCTAATGTGGTTTGAATAAATGGTCGTCACAAAGTTTATCAGATTTTAGAATCCTCCTCTTGTCTGTGTACAGCATTCACTGAATATGAAAGCTTAGCAAAATTCTCTTTGTAGGCTATGTAAAATCATGTGTAGAACTGTGAATTTTTCTTGTCTTTATACATATATTCATATTTATTTATATTAGTACTTGATGTTTTGTGTTATGCCCCTTCTCTATTAAGGTCAACTCGGTGGGTTTTAATTCTGAGAATTTAATGCTGCTTATTATGTCGGAAATTGCAGAGACATCAATTGGAGGATGGGCATCAAGCAGAATCTTTGTCTGATACTGTGTTGGTGCATGGTGGTGTAAATAATGTTACTGAAGAAACTATTTCTTTTGATATTCCCGATCCTTCTATTGTTGACAATCGAGCTTTTCTATCAAATATTCATGATATCGGGACCCTTGAGAGTGGGATACCTGGTTTGGATTCTACAGTTCGTAGTGATGAAATATCAGAAACGAGGGATACATGTCATTCGGCTTCAATTGATTTTCACGAGGAAAATGATGAGCAAGTTACAAGTATGGATACGCAGGAATTGGCTTCATCTGGTTCCATGTCAATTGATAGGTCTGAGGAACTTAGCTCAAAGGTAGTTGTTTCAGATGCCAATAGCCTGGCTTCTACACCGACTTCTGTAGTTATCCTTCCCAAAATGTCTGCACCCGTGATTGTGCTCACCGATGATCAAAAGGATCATCTGCAAAAATCTGCTTTCATGCGAATCATTGAGAGTTACAAGCAAATATCAGTAGCAGGGGGAACACACTTACGCTTTTCTTTGCTCCCTTCATTGGGAGTTGAGGTAATTATCTGAAAGACATTTGCTATTTTTCCTTAAGTTCATGTAAGGCCCTTTATTGTTTAAAAAATCACACTTGGATCTACGAAAGATCTCAGCTGGAAAGCAGTAGTTTTCTACTCCTCATAGTCTGCGGAGGGACAAGCTAAATTGAGATGCCTCCAGTAGGCTATATGGAGTTCGCAATAAATCCTAGTTAGATATGGTTTTACACCCTATAGCTGTAAGTACGTACTCTTCTCCTCTTCTTTCTGTTTGTGACCTGTCATTGCACCTCCCCTCGCTGAGAAATGGAGATATGAATGCCTTGACTACTGTATTTGATTTTCTGATTCTGATAATGGAGGTCAGCTCTGCAAATTAATTCAACCGGTTTAATGTTAGTAATAGCACTCCATATAGACGAATCCCCCTTAGATAAGTGGACTATACCTTCCTGTTTTGAATAGCCAATTGGACACTACTGGAACTCTGAGCTAATCCTCTAGTGATTCTGCTACCGCACCACTGAACGGATCGGAAAGGCAGCTCCTTTTAGGCAAAAACCATGTGCAGTTTAGTAGAGGAGGAACCTCATGCAGCTGGCTCTTTGCTTTGAATTAGAAAAGCTTTCTTATTTGGCACACCTGGATTAGCTTAACTTTGTTCCTCGGCATGACTCTATTTTAGATATCAATGTTAATCTTAGTTAAGTTCCTTCTGTTATTAGCAGTGTACTGTCACTTGTTCTGATACGGAGGCACATTGTGTTATCTTTTTCATGTATATTTTCCATTCTCACATCAATCATTATTTTCTAAGCATTGCAAGTCTTTTGTGCAGTATCCGTTGGAGTTAGATGCATGGAAACATCTACAAGAGCACATATTTTCAGACTATTTCCATCACGAGGTAGCATTAAAGGCATGAATACTCATTTTCTACATATGCTCATAAAATTTTCATTTCCGCTCACTCTAATTACTGGATGTCTTCAGGGACATGAGTTGACATTACGCGTCCTTAATAGGTTATATGGAGAGGCAGAAAAAGAACATGATTTCTTCTCATCTACAACCGCCACTTCAGTTTATGAAACATTTCTTCTAACTGCGGTATGTGTTCATCCCTTTTAACTGTTTATTAGTCTTATTGGTAGTTCAAAATGTTTCTAAGAATACGCTAACATTTTCAGGCAGAAACACTTCGAGATTTATTCCCGGCTTCAGATAAATCTTTGAGTAGATTGCTCGGTGAAGTTCCTTATATTCCCAAGTCCACTTTCAAATTGTTAGAAGACTTGTGCTCGCCTGGAAGAGGTGAAATTGTTGACAAGGAGGTTCAAAGTGGGGATCGAGTTACTCAAGGCCTTAGTGCTGTATGGAGCCTAATTTTGCTAAGACCTCCCATTCGAGATGTTTGCTTGAAGATTGCTTTACAGGTTTGCTTATTCTTTTTCTCCACCCAGTTATGTACTTCAAGACTATGCGGAGAATCTTATCCTTGAAAATTTTAAAGAAAATGAAGTATAATCCTAATGAAACATTTTAAGAAATGAACTATAGTCATTAGTCACCTAACAGCCTGAGTGAAAGTATTCTTCCATTCATATACTAGATGTGGCTGAACGCTTACCCATTTTCCTTAGCTGCAACTTGGCACTGAGTAGGCAAACAAGATTCTGTCAATTTTCTTCTCATGTTATCGTCACTATGGTTTGTGTGCATCAATTTTTTTTTTTTGAAATATGATAATGCTAGTGGACAAATAGAATTGAAAAGGCCAAGAGGTTAGAAATTGGCACTATATGAGTCGGAGCAATGGCTTTCAAAGTAAAACAGCAAGGGAAAAACTTTACTTTTAAAAACAATGGCCAAGTAGTTTAAATTCTTTCTTTTTTTCTTGAAAGAGAAATTTTTTGTTGATCTTTCTAAGTAGGAACGATCTCAACTCTTAGTTACTTTCTTACTTTATCCTTGAGCTGATTCAATACTTATTTTACTAAATATTTTTTCTTTTACTTTTCAACAGAGTGCAGTTCATCAGTTGGAAGAAGTGCGGATGAAGGCAATACGTCTGGTATTCCCCTACAAATTGTAATATTGTAGTCCACCACTTTTCATCCTTAAATTTATTGTTTACTGTTTATTGCCATCAATTTCAGGTAGCAAATAAGCTTTATCCTATATCGAGCATTACTCAACAAATAGAAGACTTTGCCAGTGAAATGCTGCTCACGGTACTTGAATCTACAGAAACTGTGGATGCTGAGAGGTCACCTATTGAAGTCCAAAAGGTAATGGTTTTATGTTTGCATGAATTATTGGTGGGCCTCGCAGCTCGAAATATGATCAAATTTCTCTGAAGTGTAACTTCAGTTGGATAGTTTTTTCATGTATCAGTATTGCCTTTCAAAGTTTTAGTTAGTTGGTTTTTACATGGATTGGTCATTCAAATATCATCTCCAATGGTGATCTTCCAAAAGATGTAAAAAAAGAAAATTTTGAAATACTACCTGAGTTGCTCCATAACCTAGCTGTAAAAAGGTTAAAACCATTTTTGTCCGTAGATGTAAATGCAAATGTCCATTCTAAAAAAAATATCTAAAGACAAATGGCTACCTGACTTTTCGACAGTAAAGAAAAAAACATACTGATGTCGAATAAAATATTTTTTTATCGAATTTTAAAACTGACATCTTTCCAAAAGGCTTCTGCTTGTTAGATGCCATTCCATTTGAAGTTGGTCTATTGTTACAACCCGGGACAGCATTTATGGCTTAAAGCTGCAAAATTGCTCCTCTCTTTTTTCAGTGCGAGATGCTCTTCTTGTCTCCTGTTTCGTTCGGGATTTTGAGATCTAACGAGATGATTTTTTTTGGAGAGTGTCAATTGATATCTATTAAAAGTTGTGCCATATTTTTTTTTTTTACTTTACCAACAGTTACTGTGAACTTTTATATCATGCAAATATATTTTTCTAATTGAGATACTAATATTTTATATTTTTTTCAGTTCAGTCAAAGATGATTTGCTAATAGCTTCAATCATTAAGCTATGATATTTATCGACAATTGTGAGCTCTTAAGTGTTTGCTCCTTGCCTTCTTTGCAGGATTCTGATTTGGAAAAGCCTTTGGAAGAACAACCATTGACAAGCATAGCCCCTATGGAAGTTTTCTCTGATACTCCTAGTAAATCACCCTCTTCAATCCCCGAGACACAACGGTGCATGTCATTATACTTTGCCCTTTGTACCAAGGTATTTTCTTTTTTTGGTTTTCTCAATACGGTTATGAATGGTTCAGACTTAATCTGAAACCAAATCCTTAGACCAATAAAAATTTAGATTTGGATGAGCCTTTATAATCTCATTTTGGACTTTAGTCTAAAGTCTAAAAAGTGTCAGATTATCCCGATTTCCCCCAATCCTACCTGATTAAGAAGATAACCCCGAATGTGTACTTTAATGCAAATCTATTGTCTTTTGATGGACTAAGATTTCACTGGTTGTCCTTGTGCTGCAGAAACACTCTCTTTTCCGGAAATTTTTTGTTATCTATAAAAGTATACCAGAGAATGTGACAGAGGTTTGTTTTAAGCAAATAATTTATTATATTCCAAATTAGATTAGAAATTTTCTTCATCTTTCCTCTATGGATTTAGTTTAATCAGTTATATGATGCAGGCAGTTCATCGCCATATTCCTATATTAGTTCGCGCCATTGGTTCGTCATCAGAGCTTCTTGCCATTATTTCAGATCCACCAAATGGAAGCAAAAGCCTTTTAATGCAGGTTTTATTAACTTTTTAATTAATTACCGCCCTTCGTTCGCCACACTTCCATCTCCATAATGAAAGTAACACGACTTGTTTATTGCTCCATTGAAACAGGTTTTACATATACTAACGGATGGGACAGTGCCTTCCACAGACTTAATCTTTACGGTTAAAAGGTTATACGAGTCCAAATTAAAGGTAGCACTTCTTAATCTCTTAAATACCCACATAAATAATAAGATGCCTTTTACTTATGCATTTATAGTTTTGTTTTTATGCAGGATATAGAGATATTGCTTCCAATATTACCCTTTCTTCCGAAAGACGAGGTTTTCTTTCTTTTCTTTTGATCCTTGCATTCTCAAAAATCTTACCTAATTGTTTTTCACCATGTTTACGATCAATTTTTGCAAATTCCTCGACCACCATACATACATTTAACAAGTTATTCATTATTAGTAATAGTATTGTTTTGCTTTGTTCTTGTGAATGAAATATTAGATTTTCTTCTAGGTACTGGCAAAATTCCCCGAGCTTCTTAACCTTCCTGTGGATAAATTCCAGGCTGCACTTACCCGCATGCTTCAGGTAGTTTTTTCTACTATTAAAATTTCCATGTTTTATGTCTCGGTAAGTTGCAATTCTCTGAACATATCAGGTGCGTCCATTTTACTTTAGATATGACCTCAATTAACAGTTATCACCATGACAAATGTTGTAATTAAAATAGTAAGTTTCATGGGGATTTGCTAGCAAACCTTTGGCAAAGTTGTCAATTAGTGGGTTGCAGTTTCAGACTGTGAGCATTTTGCCCTTTTCCAAACAGAGTGTTTTTTATCTCAGCAAATTTGTACCAATTTTATTGCACAACTACTAAAAAAAGTGAAACATTGTGTGCAGGGATCATCTCATTCTAGTTCTGTCCTTTCCCCGGCTGAAGTGCTAATTGCTATCCACGGGATAGATCCCGAGAGAGATAGTATACCCTTGAAGAAGGTATGTGATCCTGCCCTCATAATTTCTTTGATATGGTCAGCCCAGATTCTAATATACCTTTTATATTTTGTAATCCTTTTATATTTTGTAATATCAGTCCATATAAGTGTTGTTTCTATAAACAAAAATATCTGGAATGTGAGTCTTTATATGACGTCACACAATATATCAGTATTTTAGCTCCTATATAAAAGATATTTATTTGAACATAATAAATTAGATTTTAAGTATATCAATCTGATATATCATCGTAAAAACCAATGTTGCGATATATTGATATTTGGGTTTGGTTTTGAACACATAACATCTAAAGTAGAGGAATCATTTTTCTTTAAAATCAAAGTTGAAGGGCCAAATGTGGCATTTGACTCTTTATTTAAAAACCAAAATGCATAAACTATGGCAAATATAGTTTTTTTTTTGACTTTATTGACTAAGCAAATAAACTATGGCTAGCAACATTTGGTGAAACAACTACGAATTATTCAACATTACGTGGCTTTGGCCTCCAAATCTATGACGGAATACTATGATATTGATGAATATGTTGATCTTTCCAACAATAAGCATGCCTAAAAAAGTATTGTTTTCTAAGAAAAAGTAAACATTGTTTCTACTCAGGTGACGGATGCATGCAATGCTTGTTTTGAGCAAAGGCAAGTCTTCACACAGCAAGTTATAGCAAAGGTCTTGAATCAATTGGTATGTATTTAGCAAAACTATTCAATGCTAATTATGTTCTACCAAGGTTCCAACTTTAAATTCTACTATTTCACTGACCAAGAACGTTGAATGCAGGTTGAGCAAATTCCTCTCCCCCTACTGTTCATGCGTACGGTTTTGCAGGCCATTGGTGCTTACCCAGCTCTGGTGAGAACTAAAAGGCGTTCTTTTTATAATTATTATGTTCAAGATAAACATGTATTGCTGCATGATTTGAAAACTCGGGTCAGGGTTGGCGATCTAACACAAAGTCGGTCTGGTCCGATTCGATTCAGGATAATTTCTCAAAAAAATAAATAATGGATCGTTCTGGAACCTGCGAACCCCGGCCAACTCGTCTGAGTTTTTGCGACTCAACTCTATGCGTCTTGGGGTGAATAGGTTTTATGATATTCAACTTCATAATTTACACTAAATGTAAATAATGATATTTATAAGTTGAGTTACAACAAAGAAAAAAAAACTCAGACTAACTCTGGACCGAATCTCCAATTCTAACTCGGGGTTGGATCGGTCATTTAACTCAGAATTCACTTTGTTTGAATTCACATTTAAAATTTACCCCAATTGTATTGGATGCTATTTGAGCTATGTTATTTCAGTACATCTATATGCTTGTGGTGGAAAAGTAAATAACGGACCACTTAAGGTCAAGAAATCTTGTTTCATTATATTAGGAGTGGTACGCAAGTCGTAGTGGCAGGACAACTTGGGCATCCGTCTATCCACCAATCCGAATGGGACTCACGCCTCTTAGATCTAACTTATCTCCTTTTTAGCATCTGGGACCACATTTATAAAAGTAGAGAACCATAAAGTGACCAAGAACATTCCTATTTATTTGAATAGGGATAGAGTTCTAGAGTAATCTGCTTGGTTTTCACGTAACCTTGCAGTTGGCGCTGTACGTCAGGATTTGAAAACCATCATTACCTTGACTATTCGGTACACCGTCATATGTTCCTTACTGTGAGTTGAAGTGTGAGTACCTATTTGGTGGTACGTGGAACTGTCTCATAACTCACAAGAATTGATTTTCATCTCTATCAAGCCAAATCCATTTTTCTTATTCTTACTTCGTTCGGGTTGATTTTTGTCGCAACAAGGACAACTCATGCATTACAGAACACAATGAATTCCATGGTTTTTTATGGTTCCGTTTTCCCGTCAATGACAAAGTTGGAAAAGGTGAAGGCCAATAAGAAGTTGAAACCTTAAACTGCTTCCATTACAGAACACAATGGATTTCATAGTTTTTTATGGTTCCGTTTTCCCGTCAATGACGAAGTTGGAAAATGTGAAGGCCAATAAGAAGTTGAAACCTAAAACTGATTTTGTTGTTCTTATTACATTTTGAGACCTATATTTTCAAAAGAAATATCCTTGTGATTAATTGGATTCAATATTGTAGGTAGACTTTATACTGGAGATCCTCTCCCGTCTTGTAACCAAACAGGTGAAGCTCTTTGCTTTTAATGTGCTAGTGTTAAGTTAAGAACTAATGGTTACTGGTTACCGGTTACTACTTATCTAACTCTACTTGTTTATGAGCTGTTACAGATTTGGAAATACCCAAAATTATGGGTTGGATTTTTGAAGTGTGCTCAGCTGACAAAACCTGAGTCATTCAGCGTGTTACTTCAGGTGAGTTAATATTCTTAAACAGAACCATTAGTGAGAAGACCTATTTATTATGATTTAACAAATGGGAAAAAATTTATACTCCAAACATCGTTTATTCGTTACAAACATATTAATTACACTATCATTTTCTTGTAATCCAAACTTTTACGAAATATCATTGCCTTCAAACACAATATGTTCCAACTCTTGTCCAATATATTGATTTTTTTGTTGCATGTGTGAGATATCAATAATTTGCCTACGCAACTAAGCTTGTTATGTATTCAAATACCAGACTGTTACATTGCAGAACTTGCTTATATCACAATACTTTGGACCATGACGGAAGGCAGAGTTTGTTATTTTTAATTGACATAATTTTTGTTGATGGCCAGCTGCCTGCTGCACAGCTCGAAAATGCATTGAACAGAATAGCTGCACTGAAGGCTCCGCTTATTGCTCATGCTAACCAACCGAACATCCGATCCTCTTTACCCAGGTCTTGCGTAATTAAATATTTATTTTAGTCCAGACACCTCTTTGCCAGTTTGCCTATTTTTGCACTATTCCGTTTATTTATTTTTATCAGTGTTTCAGCATTTTCTGATGAAGGGACTTGGATATTGTTATTTAGGTCAACATTGGTGATTTTGGGGATTGTATCTGATACTCAGATCTCAAGTCAAGCGTCTCATATCTCAAGTCAGGCACAAACAAGTACTGCTCAAGTTGAAGATTCTAGCAACTCTGGAACGGATGGGAATACAGAGATGACAAAAGAATCAACAAATGCTTGCTGAATCGGGGTGTTAATCGGCCTGCACAAATGGGTCTGAACTCTTCTTAAAAGATGTGGATGAGCGAATTCAAAATATTGAGAAGATTCGAAACTGGGCACACTTGATCAAGCATGTTGTTATAGACTCTGATCATATATGTATTTCTGCTGCTCCAGAGAAGTGAAGGGTTCATATGCAGAGTTGTTGCATTTGGAGGGGTATTGCCATATCAGGTACAAAGTACCAAGAAAATGTATGATCTGATATGCTGTTTCCTTTTTTAGGTTTGATTGTATTATACAAATTATAGTTGCCTACTAATAAATTAAGATGAATATTGTTGGAAATGAAAGTGTATAAATTTTGTTCTAGATTCCTGTTTATCTTTCCTGCCTTTTTTTTTTACTTCCAGTAAGCTCAAGTTTTAATGACCAATTCCTTAATTCACATTTTTTTTTTATATATGGCAAATAAATAATCGGCGCACTTGGGTATGTTATTTATGGTTAATGGAAAAGAACCATTAACGACACCTCAGTGTGCTGGGGTTGGGATTGCACTCCAGTTTAGCAATCAAAGTATCGACTTGAAGATTTATGAAGTGATAACATTACTGCAAGAGCTTACACAAACAACTAAAATGATACCTGATACTTGAAGGGACCTGTCCCTTGAGCTACTCTAACAGGGAAACTATTAAAATACAAGGTTCACGCAAAACTTGAAGGACATAAACCCTATTGATGGTGACACCTGGCCTACGAACAAGCATAAACAAGCAGATGACGTGGCTCAAACTCTCCAAGAGTAAAAAAGGAGTCAAAGATATTTGTCCCCACGAACTAACAGTTATTAGAACGACCTCCAGAAGCTCCAAGAGTAAAGAAGAACGAGTAAAAGATATTTGTCCCCACGAACTAACAGTTACATGAACGACCTCCAGAAGCTCCGCCACTCTTCACCCTAATCCAGGAGAACGTGCTGCTACCCACGAGCTACATATGAGATCTATAAATGAGAGGAGAGGTTAGCAAACACGACATAGCTCTGCAACCCCGTAAGTTTACACCTTTTTCCTTGAGGAGTTTCGCCTCTTAACCTCTTGTTCTACAACAAGAACATAAAACTCAGCTCCAAGCATCTCATGTACATCAAAATCCTGCCCATGAACTAGCTTCATTTCGGTTTTAACCTCAGTTAGTGTTAAATAAAAGGAAGCAAGTAGGCAGAAGAAACAAGTAATGAACAGGCTTTGATAGTATCAGAGATGAGATTTTATTTCATTTCTTTGATTATTTCTTACAATGGGATGTTGCCTATATATAGAGATTTGGAAGCATGAAATGTCATTCATTGGTCATCTACTAAAGTATGTGTGACATGTGGCGACACATCATACTTGAAACTCCACATCATGCTCGACATCATACTTATATATCAAGCATGTATCCACATCATGCTTTAAAACACTCCCCCTTGAATGTCTAATATGTATCTCAATAAAAAAATTGCCAGGAAAACCCAGTGGGAAAAAACCTTGGCGAAAGAAAAATTGAATACTAAGACTGGTATGGACGCGCCAATATTGTCTCGTTAAAACCTTGCCAGGAAAACCTAGTGAAATAAAACCTT
This sequence comes from Kingdonia uniflora, assembly GCA_014058105.1. Taxonomy (NCBI): domain Eukaryota; kingdom Viridiplantae; phylum Streptophyta; class Magnoliopsida; order Ranunculales; family Circaeasteraceae; genus Kingdonia; species Kingdonia uniflora. The sequence continues at coordinate 3,244,869 of JACGCM010001560.1, forward strand.
GGCGAAGGAAAAAGAGTGCAGTGCGCTTGTTGTCTTGTACATACGACGGTGAGAATACTCCCCTTGGAAACATTCTCCCCCTGACGTCAACTAGATCACTTGTATATCCGTCTCATGCCGATGTTGTATACCATTTTCTTGAATACTGGCGTTGGTATAGCTTTTGTAAATAGATTAGCTAAATTTTTACTTAAGCATATATGTTGAACTTCGATATCATGACTTTCCTCCAGCTCATGTGTGTATAAAAAAGAGCTTAGGTGGGATGTGTTTGGTTCTATCACCCTTGATGTATCATTATTTTATTTATGCAATGCAAACAATATTATCTTCACATATAACCGTCAGGAGGCTTGTAACATAAGGTAATTTGCACGTACTACGGATATGATGTACCACAGATCTTAACGAAATGCATTCACTGTATTCCAATTTACATGAAAAACCAATACCTCTTATGAGATGATCGAGTCTAGTGTATGCACACTATCTCCTTAAGACAGATTCACCCCTGCCACAGTGCTTTGCAGGAATATAGGCCCCTGTACAACGATCAGTCGCAAAAAGAAGAAAACACTTCTATCTTTCTTCCAAACTAACTTTGATTGCGTCTGTTTTCTCTTTTTAAAAAGACTCAAGAAAACTCTGAAAACCTGATGATCATAAATGAAAATGAAATTGGGTTATATAGAGCATATGTGACTCTTCACCAAGAGTCACACCTCAAGTTAGTGCATCTTCACCAAGATTCACACCTTAAGGTGCGTCTGTTGTAGACACCCCAACTCACACCTCAAACCCAAAAAATGACTAAGTGTTTAAAGGAATCCCGCTCAAGGCCCCAAGGCCCAATCATAGACTTATAATAATAAGCGAGTTTCTTAGGTCGAGCAAGCCCATGGGTAGCCCATGCACCCAAGCTAGTTTGCACACATGGGTCGCACATGTCGTACATGCGCGTGTGACCCACCAACTCTCACACATATTACAACAAGGTAAGTGTTTGATTTACTTATATAGGAGAGTTGTGTTTCCCTCATATCCAATGTGGGACTAAAACCACTTAGTTCTACCATTCAAACTTCAAGGAAAAACAAATACCCTTGTATTTTCCAACAATCCCCCATATTTGAATGGTAACAGACAAACTCAGTTAAAACAGAGAAAATCAGGGAATGATTCTGCATCGAGAGAGGTGTCTCGTGGACTTGAACCTTCTTTAGTAAAAAACTATCGGATTTACGCTGATTAGTGAACATATGTCTTGAACTGTCAGCTTTGGTGTAAACCAAGACAATAGTCTTCACACAGTACTATTCCAAACGCAATCGGCTCTCACAGTTGTGTTCAATTCGGCCCTGAACAAATCCCGGATTCATGAGTACTATTAAAAAAATTTGCCCTATAAAATTCTCATGGAAGGGGCCCACCTCACACTCACATAGGTGATTGCCTATTAAGAGTTCCCTGTCGTACCCCACTTGTAAATACAAGTCATAGGAATCATTAAAAGTTCAGAGAACTTACCTTGAAAATCGCGACAGGTTGCACTATTCAAATCATAGAATGAGCAGGAGTTAAAATCTCCTCAGTGCTCATGTTGAGTAACTCACAACTGCTGTCCTATTGAACCTAGATCATGGGATCTCCAATCAACTATGTTAGGTTTCCGCTGAGGTTAACTCGTAGTTAAAGGCTTTAAGCCCATTCCCCTCGATGTAGAAAAAACTTACATTTTTGCCAACCTTTTTGTAAATGGATCCGTTAGGTTGTCACTGGACTTCACAAAGTCAATGGATATAACTCCACTTGCAAGTAATTTCTTTACAGTATTATGTCTACGACGTATATGTCGTGACTTCCCGTTATAGACATTATTCTTTGCCCTTGCAATCGCTGCTTGATTATCGCAATGGATACATAAGGCAGGTACTGGCTTTGGCCACATAGGAATATCCTCTAAAAACTGTCGAAGCCACTCAGCTTCATTTCCCACTAAATCTAGAGCAACAAACTCTGATTCCATAGTTGATCGAGCTATGCATGTTTGTTTTAAGGATTTCCATGAGACAGCTTCACCACCAAGTGTAAACACGTATCTACTTGTGGAGTATGACTCGTTAGAATCTGATATCTAGTTTACATCACTGTATCCCTCAAGGATAGCTGGATATCTTGTGTAGTGCAGCCCATAGTCTATTGTATGCTTTAAATACTGTAAAACCTTGATTAACGCTTCCCAGTGGCTCGGTCTAGGGTTTATAGTATTCCGACTCAGTTTGTTAAATGCATAAATAATATCTGGTCTAGTGCAATTCATAATATACATTAGACTGCCTATGATGCGTGCATACTCTATTTAAGAAATAGGCTCACCTTTGTGTTTAATCAATTGACGCATATTATCGTATGGTGTCTGAACACCACGGCAGTCAAATTTATTAAACTTCTTAAGTACATTATCTATATAATGTGATTGAGACAACACAAGTCCCTGTGGTGTTCTGTTAATCTTTATGCCAAGAATAACATTTGCAACACCTAAGTTCTTCATATCAAAATTTTTGGACAACATATTCTTTGTTGACATAATGACATTGATGTTAGTCCCCACGATGAGCATATCATCTACGTAAAGATACACAATGACATGCTCACCATTAATGCTTTTAATACAGACACATCTATCACATTCATTAATTTTAAAGCCATCCTCAATCATGACTCCATCAATTTTGTCATTCAATTGTAAAGGTGTCTGCTTCAATCCATAAAGAGATTTAACCAACCGGCACACTTTATTTTCTTGGCCTCAGACAATGAACCCCTCAGGTTGGTTCATATATATTTCTTCATTTAATTCACCATTCAAGAATGCTGTTTTAACATCCATTTGATGTATTTCAAGCTTATGCACTACTGCAATAGCTATCAACATACGAATGGAAGTTATTTTTGTCACTGGAGAATATGTATCAAAATAGTCCAAACCTTCCTTTTGCCTATATCCTTTGGCAACAAGTCTGGCTTTGTACTTTTTAATTGAGCCATCAGGTCTCAATTTTCGTTTGAAAATCCACTTGCAACCTATAGGTTTGTTGCCAGGTGGAAGATCTACCAATTCCCAAGTTTGGTTGTGCATTATAGAGTCTATCTCACTCTGTACAACTTCTAGCCAACTAGGAGCTTCAGGTGTAGCCATGGCTTCCTTGAAGGTTCGAGTCTCATTTTCCAACAAAAAATACTACTAAATCTTTGCCAAAAGACTTGGCAACTTTAAGTCGTTTCCCACATCTTGTTTCTGCATTAAAATCAGAACTTGTAGGAGTGATACGCTGATCACTACTAGAAGCAACATCAGTTGTTCTTTTAAGAGGATTCACATTATCACTCTTTTTATATGGAAATATATTTTCAAAAAATATAGCATCTCGTGATTCAATGATGGTATTCTCATGCACATCATTTATTTTAGATTTGTATACGAGAAATCTATATGCACTACTGTTATTGGCATTGCCAATAAAAATACACTCAATAGTTTTAGGTCCTAACTTAGACCTTTTTGGCAATGGTACTTGTACCTTTGCAAGGCACCCCCACACTTTTAAGAACTTATAGGAAGGCTCTTTGCCTTTCCAGAGTTCATAAGGAGTCTTTTCAATCTTCTTGTGAGGTAAATTATTGAAAATATAATTTGCAGAAAGTAACGCCTCCCCCCACAAGTTCAGCGGCAAACCAGAACTAATAAGCATAACATTAAGCATATTCTTTAAAGTCATATTTTTTCTCTCAGCAACTCCATTTTGCTAAGGAGTGTAAGGTTCAGTAGTATGGTGTATAATACCAAACTTAGCACAAAGTTCTCCAAATGTAATAGAGTCGTATTCCCCACCTCTATCAGTTCGAAGAACTTTTATCTTTTTGTTGAGTTGAGTCTCAACCTCATTTTTGAACATAATAAACACTTCCAGTGCTTCATCTTTTCTTATGAGCAAGTAGACATGACTATATCTTGTACAATCATCTATGAAAGTAATAAAGTACTTCTTTCTGCCTCGTGTTTAAATAAACTTCAAATCGCAGAGATCACTGTGAATCAAATCTAGCGGTTTAGTTTTGCGTTGTTCAATAGAATGGAATGGTTGCTTAACAAATTTTGCTTCAATACATACTTCACATTTTTGTTTGCAATCAAGATTGAATTTAGGCAGTAATCCTAAATGGACTAATTTACGCAGCGAATCATAATTTATATGTCATAATCGTTGATGCCGAACATTAAATGACTCAAGCAAGTAGATAGAATTCTTATTCTTATTGATAATTGAAACTGGTTTACACAAGACTGCTAGTTTGAACAGTCCATCACACTCATAACCTTTTCCTATGAATACACCATTCTTAGTCATGATACATCTGTTCGACTCAAGCACTAAATTGAATCCATTCTTGATCAGTAATGCTCTGAAAACAAGGTTCTTGCGGATATCAGGCACATGCAGCACATCATTCAAAGTAACTTCTTTTTCAAATGTGAATTTCAGAACTACTTTCCCTTTTCCTTTGACCCTTGACGTCAAAACGTTGCCCATGAACGCTTTCTCTTCATGTTCAGTCTTATTGTAGGTAGTAAATAAATTCCTGTCATAGCATATATGACGTGTGGCCCCTGTGTCTACAAACCATCCTCTGGAATCGCTTGTCAGGTTGATTTCGGAGATCACTGCACACAGGTTCTCCATCTCAGTAATGTTTGCTTGAGTGCCTTTGCCACTTTATGGTCTACTTTTACGCTTACGGCATTCCATTAACTTGTTCCCTGGTTTGCCACAAACATAACAATTCCCTGTGAACTTCTTAAAGTCCTTGCCCTTAGGGCCCAGGAAATTATTCCCATTTTTCTTATAGGGTTTAGGGTTTCCCTCGACCATGTTAGCCTTGGCATCGTAAGAATGAACAACATCCTTCTTTTCGGTGGATTTGTTATCTTCTTCGATCCTTAGCCTTACGATCAGTTCCTTCAACTTCATTTCTTTCCTCTTATGCTTCAGATAACTTTTAAAGTCCTTCCAGGATGAAGGCAACTTCTCAATTATCGCAGCAACCTGAAAAGATTCACTTAACCTCATACCTTATGCATGAATATCATGCAGGATAATCTGCAGTTCCTGTACTTGACTGATTACAGTCTTGGAATCCACCATTTTATAATCCAGGAATCTGCCAACTATAAATTTTTTCAGTCCGGCATCTTCCGTCCTATACTTATGGTCTAAGGATTCCCATAGTTCCTTTGCAAACTCCGTTGGACTGTACACATTATACAATGTGTTGTCCAACCCATTCAAAATATAATTCCGACATAGAAAGTCAGAATAAATCCATGCCTCCACTGCTGCTACAGTTGTTAGGTCAGTTTCTTCCTCCTTCAACTCTGGTTTGTCCTCCTTGAGGAATTTTGCTAAGTTCAGAGTTGTGAGAAAGAATAACATCTTTTGCTGTCAACACTTGAATTAAGTGCCATTGAACTTATCAGGCTTCACCTTCAAAATGTGTGGGTTACCCTTTTCACCCTCCTTCTCAGTGAGATTCACCATTACTGTAATTTTTGATCACACAGAAAAAATTAGTCTGTCTTAAGATTGTATTCCAATCTGCATGAAAAGCCAATACCTCTTAAGGAGATGATCGAGTCTAGTGTATGCACACTATCTCCTTAAGACAGATTTGCCCCTGCCACAGTGCTTTGTAGGAATATAGGCCCCTGTCTCCCAGGATACAACGATCAGTCGCAGAAAGAAGAAAACACTTATATCTTTCTGCCAAACTAACTTTGATTGCGTCTGTTTTCTCTTTTTAAAAAGACTCAAGAAAACTCTGAAAAACTGATGATCAAAAATGAAAACGAAATTGGGTTATATAGAGCATAGGTGACTCTTCACCAAGAGTCACACCTCAAGTTAGTGCTTCTTCACCAAGAGTCACACCTTAAGGTGTGTCTGTTGGAGACACCCCAACTCACACCTCAAACCTAAAAAATGACTAAGTGTTTAAAGGAATCCCGCTCAAGGCCCCAAGGCCCAATCATAGACTTATAATAATAAGCGAGTTTCTTAGGTCGAGCAAGCCCATGGGTAGCCCATGCACCCAAGCTAGTTTGTACATATGGGCCGCACATGTCGCATATGCGCGTGTGACCCACCAATTCTCACACACATTACAACAAAGTAAGTGTTTGATTTACTTATATAGGAGAGTTGTGTTTCCCTCATATCCAATGTGGGACTAAAACCACTTAGTTCCACCATTCAAACTTTAAGGAAAAACAAATACCCTTGTATTTTCCAACATTCACGACTTGCTTCATGAAGTGCAAGTATCTCTGAGTGATTGGAGGAAGTAGCTATCGAGGTTTGCTTTGTAGATCTCTAGGAAATTATGGTGTCTCCACATGTGAATATATATCTTATTTGTGAGTAAGCTTTGTGTGGATCAGAGAGATATCCAACATCTGCATATCCCTTTAATTGACCAACATTTGGTGATTCATTTGAGTAGAATAGACCCATATTAGTTGTTCCACGAAGATAACGCAAAAATGTGTTTGATGCCATTCTAATGTCGTCGAGTAGGTACTGAGCTAAATCTGGCTAATAGATTAACTGAAAATGTAATATCAGGTCTATTGCATTAAGCTAAGTATAATAAGCCGCCAATATATAGCACTAAGATATGGTACTTCAGATTTAAGAAGTATTTGATTATCTTCTTTAGGACAAAATGGATCTTTCTTGGGGTAAAGGGATCTGACCATGATTGGAGAACTTAAATAATAATGTTTGTCAATGTTAAAGCGCTTTAACAACTTTTCATGATGGATAAGTGTATAGCCTAATTTTGTGATCCGAACTTAGTCTTTACACCAAAGATATTCAGAATGACTAGTAAATAAAAAGTGACAATTAGCACAAAGTTTAGTGTGGAAAACCTTTGAATAGGTTAAAAACCATGACCTTTCTTAAGGATTTAGAAAGATATATATATATATATATATATATATTATTAAGGATTGCTAACTATTACAAATGATGTTTTGAATAGTTCTGTATAGAGTGTTGAGTGAGCATTCATCCGTCCCTCATATGAAATTCTATGGTCCTATTTATAGGTCTTATAATATGACCTTTGGACGACCATTATTATCCTTAATGATGGCCGTTACAATATATATATTTGATAATCTTTGAGATAATTGGGCAACGGTTTGATCTTGCTATTTTGTAACAACTTTATTGATGATGGTGCATTTGTTGACTCGAACTGTTTGATGTAAAGGTCGAAAGTGTTGAATAGAACTCTGTAATTGTAATGTATCATAAATTGTGCCATGTGTATGTTGATGAGATCGAGTGGTCTTATAATGGTCGCAGATGGAGCTTGAGTCCGAGATGCAGAATAACCCACTACAACCGCCCCCTCTCAGCCAATAGTATGAGACACATTATGGGCAAGTAGTGTTAGTTCAGAAGCTTAATTAACACTATAATTAATACCTGAGAATCATTTCCAATGCATCTTCATGAATATCTGTTTGTGGTTTTCGGTTTTTCTAGAACCAATGGTTGCATGGGAACTCCTTCTGATGTTGGGAATTTGGAAAGTCGTCTTTAATGCTGATTGTAGTATAAAGAGCACTCTAATTTGTTTGTTGCAATTGTGATTAACCAAGTATCTCCCCTGAACTTTTCTTATGTGTTTGTCTATCCTTAACTTTCTTGCTGTAACTTGAAAAATTTTGTAGGTTGAGAGGATGGTAACGACGAGGCAACAATCTTGGGAGGCTAGGATTCGGGTGAAGGTGGAAGAATTTTGCGTCAGATACTTTGGGAGCCAACCCTTGAACCTGCCGACGCCAATTTCAGTGTCTCCTACCTTTCATGGGATAACATACGAGGAGGTGTTGGAGGCAGAGGATGACCATTTCCAAATGGTCCGTTTCCATTATCGGTTGACATTGGAGGCGGAACATCGAAATGGGTTGTGGTTGTTGGCGGAGGAAGCTGTTACAGGTGAAGATGAAACGGTAGGCGTTCATCCCAGGGAGTCTCGTCGGTACCCTGCCAGTGAGTGGGTTCTGTCTAAGAAATATGACCCTCTTTTCCTTTCTGTCATGCGGGGTGGTGGGGGTTATAGTGGAAGCGACGGTGGTGGAGGAGGTTTTTCTTCCATGGACCATCGCTTTTGGCCATGAAAAAGATCATTCCGCCGGTGCCATAACTTCTTCAGTGATATCCAGCTCTTGGATTTCCTGGCCCATTCGTGCAGGGGATCAGAGTTTGGAGGTTTGTTTCAATTTTACATCTTCTTCCTCGGTGGCTGCTGAGAAGTGTTTTGAACTGTGACTTGATGTAGTTTGCAAAGTAATCTGTGAAACTGTTTGGAACACCTATCATCTGTAAAGTAGTCTATAATTTTTGAGATGTAAGAAATATTCGAGCTAATAAAATATCTTTGTGCTGCCAGCTTGTATGTTGCATTTCAAATGTCCACTTTATATGTCTAGTATTTTATGCAAATTGTGTTGTCGGGTATTGGGAAAATAATAATTCAAACTACGGATGAAAATAACAATTTGAATTTACGAGAAGAAGTTGTTCGAGGGATCGCACATGATAAGCTTGCTGAAGAAGATGAGAGAGCAGCAGGAGGAGAGATAATACCATGTGGTGTGGTGAATCATCCGGGCTGCTTTAAATGTAACTATATGTGACTGTAACCTCGAACTTTGAGAGCTCAAAATAAATAAGTAATCTGTTTGCAGTATTCTATTTTTGTAATTTGTCAAATGTAGAATGAGGCAGATTGAATCTGTGAACTAAAATAAATAAGATTAAGGTGTTTGTTGATTGTTCATGTGGTAGATATTATGGATTGTAGCTGTCTGATTTTAACAACTGTGTAGATATTTTCAAATTTGAATATTGAACTATTTTAGGAATGATGTATATTATGGTACGATCTTGGTAAGTATAAAAGTCAGGTGATTGATCGTGTAAATTACTTTGGGAAAGAGGTACATAATTTTTAATGGCAGAAAGTTGGGACAGACGTGATGACGGTAGATGCTATAACATTAGTCATGATGATGTTATATGACGAAAAGACGTGCATGTAGAGACAGTAGGGGTGACTGACATGTGTCTGAAGGAGTCATCATTTTGTAAGCCAAGGGAGAGTATACAAACTTGTCTCTCTCTCCCTCATAAATTATCTACAGTGATAAAGAGAAAAAAAATGGTATAACCCATATTTCCAGAGATAAGAAACATTTGAGTTCTGAGTGTGATTTGGTAGGGAATGCTTCATCTGGTGATAAAAAATTGCTGAAGAAACAACAGGAGCGGTCGATCGCTGCTAAATGTTTGGGTAAAACAAAAGATTGTGGTTCTTCTAGTACAGGTTAGTGACTTGTGCTTCTATTTTTTTTTATTGTATTTGCTAGTAATCTATATATGATGTTGTATGTTCATCGCCTTTGATTTAGGGATATCAAAGTTGAGAATGTAGGGTTTTAAGAACTGAGTAATTGTCTGTATTTTCTATTTTACACAAGCTTTGGGTATAGGAACAGACTGTAGATAGAGATAAATGTTTTTATGGATAAGAGGGAAAGTTGAAAATGATTTTCTATTATTTTAGAAAGTTTAAATAAAATGCTTTGATTGGGTAAAAAGTATGGGTGGGGTTGATTTTGTTGTGTGTATAGTATAACATGTAATTAATCATAGATTTAGATAAAATGATGGAAGATTGTATGTATCTGTAGGTCTAATATGCGTTCAAAAAACATAAAGCCCATGAGTAAATTTGTAGTATCATCTAGTTCAGAAGAAACATCATCGTCGGGGAGGGAAGACGATTGTAGTGGAATGGATGAGACTATAGATAGGGTTGAAGTAAATGTAGATGTAGAGGTTGGTGAACCCAGTGAAGTAAATAGAGTTATAGAGGAAGATGATACAAAGGTAAAATATAAAATATTTTTCATATACCCTGAGGGAGAGTAGATGTAGGGGAGGAATTTCTAAAATATAAGAAGAAATTACAAGGAGAGTGGGGAAACTATATGATGGACCAATGTCGGTGGTTTAGGGCCTATGTATCAGGGAAAGGGGAGGAAGTGGTATACTACCAAGTCCCCTGCTTGGATAAGTGGAAAAGAGAGAAAGGGATTAGTGGGGATGTAGAAATCTCGTACTATAATAGTGCGGGGATGGCGGTCCCGAATGATGGGTTTTTGTGCTATTTGAATCAAGTCGTTTATGGCTTGAGGATTTCTCTAACTTTCTTTCAGAACGAGGTTATGAATGTATTGCAGTGCTGCCCTGCCCAACTAAATGGGAATATATATGAAATGATGAGGGTGTGCGAGGCACTGAACGATAAGTTGAAAAGAGAAGAGACTGCCAAATAGTTCGAGGCAGATGACGTGCTAAAATTTTATAAGCTAAAGTTCGTCAAGGGTCGTAATAGTGGTTACCTGTATAGTGATTATTCTAGGCCAAAGTTTTTTAACTTCGAATCTGCGGGTAGACCATGGAACAACCACCTTGTATGGGTAGGGGGCGACTGTATGCAGGTTCCAGATGAACCATCGTTCGTCCTGAACCATAAGTATTATAATCTGAGTAAGTAACATTTGTCAACTTCGACCAGCCATCAGTTTGTCTTCGAGCTGCTAATTATGTCTTTGTTTCTTATTTGTCAGGTCCCAATCTCAAATCTCTGCCTGATAACACCAGCTAGTTCGACTGTGTAACTCTTGAGCAAGTTGAGTTGAAGCAAGTACTAGGTGACTTAGGTATTTGCAGGGATAAGAGAATAGACTTTAGAGTGCCCAAAGTTCAACGAACTCACGAGAATCGAGTTATGACTGAGAGGAAGAAGGTTCGTCTGGCTGTAAGTGATTTTACTAGTCTTCCTCCGCTTGAGCCGGAGAGTAGGAATGTGAAGCGGTCGATTCAGAGGATGAGAAAGTCAGCTCTAGAAACTTCACCTTCTATTGTGGTGGTGGCCCTAGAGATAGAGGTCGATAAACCTGCTGCTGGAGATGTAGTAGAAGAGCAGGTGGTGAGTGAGGTCGTTCCTTCAAATTCGGACAAGGGTTCGCTTAAAAGGAAACGACATGAAGGTGAAGGGAGTGATCATACTAATGCCAAGGCTACGACCAAGATGAGAGAACTGGAGCAAAAATACTGTATAATGGCGTGGGCTAATCCATATCAGCTTGATGACATGTTTCAAGAGCAGACGCTTGCGGTATGTATTGAAATCCTTTATGTGTTGTATTTGTGATGTGATATATGTTGTATTGAACTTGTTTGTTTGTATTGGCAGTTCTCGATGTTGATGAAGGGGGCTACAAAGTTTATTAGGAAGATGAGCCAGGAGTTCGGAGAGCTTACTCGTAGACTGGATGCTCAAAAGGCTCGAATGAAGGAGCTCGAAGGGAGCTCGAGATAGAGAAAAAGAGTAGGGCTAATGACTTGAAGGCTGCTGAAGAGTGGTATGCAGAGCTGTTCGAGCGTGAACAGATTATCTCACAAGCTTGTACCAAATTACGGGCGGAAAGAGATTATTTTGTCCAATCTTATTACTGCTTTGGGTTGACTGCTGCAGATGTAGAGCTGGGCCAAACTGGCAAATACAAGGAGATAGTGTTTGTTTCGAATGTCAAAGACGAAGTGGTGGAAGATGCTGCTGTTCCAACCAATGTATCTGCTTCACCAACTGAACTAGTTCTAGCTGCTGATATGAAAGTGGATCCTCCATCTGAGGTACAGATTGGCAAGAATCTTTAATCAATATGTGGTATTCTGTTGTGAACTATACTGTTCGATCTTGACTTTGAGGAGATTGTATTTTGTGTGGTCTAAAACTTTTAAGTTTGATAAACACTTTTTATGCTATGTTTGAATGTTTGTATAATAATAAGAAATTTGTAATTTGTGTAGGAGGTAGAGCGGTTGAGCAACACTGTGTCCACTCTAGAGAAATCGTTGAGTAGAGCGAGGGATTCGGTGGCTCGTATTCAACAAGTACTAAATAAAACTTAGTATGAAAGAAGACATTTTAAGTCTAACTCGAAGAAATTTTTTAAAGAACTATATGACCTTCAGTGTAGATATGCTAAGATAAAAATAGAAAGAGATGGGGTTTTAAGAAAGGAAGAGAAAAGGGGGGCGTTAGTATGAAAACTGAAAGACCTGACCTGTTTCAGCGACCCGAGTGATAAGGCTAGGTGTTAAAAGCTGTTGGTAACTATGATATTGTATTTTGAGGTTGAAATAAATAGTGAATGGGGTTTAAAAGAAGCTTATGTAGAGCTCTTGAAGGAAAAGGGTGTAGTACTTGACCCAGCTCGAGTAATGTTTCTATCTCAAGAAGCACGAAATCATCATAGTGTAGAGGCAAAAAATGCTCAGCTTGAGCTGGGTGTCCGTTTAATAGAGTGATGTAGGACCTTTACCTGATGCTTTTGACTTTATGTAGGACCAGATGGCAATGAGGATTGTGTTTTTCAGGATAAGGAAAAAGTAAATAGAGGTTCAACAGAACTTAGAGGGTGAGATAAAGGAGTTGTAAGATGTATTGACGCAAAATATGGAGAAAAAAATGTCTTTAGCGACTTAATTGTCGAAAGAAATATCTGTTCGAATGAAGATAGAAGGTGATGTGAGGGCGTTAGGTGTATTGTAAAAAGAAACATGCAAGCGTCTGCACAAGGCGCATATACAGTTGAAGGAGCATATGTATCGTGAGTAAAAGTCAGAGCTCGAACGGAACATGAACGTCATATAGATTGTGTGATTGAGTTTTATGGAAGGGAGCTGGCGAGGGTAGAAAATGAATTTTGGAAGTATGTAATGGATTGTGGGAAGGATTTTGATGTGGTGAACGCAAATGCTGAAAATATATGGTTTACAAAAGATGAGGAGGAAAAGGTTGTTGAAAAACTAACTCCTAGATCGAGAGAATATTTGTCAGAAGAGGACAAGGAGGAGGTCGAGAGCCTGATATGCCAGTTGCGGAGAAAACAATGCTAACAGGAGGTGGTGACCTTTATAGCTCCTATAGATGTTCAAGTAGAAAACTCAAAGAGTGTAAGAGACAAGGGGCAGTCCTCTCGTAGCTCAAAGAAGTGAAAGTAGAGTAGTCCAATTTCTTACTGAGCCTGCATTTACATTAAATCTTTATAAACTATTTTGATGGTAAATGAAATATGTTCTCTGTAATGATCATATAGATAGAGCAATGTATTGATATTACTCAAATATTATGTTCTTGAGTTGTTTACTGTGACATGTAATATGCTTGAATATGCGAATTAGTATGTATGTGAATGTTTACTGTTGCTGCAGGGTGAACTTGCAGAGGTTTAGAACCAGTGTGAAGTGCTACGTGTTTTAAATGAAAAATTGAACGCTGATCTGAGCCGCCAGCAGGAAGCACTAAAAAGTGTTACTGATTTAAAAGAAAAAATGGAGGTGATAGTAATGGAAGAGTAGAGCATAGTTGCTCGTTTGACCAGACAACTAGAAGATAAAGAGGCTGAACTAGCCATTGAGCTGAGATAAATGGAAGGGCTGAAATAAGTTATAAGAAAAAAGGAGTTGGACATTTCGGAATAAAGAACCCAACAGGAGGCGGAGTCAGCACCGGTGCGACTTAAAGTGACAGAGTTGTTGGCGGTATTGAAGAAAGAAGAAGATAATGTTAAAGATTTGTAATATCAGATAAATACGCTTGAGGCAGAAATTACTGATGTGTGAGCTGCTGTGAAGGAGGCAGATGGGCGTGCTTATAAATATGAAGGATTGTAGTAAACCACTAGTATGATACTAAGAGTTAGAAGAGAACCACGGTGAGTATAACAAATTGATAAAAAGATAGTGGCTCAAGATAGGGACTCTAGAGGATGGAAAACAAACTTTGGAGTTAAATACTCTGGAGTATCAAAAAGAAATTGGGGAACTGCTTAACGTAAAGAAGTTGGAGGCTAATCTTTTTAAGGCTGAAATAAAGCTTGATGAAAGTGTCGTAGAGAGAAGTCATGAGGAGTCTGCAATGACGGGATCGATGGCCTTGATTGCCCATATTGAAAAATTTATGACAGTGATGGAAACTCGTAATAATGCAAGGTTGGATGAAAAATGGGCGATGGAAGAACGCTTCAAAAGTTTGGAAGCTATGCTGAAGGAAGCTAAAGAAAAAATTACAGAGCTTGTTGTTCTTGATAAGGTAAAATGTGAGGCAGGTGATGTGCATAAGATAGAGATGACGACAGTGTTCTTCTTCTTTGCGCATGAGTTAAAGAGATTGGAAACGGAAAGCAATACGGTATATGACAATATGGGTGACATGCGATTGGTGTGCGCTGAGTATCTGGATCGAATGATGTTAAGAATCGGTGTTCTTATGATGAGTAAGGTTGAAGAAGGAAAGAAAATTGTTACTGGAAGGATGCTAGAGTTGATACGTCGACGACTTCGTGGGGAAATTTTACGTGGTGACGTGTTGCCTGATAGCTCAAGTGATAGTTCAAGTAATAGACCGAGTGATTGATGAGGCGGTATGACTGTAAGAAGGAATTATGTGTACTATACCAATGAAAATATAGCAGATAGAGTATAGCAAAGTTGGACTGACAATAGAATTATTGATCTGTATATATTTGTACTGACCTTTTGATGAACCAATTATGGTCCAAACATCTGGTAGTAATTTTGTAGAACTACTGTCATATAAGAGAGGGTTGGTTTGGCTGAAGCAACAAATGACCGGTTGTGTAATAGAAGATTTTATTGGTTGAAGCAACAATCAATATATAATGTAATAGAAGATCAGCTTGGCTAAAGCATCAAACGATCTGTAATATAATAGAAGATCATCTTGGCTAAAGTAACAAATGATCTGTAATGTAATAGAAGATCAGTTCGGCTGAAGTAACAAACGATCTGTAGTGTAATAGAAGATCAGTTTGGCTGAAGCAACAAACGATCTGAACTAATAGAATGGGATGAACCCACTGGTAACCTGTGATTTTTAGAAATGTAATCTTTATATAGAAGTACTTTTATGATATACTAAAAATAAGTACTATAATGTAGGGCAACCAAACACAAATATTTCATTGTTGTAAGATTGACGTACAGTGAATGTTAGATAGAGTATTGTATGAAATAGTAGAAAGTACTCTGATGTAGGGCGATCAAACATAAGTATTTCATTGATGTAAGACCGACGTACAAGATGATAGATTTATTAGCAAAGTATAATGTAATAGATTATTATCTTTGATGTAACTTTAATCTCCTTGTATTCCAGGGATTAGGCACTCGATCCCCATGTTCTGTGGCAAGGTCCTAAGAGCCAAGTCCACTTTTTCCCACAATGATAAAATGATGAGATCTTTAATTTCAAATTCTCTGTGATGAACTCGTTTATTATAAGATATGGCTAAAGCCTGATGCTATCTTCCTAAGTTCATGATTGCTCTTCAATCCAATTCATGTTACATGCCTACTAGAATTTATTTTCTTCATTTGTCATGGTATGGTCACATAATAAGTGATGGTATTGAGTGGGGATGATTGCTTCGGTACCGTATGCCAACAGGAACATCGTACATCCAGTAGATACTCGAGGCGTTGTTCGATATGCCCATAACACATGTGGTAACTCTTACACCCAATTACCCTTCTTTTTTGTCAAATGCTTTTTGATTCCGTCGATGATAGTTTGATTGGTTATTTCAGCCTGATCATTTCCTTGTGGGTAATATGGATTGGAAGGAGAGTGAATGATGTCGTGCTAGTTGAGGAACTCAATGAATCTGGAGCCAACGAACTGAGTTTCATTATCGATTCTGATGAGGTAGGGGCAGCCAAATCGTATTATGATGGTCTCCCATATAAACTTGATGACTTCATCTTCACGTGTGCGACACAAATGAACTTCTTCTACCCATTTGGTGAAGTAGTCCGTTCCTACTAGGACGTGCTTTCTTTTTCCTGGTACAGTTAGAAATTCTCTCACGAGGTCGAGGGCCCATCTTCTTAATGGCCAAATAACCTTGCTCGAATCCAGTTTCAAAGCTGGAGCTCAAATTTGGGGTCCATATCGTTGGCAGACCTCACACTTGCTCACATATACGATGGCTTGAGCTTTTAGACTAAAAGACTCCTTGAGTAAGAGCTCAATTTGCTAAAGGACGTCCTACTACATGGGATCCATAAGTACCTTTGCGAAGTTCGTGTAGGAAGTCTTGAGCCTCTTTATCAGATAAACATTAGAGATAAGGTCCCGTCACCAATTTTTTATAAAGAAAGTTATCAGCAACGACATATCGCTTAGCATTGTCAAGCACATGTCTCCTTTTCGTAGGATCTGCGTGATGTTTGTCGTCAAACTTGTTTTTGGGCCCGATATATATGAGAAAAGGTTGTCTCCAATTGTTCTCGTCCTCTTTATTGCCCCCAATATTAGCAGAATTTGAACTGATGATGTTAATGTTGGGGGTAGATATTACTTTAATCTTGAGATATCGAGCTTCCATTTCGAGGACTCTCGCAAGATAGGTAAGGGAATCAGAATGCCTGTTTTCTCTGCAAGGAAAATATTCGATGGTAGCCCTTTTAAATTTTCTTATTTTGTCGGCTACTGCTGCGATGTAATCAATCATTTTTTCATTTTTCTAAAACTTGTCTGTATAATGGTTCACTATGAGCAAAATGTTTGTGTACACAGATAACTCGGGAACCCCAATCTCCAGAGCCATATCTAGACCGTGGATTAGTGCCTCATATTCGGTCTCATTGTTGGTGGCTTTGAAATTGAGTCGGATTTCTTTTTTAATTTTTTTATTAGAAGGTGTGATAAGGACGATACCGATTCCTGACCTAGCAGGTCCGGCAGAATTATCAGTTAGAAGGTGCCAACCCTTCTTGGATATCTAATCTGATTTTTCCTTGAACTGTTCCTTATTGATGTCGATATTATCTTCTTCCCAGTCAGGATCATCTACTAGAAAGTCTGCAAGAAAATTTGCTACTGTTTGCCCTTTTCAGAATGTCTTGGTTCGAAACGTATATCCTGCTCACCAAGAGTTACTGACTATTGATGAACTCGTCTGGATTTCTCTCATTTGGACAAGATTTTATGCAAGGGATAATTTGTCATTACTCAAACTGAGTGAGCTTAAAAATGCTATTTTAACTTCTGCGACGTGTAGACGAGAGTTAACTGTAGTTTCTCAATCTTAGTATGCCATGTTTCTGCTGGAGTGAGAGTCTTACTGATAAAGTAGAAAGGTTTCTCTGCCTTCTTGTCAAGTCGAATGAGGACTGATCTCAGTAATTCATTAGTAATGACAAGATATATGGTGAGTTCTTCTCCTTCCTTGGGTGCACTCATTACTGATGGCTTTCCCAAATAATGTTTTTGTTCCTGAAATGCTGCTTCACATTCTGCAGTCTACTCAATCTCAAGATCTTTTTTAGGTTTCTTTTTCTTTGTTCCTTCACGTAGTAGGTCGAATAACCATCGACACCGATCTGAAAACTTGGAGACAAAACGATTGATTGCTGCTATCTTGCCAACTAACTTTTATATGTCTTTCTTTATCTTTGGAGATGGCATAAATAACAGTGCCCAAATACGATATGGGTCAGCTTCTATGCCTTGATTACTTATCAAATATCTCAAGAATTTGCCTGATTGGAATCTAAACTGGCATATATAAGGATTGAGTCTCATTTTTTAAGACTGAAAAATTTCGAAGGCCGTGTGTAAATCTGCGAGATGGTTTTCCTTCTTGAGACTTTTACGCAACATATCATCAATGTAAACTTCCATCATTTTCCCGAGATGGTCTATGAACATATGTGAAGCAAGAAGGAAAATGATGATAAGTTTACATTGTGAGACTTAACAGTCGATGTAAAGTGAAGCAATGTTCTATTTCATGATGTCGGAATTTGTGGTGTATGCAATATGGTTTGTTCTTGATAGGCTGCAGATACTAGGCATTACAAAAAAACTTATCCTTTTGAAGTATAGAATATATGCTGGTTATGGTAACACTTATCTTGGTAAGACAGGGTTTTGGCATATTACTACCTTTACAAGGTTGATCGTCATTAGATTTGGTCCTCTTCCTGCCTCCTCCGTGATCAGTAGCATGATTGAAATCTTGGCTTGTGGATTGATCTCTGAGCTTTGTGTCTTTCGGATACCATTCTTTTGAGATCGATATATCCGTTGACCTTCTCGATCATGTCTTCCAAAGTTGTAGTTTTATTCAGAATCAGGTACTCCTTTGCCATACTATCTACGAGCAAAGCATTGGTAAAGGCTAAAATAGTAATCTTCTGATCGAGTTGGTCTTCCTTCCTGGCCAACTCCAAGAATATCTTAGTAAATGTTTTGAGCTTCCACTTTGGTACCAGTTTAAGGCTGAATATAGAATATAAATTCTCCTTTTTATCTCTGTTGTGCGAGTAGTTCTTGATGAAAAATTCCCAAAAAAATTTGAAAGTCGTAATGGACCCTTTTAGTAGAAAATGAAACCATCGTAAAAGCTCGCCTAGTAAGCAGGTAGGAAAAAACCAGCATAGAATGTGGTTAAATGTAGAATGTAAGCCTAGAGCATCCTTGAATTTTTGAACGTACTCCACTAGATCATATCCCTTGTATTTTTAGATTTTTGGTGTGTAGAAACCGGTGGGAACCTCGCCATCCAATAATTCTTGAGCAATCAGGCTCTTCTGTAACCTGTAGTGAATACCTTTAGTGGTTTGAGCCTGGGCATCAAACAGTTCTTTGATACGCTTTTCAACTTGTTCCTGAGTCACGTACTGACGAGTTGTAATGGTCAGTCATGGGATGCACCCTTTACGAGGGTTGTAGTTGCCACTTCCTTCACTTAGCCGATCATGCTCCAAAATATGAACTCTTCCCCAGGGTGGATCTTCTGCTTGTCTGACTCGATCAAGACCTCCATCAACTTCTTGGTGGACTTCCTGTATCAGAGCTGGCTCTCCCCCAGGTTGCTTATAATTAGATTGTTGGCGTGAGGTTCTATTCTGTCAAGAACGGAAACCTGCGAAGCAACTGCCAGCACAACTTTGTTCTTCTGGGCTGCGATCTGTTAACTCTGCAAAACCTTCAACGTGTCTTGTACGCCTGCCAGCTGTTACTCCAGAATGGCTCGCCTTTCTATTTTAGATTTAAGATTGGCCCGCAGTTCTGCTGGTACTATATTTCCTTTTCCTAGAGAAATTGGCATACTCTGGTCTGGAAGCGTCATTCTGTGGAGAGATAATCATCTCTTTATGAGACAATAAGTTTTGAGAACTTTATTCCCACAGACGGCGCCAAATCTAATAGCCTAATTTCGTGATCCGAACTTAGTCTTTACACCAAAGATATTCAGACTGACTAGTAAATAGATAATGACAATTAACACAAAGTTTAGCGTGGAAAACCTTTGAATAGGTTAAAAACCATGACCTCTCTTGAGGATTTAGATAGAAAGAGATTTTATTAAGAATTGCTAACTATTATAAAGGATGTTATGAATAGTTCTGTATAGAGTGTTGAGTGAGCATTCATCTATCCCTCATCTGGAATTTTCTGGTTCTATTTATAGGTCTTATATAATATGACCGTTTGACGACCATTATTATCCTTAATGATGGAGGTTACAATATATATTTGATAATCTTTGACCTGATTGTGTAACAGTCTAATCTTGCTATTTTGTAACAGCTTTATTGATAATGGCGCGTTTGTTGACTCGAACTGTTTGATGTAGAGGTTAAAAGTGATGAATGGAACTCTGTAACTACAATGTGCCATAAATTGTGCCATGTGTATGTGGATGAGGTCGAGTGGTCGTATAATGGTCACAGATAGAGCTTGAGTTCGAGATGCAGAATAAGCCACTATAACAAGAATTCTATTCGAACTATGTTCAATTTGTAAGTCGAGGCAATGTATATTTAGTTTTTTTTAGATCCTTCATCTCAAACTCTTTCTTTAAATATTTTGTAGCTTTTGTAATTGTTCTCCAGAAGTCCCAATTAGATTGATATCAGCGACATACACTGCAATGATAACAAATTCATATTCTATTCTCTTAATGAATACACATGGGAAAATGTATCCCTCTTTAATTATCAAGTACTTACTAAGTCGATTGAACCACATACGGCCGAATTGTTTCAATCCATATAAGGCATGTTTAAGTTTAATTGAGTACATGTCATGTAGTTTTACTGTGGGCAATTGGAGTCCATCTAGGACTTTTATGTACATATATGTATCTAACATTCCATATAAATATGCAGTAACGATGTTCATAAGATGCATGTCAAGTTCTTTTAAGACTAAAACTAATGAGATATCGAAATGTAATTGCATCCATTATAGGGGAATATGTTTCTTCATAATCAATCTCAGCTCTCTGTTGGAAACCTTGTGCCACGAGTCGTATTTTATAGCGAACGATCTCACTTTTCTCATTGCGTTTTTGCACAAATACCTATTTGTGACCAGCACAGTTTACATCTTTGGGTGTTAGGACCACAGATCCAAATACCTTGCGCTTTGCAAGTGAATATGCTTATATTACTGATTTCCATTTTGGCCAATCATGTCGTTTTCAATATTCATCAAGACTGTGTGGTTCAATATTATCATCAGTCATGATTTCAATAGCTACTGTAAACAAAAATATATTATCGACAATTATTTCTTTGCGATTCCACAATTTCTTTGACCATGCATAATTTGTAGAGATCTCTTCATTTACAAGTACTTGTACCTCATTGGAGGTATGATTATCTCTGATGACTTCATCCTCATTAGAGTTTATTTGGTTAAGAATTGTGGATCCTTTTAGGGATTTTTCCCTTTGTAGCCTTTTCTAAAGTACTACTATCTGTAGAATTAATTTACCATTTATGTTTCCATTTCGAGGAGCTAAATCCTTAGAACCAATTGGTCGTCCACGCTTTAAACGTACTTTAGATGATTCATTTGCTATCATATTTGACAGCTGCCCGCCTGGGTCATCAATCTTTGCTGGTGTGCTTACAACTGGTATATGTGATCTGGTCACTCGTGCTATTGTAGGAGCACGCTCCCGCTATCAACGAGGTAGAAGGTCGCTGGGTGACCCTACCACTAGGAGTAGAAATACTCTAGCTAGGTCGTACCGCGAGCTACTTATATCGACAAGCTGGTCCATGGCGGTGACTCGCCCAGCTTCCATAGAACCATTACGAAGACAACTAGCGACCAACCTGCGATTAGCCCCCTTCCCACATGGAAATATAAGAGCCCACGACCCTGAAGAGGCATCCTTGGAATTACCCAGGGCACGTGAGCAGGGGCACCCTTAGGTTAAACCCTCCCTATAAATAGAGGTGAAGGGGTAACTTAGAGGGGATCTCTTCTTCTTTTATGCTCCTTCTGCTTACTCTTCTTCTACTGCCTCCTGTGCGGTTCTCTTTCAAAGACGATCAACTAAACCAAGTAGACAAAGAGAACCCAAAGAGAGTCGAGTGGTGCCCTCTATATCTGTACATAAAATATATTAAGCATTTGATAAGCAACTTTATGAAGATGAGTGATCCTTTGCACTTTAGTTTCATGTTGATTGGTTTGTAGATCGAAATGAGATATATTTATTGCATTCCAGCATAAGTCACATCGTTCAATAGGCTTAATTCCTGCCCCTAGCGGTGGGAAGATTATCTCATCAAAATGACAATCCGCAAAATCTACAGTAAAAGTATCACCTATTACGGGTTCCAGATACCGTATAATATATGGTAAGTCAAAACCAATATAAATTTCTAATCTACGTTGAGGTCCCATTTTACTACGTTGTGATGGTGCAATTGGAACATGTATTGCACACCCAAAAATACGTAGATGAGAGATATTGGGTTATGCAAGAACAAGTTGTAATGGGAATACTTGTGATAGGTTGTGGGGAAAAACCGGACCAATGCTGTAGTATGTAAAATGACATGTCCCCACGCGGATACTGATAATTTTGTCCTCATAAGCATGGGTCGTGCCAGCAGTTGATGGCATTTAATAAATGACTCAACTAACCCATTTTGGGTATGAAAATGAGCAACAAA
The DNA here is from genome assembly GCA_014058105.1 of Kingdonia uniflora. Classification (NCBI taxonomy): domain Eukaryota; kingdom Viridiplantae; phylum Streptophyta; class Magnoliopsida; order Ranunculales; family Circaeasteraceae; genus Kingdonia; species Kingdonia uniflora. The sequence goes on from JACGCM010001560.1 coordinate 3,267,089, forward strand.
GATACTCAATGTTAATTCTAATTAACATACAATAATTATCAAAGGTTTTTGATGTAAATTCACCGGTACCATCCAACCTAATAGATTTAATTGGATATTCTGGAAAATGTGTTTGCAGTCTAATAATTTGGGCAAGGAGACACACAAAAGCAACGTTTCTCGTAAATAAAAGATATACATGAGACCATAAAGTATTTAAATGGTTCACACTGAGGGTGAATAGGTCCACAAATATCCCCTTTAATTTGTTATAAGAATTTTAGAGATTATACAGTGATTTAAGATGGGGATGATCTCAAAATTAACTTACCTTGGGAATAAGCTGTACAAGCATAATCATTAGAAAGAAGAATCTTCTGGTTCTCCAAATGATGTCCATGCAAATTTTCAATAATTCGACGCATCAAGGTAGATCCAGGATGACCTAGATGGTCATGCCAAAGTATAAAAAATTATGGATTATAAAACTTTTAGCTCCTTACAGTTTATAAATTAATCATTCTTATTGTGTTATAAGGCACACATATTCAACATCCATCCTGAGTTGGAATGAGTCATTTAAGCTTATATAAGAACAACTAAATGTAAAAAACATAGTATATGTAGATAAATAATACTTAAAAAAAAGGTTTACAATAAGATACATAGTAAGATACATAGAACATAAAACTCTAATTGATGCAATCATGGCCGCCATCAACAAGATTATCACTCTTGATCTCTGGATCAGTAAATAAGTTTTATATATCAAGGTTAGTGGCACAAACTTGATTATCATGATCAATGAAATTTATCTCAGCATTCTTTCCTTAATTTTTCGTTCATAGAAGCTTGAAAAAGATCAACTAGATGTTTAGCCGTACGACAAGTATTTACCCAATGACCAATTTTGACACACCGATAACAGGGCGATTCATAAACTTTCGACATTTATTTTCATAACCCTTTTCTGTATCACGTTTCGGTGCCATATTATAATCATCATAATTTTATTGTTCTCGACCACGACCACATCCACAGTCACATTCATATCCACGTCCACGACTGGAAAATGAATTTGTATGTGCTCCAGGCACTAGTGTGGAACCGGTCAGATAAGATTCATAATTTTTCAATAAAAGCTCATTATTTTGTTCAGCAACTAAGAAACATGATATCAATGTTGAATACTTGGCAAAGTGACATTCTCGATACTGTTGCTGTAAAAGCACATTTGAGGCGTGAAATGTAGCTAATGTTTTCTCTAACATATCTACTTCAGTAATTGTTTCTCCACACAGTAAGAGTTGAGAGCTTATCTTGAACATAACGGAGTTGTACTCCGTAACAGATTGAAAATCCTATAGTTGTAGGTTAAGCCAGCCATGGCGAACTTTAGGAAGAATGACCATTTTCAAATGCTTGTACTTCTCCTTCAAATTAGCCTAAATTATCAATGGGTCCTTTACCGTGAGGAACTCTGATTTTAAACTCTCGTGAAGATGATGGCAAAGGAATATTAGCGCTTTCGCACGATCTTGTAAGGATTCTTGATTTCCCGCCTGTATTGTATTACAAAGATTTTTCCCTTCAAGATGGATTTCTGTATCCATAATCCATGAAAGATAATTCTTTCCAGATAAGTCGAGTGCAACAAGCTCGAGCGTTGTGAGATTCGACATTTCATATACTATAATAAGAAAATAATTTTAATTATAATATATTCAAGCAAATATATATCTGAAAATAAAGATGAGAGAAGATGAACCAATTTTGATATCGAGCCCTTCACTTAAGTTGCTCTCTATAAACTTTGTTGAGAATTTTGGGCAAAGTTTCGACAGCGTCGTGTTTGTTGAGATTTGTTTTACTGAGAGTGTCGACAACGACGTGTTGATAAGAGAGGAAATTTTATTTCATTTCTTTGATTATTTTTTACAATGGGATGTTGCCTATATATAGAGAGAGATTTGAAAGCTGACATGTCATTCATTGGTCATCCACTAAAGCATGTGTGACATGTGGCGCCATATCATACTTAAAACTCCACATCATGCTCCGCATCATACTAATATATCAAGCATGTATCCACATCATGCTTTACAATAGTTAGTAACTTGTTGTAGCCTTTTGGTTTGGTTAATACATGTGCCAAAAAAAAATGTACATCAAAATTCAATGTTCGAGATGGTAAAAATGTTCAAAATGGTGAAAATGTCCGCTACATCCAATGTTTGAGATGGTGAAAATGTTGTTTGCATCGTTTAACAAGATATGGCGGCATTCTCAGCAACTGACCTATTTCCAGCTTTCCATTGTTCTGACTTCTTGCTTGAAGGTGTAAGCTGGCATCATTGCACTTGATTTTAAGGTTTATGGTTTAGATTTGTGTGAAATTGCAAATTACTATCCAGATTTGTGTGATATATGCTTGATGGACAATGTTTATGGGTGAATAAATTAGATATATTGCTTGAATCATTTAATTTATGAGAAATAATGTTTATCGGTAACCTAATTATTTTATAGGAATGTCTGATGTTAGTAGGTTTTAGCTTATCAAAATTTTACATAAGATAAAATCTCAGCATTTCTGCCAAATAATTAGGTTATCCATAAACATTATTTCTCAGAATCGAATGATTCAAGAAATATTGTTACACATGTATTCTTAAATGAAACGAAAATGAACGAAAAGGAAATGGAAAACCAAAGATCGAGGCTTGCTGTCACTGCAATTTCCTTAAGACAGATTTTACCCTGTGTAATGTACTTTACAGATAATGACACTTGTCTCCCAAGATACAACGATCGAATCGTATAGACTTGAAACACTTAAGTCGGTACACCTGTCAAACTATCTGTGATATTACTCTTAAGAAGGAAGCAACGAAAAAGGAAAATGAGATTGGAGTATTTTTCTGTGTGTCAAACGCATCAAGAAAGTAGCTATTTATAAAGGAGAAGGTGACTTTATGAAGCACCTGTTAACAGGGTTGTGGCTCAAGAAACACCTCTTTGAAGAGTTGTGACTCTTGGAGAGAAAAACCAACTCCATAATAAACACCAAAAAACTAAGTGTAGACTAAAGATCCCCATGGGCCCAAGGCCGAATCATAGACTTATAAAATAGTCCTGGTGGGTCATGGGTCAGGTCGTGCACGCAAGCCCATGGACGTGCATCCCTATATAGCAAGCTTTCACATACTCGCCTCACACACGCATGATGGCACCACCTACTGACACATGATATTAGTGTGCAACCCGTTATAAAGTGAAAATCTTCTTTTCACTTATCCAATGTGGGACTAAAAATAAACACACCAAATTTACATACAAAACAAAGATAATACATGGGATTTTTTCCAACAAATATATCTAAATAATTCACCCATAAACATTGTCCATCAAACACAACACACAAATCTAGACAATAATCTGCAATTTCATACAAATTTAAACCATAAACCCTAAAACTGATTAAACCAATTACAGAGCGCAGCAAATAAAAAATAAAATGAGAGATTACAATTATACCTGATTATAAAAATGTGATTTCCAATACTTTCGTCCGAATCAAACCAATTTGAGAAGATTTTAGTAGAGGGTGATTTTGACTAAAGTCCTAATGTATATATGGATATTGGACTTAAGTCTTGATGTTTATCAAAAAAACAATGTTAGTCCTGGTTTTGCAGTTTGACCCAAGTCAACTGCAATTGACCTTGGTCAAATCTAGTTATTTTACAAAAACTAAAATACCCTTATGTTCAACATGTGCAAATCACGTGAGCTATTGTTGTTTTAATTAAAAAAAAATTGGACAAGAATTGTGGATCGTTTGATTGCTACACGGTAAGTATCTTGAGGCTGTGGTCTTTATTTGAATTTGTTATTTATTTATTTATTTAAATTCAAAAAGGGTAAAATTGTCTTTAGTATTTGTTGATTTGAGTCAACTAGGTCAAACTGCAGTCAATTGCAATTGGCTCGGGTCAAACTACAAAACCAGAACTAATATTGTTTTTTTGGCAAACATCGGGACTTAAGTCTAATATCCATATAATCATCAGAACTTAAGTAAAAAAAACCCCTTTTAGTAGAAATGAAGGTACAATTGTACTTATTCTATTATATTCAAGCTTCCCTTCGAAATCCCTAATTTAGTAGATAGGGTTTTGAGAGAGAGAGATGCGTTTAGAAAAGCAGGGGAAGTTTTTGAGAGTGATAACTTCCATTGTGGGCTTGAAATTTGGGAAAAAAATAATAGCCTAAGTAACGTTTTTTTCTTCTTCTTTTTGTTTGCAGAAAATATGTCTGAAATTCAACACGGTCGATTGCAATCAGGGTAGTAAAAGTAGTTGAACTCAATACAAACAACACAATAATGCGTGCCATTTGAATTGCTCGAGCCCATACCCATGGACAAACATGTTCAGATCGGTAGATCAAAGTTAGGCCATATCAGGTAAAGATGAAGTCCAACGCAAAGAATAATGGAATATTAAATTGCATTGAGGCCTTTTAATAATAAAACCCACTCCTATCTTGATCTCACAAGATGCTGAAGGTAGGGACAATTCTAGGAAATAACGTGACTGATTAAGGTCGCTAAAGAGCTGGCACAGAACTAAGGCTGCCACTTTTGTCTGAACTTTCAATTTTTTTCGATTTTCGATTCATTTTTTATTATTTCGGAACCCTATTTTACAGTTCCAAAAATCCGATTTCCAAATTTTTTCGAAATTTTTTGGATCAGAATCAGATATCTTTTTACTATTCTAAAATTTCCAATCCAATTTTTCTGAACAAGTTCCGATCCGATTATTCCGAATACCCTCCAATCTGACTTTTCTGAATACTCTTATTCAATATTTAATGTGTTTTTTGTAATTTAATATATATTTTTTGTTAGATGGAGATGTGGTGATGCTATCATTGTATGAATAAGGGTTGGATATTTTGACATGGGAACATTACATTTAATTTTACATATTGTTGGAAGATGATAAATCTAAAGCAATCTAATAATATAGCTTATGAACAATAGGAGAGAGAGAAAGAAAGAGATTTATTTATTCATTCATCATAATTGTGTTCTTTGTACATAATATAGATATATATATATAAGTAACCCTACAACATAAGTTACCCAATCAACTCAAACTCTCCCCATAACCCTATCGGGCCTATGGGCTTGTTAGGAGTCCATATAGGACACCCCAACCCTGTTGGTTTCCTAGCTTGGGTTTGGACCCAACTCCTAACACTCCCCCTTGGGGTGTTCCATACAAGACGACTTGCCTCATTAAAATCTCTGCCTAGCAAAACCTCCTTGGGCAATAAAGTTAAGAAGGGAAAGAGTACAATCATATGCCCTGTATGGGTTGTGGACGCGTATACGTTGCCTCATTTAAACCTCTAACCAGTAAAATCTCCTAGGATAATAATTGCGCTATAAAAAAAGTACAACACGCATGTGTCCACGTCAGGCTGAGACTACTCCCCCTAACGTTGATCTTCCTGAGATCTAACTCCCTGAGATAATAAATCTTGTAAACTTCGCATGCCGATTCCATGAACTAATCTCTTGAACGCAGGATATACAAGAGCCTTCGTGAATAGATCAGCCAGGTTTTCTTCTGAATGAACTTGAACAACGTTGATCTCATTCGTCTTCTACAACTCGTGAATGTGGAAGGACTTTGGTGAAATATGCTTCATTTTGCCACCTTTAATAAATTCACCTTTGACTTGAACGATACAAGCTGCGTTGTCTTCATAAAGTGTCATCGGTTTATCTTGGATAGAACTCAGACCGCAACTCCCATTGATGTGGTTAATCATAGACCGCAACTAGAAGCATTCTCTGCCGGCTTCATGTAGTGTAAGAACCTCTGCATGGTTCGAGAATGCAGTAACCATTATCTTCTTCACTGATCTCTATGAAATCACAGTATCTCCAAACAAGAACACATAACCCGATTGTGATCGGCCTTTATATGGATCTGACAAATATCCTACATCGGCATATCCTATAATTTCCCATTTGCTAAGTTGTGGATAGAACATACCCCAGTCTTTCGTGCAAATGAGATATCTCAGAATGTGCATGATCCCATTCTAGTACATTTGATTTCTTTGGGTAGGAACCAAACTATGGCAAGCCAAACAGTTCACTGTGAATGAGTCATTGGGTCTAGTATACCCAGTTAACTATAACAAAACACCTCTTAGCTATGACACCACGGCCCTAGGAGTTTCTCTCCCATTAAGATGGTGAAAGATATCATTGTCCACACCCAAGTACTGGACTCACAATAAACAACTTAACACCGTGTGCTACATCCATATCGAAGTGTTAGATAACTTTTTCAATAAATATTGCTTGGTGTATGAGTGTCACTCTCAAGATGTTCGATCTGCAAATCGAGACACTCTTGATTTCCCAAGGTCTTGTATTTTGAATTCCTTCCCAAGGTATTTGGCGGCTCTGATGATCTCCCCCGGAGGTTTAATGATATCCAAATCATTTTGTACACTATTATGATGAGTGAATCTAATATCTGTGTTCGAAATAAGAACGCATGGACAGATAAGGATATTTGCAAAGTCCCCAACCTTCAAATACTCAGTCAACTTACTATGTCTCATGGGCCTATTGCTTTAAGTCAATAATAATTTTTCCAATTTTATTACGTACACACCTTGTGTGTTGGGCTTAATTACTTCCAGAAGCTATACTTCCCAAGTGGCTTCATGTAGATATCCGTATCTAGTTTTTCATATAAATACGCGGTATTTATATCAGACGCATGTCTAACTTGTCCCCGTCAACTTGATAGAATGATCAGTAGCGAAATGTTATAGCATCCATAACCGGGTAATAAGTTACACTGCAATCGATGCCAGATCTCTTAAAGATTTCCTGGGCAACTAGTCTCGGTTTGACCAAATTATCTCTCCGAGTTAATCGTGTTTTTGTACCTTTCCAATTTATAATCGACAGGCTCAATGGTATCATTTTACATTATGCACAAGCTGAGCTCCACTTGGATTCCTGACACATACTTATGTTAATGTACAACAACACACAATCGTTTACAATTAGTGGTTTTGAATCCTCATCCTAGATGATGATCACAACAACGAATATGAATACCTTGTCAATGAGTGGTTTCATCCTCGATGAACCGACTATACCATTAGTCATATGTGTCCCTTATTCGGCAGCACCCCGGTTCAGAGTACTTCCAACGGTGCTTCACACTGAGCGCGAGCCTCATATTCGCTTGCGATACTAATTCCCCTGGAACGTTCTGCTGCGATACTAGTTCCCCCAGAACATTCTGCTGTGTAGATGTATTACTTGCAGGTACATACACTTCCGGCACTTCAATAGTGTTTATGAATGAATCTAACAATTTATTTATGACCGATTGGAGGTTTGTAATTCGTTGAACCTCATTGTCACCTAACTTATGTATAGGGATCTAGATGAGACAACGATGGTATTTTCCAAGACCTCTTAGAAACATCCATAGCATTGACTGTCATATCTCTCCTCAATGCTGGGAATATCGTCTCATCAAAGTGAAAATTATATGCCATGTAGGATATACGTCGCCAGTGGGTCTAAATATCCAATGATAAATACAAATCATAACCCACATAATACCAGGCCGACATTGAGGTCCCATCTTCATACATTGTGGTACGATTGGTTCCTGTATGGAACATCCAAATGTTCATCGATGGGCGACACTGGGATCCAACCCAGTTACTAGTCGCTTTTTGGGGAAAAATAATTTGATGATTTGCTAAGGGATGAACCCTAATCAGTGACGTGGGAGCAAAAATGCATATCCTACACACTAGCTAGAAGCTGTGATCGTAATAATAGTGGCTTAGCAATTATCCTAAATCGCTTGATTAGGTTCTCCGCCAATCTCGAGTTGGGTATGGTATGTGGTACTCACGATGCTCAATCATCTATCCCATTTAGCGATAAAATAATCATCAAAAGCCTGCGAGTCCAACTCCCAATCCCCCGTCAAGTCGCATCGATCGACTTTGATCGGTTAATCCAAGAACTGAGTCTGCGATCGAATGATCTAAGTGAGAAGTCATGCTAACATTACATTCCTAGAACCATCTCCTAGATGCATCTGCTATTGATCCAGGAGGATCTAGTATATTTTGAAGAATTGTCAATGTCGTTTGAACGAGTTGGGGAGTCGTTTGAACGAGTTGATATGTTCACTGTAATTTTGGCCTAGAGCCATATTTCGTTCAAACGACTTTAAGTATCATTTGAACGAGTTGTCATGTCCTCTAGAATTTGACCCAGATGCATATTTTCATTCGAACGAGTTTGGGTTCGTTCGAACGAGTTGTCGAGCGACTATCGTAATTCCAGTTCAAGTTTAAGAGTTTTAAATACCTTTCAGAGTTGGATTAGAGTTGGATTTCGAGTTGGATTGTAACTAGGACTTGTAACCTCTATAAAACGGCAAGCCTAGGCTAGAGTTAATTATCTAGAGTTTAGATCATTGTTCTATGTTAGATCTGAAAGTGTTCTGAGGGAACCTAGGGTTTAAGAGTTTTTCTTCCTGTAATTACTTCGTTCTTGGGTAATTGAATTCTCTATTTTTCCAAACCGATTGGTGTTCTTCATATTTCTCTACTAACATAGGCTTCTCAATCGTATTGTGGATTAGTTATGATCATAAATATTCAAGTTTGCTACTATGTGGATAGAAAGGTCCACATGGGTCTCCATGGATACGGCTGGAGAAAAGACAGAAGATCCTACTTCACCTTGGTCATACTAGGATGAAATAATAAACTTTCCTTGAAAGCAATCATTACACGTACACTCTCTAGATCTTCTCTCCTTTTAAGGAAAGTTGAGATATAATCCTGATAATCCTCCTCGTTATCCCAGCCCTGAGGAGTGTATTGGAAATCGTTCTAATAACGTGTTCTAACCTTTAGACATAGAGTAAATGCACAAAACCTTATCTGTTATTTTCTTCGATAATCATGACGTGATAAGTATTATCATGTATCTCCCTAAACTCAGTAAAATCTGGCTAGATTTACTAGTTCATAAACTGGACAAGATACCCTGTATCGTACCCTTAAAGAGTAATAGCGTAACGCACTCAGTGCATTCTATCATATTGGCCGTGCCAATGATATTCGTATCATCCCCGATGTACAAGGTTAGACAAGAAATATATTCATATCTCAAAGGGATCGAGTGTGTGGTACTAATGTCTCTTAGACATATGCCGCCACTCATCCGATTATTGGTCATGCTCAATAAGCAGATAGATCCATAGGCTGGTTGGATGTAGTATATCAATTATTATACATATAATTTAACTACTTCTCAAGCAATAAATTTGAATAATTATAATTTATTAAAACAGAATAAATCTCATGTATGTTACGAGCACTTTATTGAAATATAAATGATATGATCCTAACAAAATCAAAAATACTGACAACAAAAAGTAAATCAAGTATGTACTAAAAAAGAAACTACTAGTGCTTTCTCTAATGTGACATCAGATATCTACTGAGATATCATTACGGATTACTCCGTATGTTGATCCATGACGGCATCAGTGTTGTCAAAGAAGTCTGATGATGTAACCTCTACAAGGGCGGAGTTAGTGTCAACAACTGCCTGGTGGGTTCAGACTCTGTCACCTGTAGCCACCCGTGGTATATGGCATTCTCGTACCCAATGTCTTGTGTTACCGCAGTTAAAGCAAGTAGATCCTTGATAAGTCATCTTTTCCTTCTTCACATTGCCTTATATCCAGGATTTCTTAAATCCTTTACCTCTCCTAGGGCCAAAGGGTTTCTGGTTCCCACCCTTCATGTATCCCTAGTATCCTCCCCTGCCCTTTCCATATCTTCGTCCCTGACTTACAAAGTTGTTTTCCCAAAACTGAACATTGTTTAACGCAGGCAACGGTGCACTCCCAGAAGGCCGCATAACATGATTCTTTATCAGAAGTTCATTGTTCTGCTTAGAGAGGAGCAGTGCCTGAATCAAGACTTCATGAGTCTTCATGTTCTCTCACCGATATTACCTCTGAATCACAATATTACTAGTATAGAAGATTGATAGAGTCATCTCTATCATTTCAGCATCAGTAACTTTTTTCTCACACAGCTCAAGTGTAGAAGTAATTTTATGGACTGCTGAGTTGTAATCAGTGAACATCCTAAAATTTTGAAACCTAAGGGTATTCTATTGGTACATCTCTTTTGGGAGCATAATGGTCTTTTAATGACTATAACGCCGCTACAAGCTTGCCCATTAGTCAGCTGGCTCAACCTTGTTGAGGTATTCAGTCTTCAGGTCATCCTGAATATGATGACGGAGGATAAACAAAGGCCATACTTTGTCCATGGGATCTTCCTTGTTGCCAATGACGATGGTCTTCTGTAGACCAAGTGACTTCAAGAATAAGTCAACGTCAATGCACCAAGTGAGGTAATTGGCTCCAGTGAACAGCAATGGTAGAAATTCAACATTTTTGAGTTTCGCAGACATCTATAATGCAAGATATAGATTGTAATTAGAGACAATTCTTGATAAACATATCAATTGAATTAAAGACAGATCATAGTACTTAGAATAAAACTAAAAAATAATTCCCAATCATATTATAGGTGAACCCTGTTCATATTCTAAAACTAATAAAATTCTTCTATAATAATTAAATCTCAAATTTTACCCTTTAAAAAAGATGATGTTAATCTTATGTGTGCGTTTTAATAGAATCTTAGCCAAGATTGTTATTTAAAACTACTAGATGTGTGTTGTCCTTATTATGAGAATTAGGGTGTTCTAGGCCCTTAAGTTCTATAAAGGTAGGTATATTCTAGTCAAATGACCCTATTTGCTACGAATATGAGGGGTATTAGATGTTTAACTGATAAGTGGTCTCATCCCGAAGTCTGTTAGGTTCACAAGATAGGTTGATTATACCTGTCTTTGAACTAATATTCTAGGGTACTATAGGTTGTTATTAATGCATATATACCTCTAAATGCTATTATGTAATATCTAATTGCACCTAGATACGAAAAATTGGTTCCTCAAACACCAAGTTTTTAGAAATAAGACTAAGTCAATTCCCAATTGAGCTATAGTTAGTTGTCTTTGACAATTAACTATGATTTAGATATGACTCACATTCGCATGCTAAATTAGTCTTTGTTTTTTATTATCAGTGATCCATGATCATGATAATTAGTATCCTAGGGGCATACCAGTAATATTATATAAGTTGTCGTAAGATACTTAAATAGGTATTACACCATGTACTTATATCACATATAAGTGAGACAATATTCCTATGCGAGACACCTCTTCCCAAAAATTTTAAAAAATATTTTCATAAAAAAATTCAAAATGGATCCCCCACGGGGTATGTCCAGTCAATAAGATTTTTTTCAAAAAAAATTGGGCTCATTTTGACCAAAAATTGGGTTATTTATAGCAGTTTTAGTGTCACGACCGATCTGACTCGGTCTGGGTTAAGTCCCGGACCGGGTTGACTGGTCCAATCTGATCTGCAATGTACTACGCACGCACGGTCATACTTTCCATAAGCACAGGATGTACACATGCCACGTATATGTGCCATACACACATGCACACGTGCCCCGCACGTGTCTGCCACGTCACCTCTCAGGTGACTACTCCGATGACCGACGAGGAATATTTTGGTGGCCATCCGGCGAATATCCCAGCCAAAATTTTGGCAAACTTCCGACGTCCGGCCGGCAGCCGGTCATCGGTGACTGGCCAGTGACGATCCGGCGAATGCCACGTGTTACCTCCGGCGACTGCCACGTGCCAGGCATGCTACACGTACTTCACATGTGCCACGCACGTGCCATGCCACGTCAGCATGCCATGTGTCCTCGACACGTGTTACTGCTGACGTCATAGTGGATAAGGATGATGTCATATATGATAAATTTTAAAAAATATTTTTGCTGACATCATCGACAAAAAAAACACCGTTTTTGGCCGTGAAACTGTCTAGTTTCAACGTATTATTTCTAGTGATTGAGACATCTCTCAGAGACATGCCATATACCGTTGGAAAGCTCTTAGAGTAGGCTATCCAACCGAAGTGGTCTCGCCTCTATCTGATCTCCACAGAGAAAAATATTCAAGTTTGAATACAACTCTTTATCAAGGGTAAAAAAATACCAAAAACCCTAATTTTTAATCAAAAAAAAAGAGGGAAAAATAGGTTTTTTAATCATGATAATCTATATAGTATTGATCTGAAAATATATATATATATATTTTTTGTAAAATACCTCATCTCCTGATCGCTTGGTTTCCCTGAAAAATCTGATGAGAAGATAAGTTTCTACTATCCTCGTTCCTAGAGCTTGCGTGCTGATAACGTGTTGGAAGATGATAAATCTAGAGCAATATAATACTATAGCTTATGAGCAGAAGGAGAGAGAGAAAGAGAGAGATTTATTGATTCATCATAATTGTGTTATCTGTACATAGTACAGTGATATATATAGACTATTGGAAAAATCGCATTTCATTTCTTTGTGGTTTGAATAGAACCTTGGTGATTACTGTTAGTCCTACATTGGATAAGTGAAAAGAGTATTTTCACTTTATATTGGGTTACACATGTATAACATGTATAAGTAAGTGGTGCCCTCACAAGTGTGTGAGGCTAGTGTGTGAAGGCTTGCTATGGGAATGCCCATGGGCTTACGTACATGAACCAACCCATGACCTATTTAGACTATTTTATAGATTCTATTCGAATAAGTCTATTAGAATAAGATTGTACTCAAATAGAATGATATTTTATTCAAATAAATTTGGCAGGAAGAATCTATTTGAATAGATTATGATTTTATTCGAATAAATCTGGCAGTAAAAAATGTATTCGAACATAAATAGATTCTATTCGAATAAAACATGCAGTTACACTTCAAGAGACACAACTCTTCTCATAGATGTGTCTTGGGACGTAACCCCGTCTATAAGTGCTTTTAAAAGACACCTTTTCCTTTATTTATATCAATCCTCTTGATGTGTTTGACACACAGAAAAATATCGGAATCTCATTTCCTCTTTTACATTCCTTCCTTCTTGAGAGAAAAATCATAGATAGTTCGACAGGTGTATTGATTTGAGTGCTTCAAGTCTATACGATTCGATCGTTAAATCTTGGGAGACAGGCATCGGGAAATCTGTCTTAAAGAAATTGCAGTGACTGTAAGCCTCGATCTTCAGTGTTTTAAATTTCCTTTTCGTTCATCTTCGACTCAATTCTGAATACATGTTCTACAATCTTAAGACAAATCTATTTGACTCTTCTTTGTGTTTAAGTTTTATGAAGATGACGATTGACGAAACTGCAGTTCGTGTTCATCATGAAAATTCTGAGAAGTTCAATGGAGCAGAGTTCAAACAATGGCAGCAGAAAATGCTATTTTACCTGACTACTCTGAACGTTGCCAAATTTTTGTAGGAGAGTACCCCTGTTCTCAAAAACAGTGAAACTGACAAGACAACTGTTGTTGTTGTGGAGGTATGGATACATTAGGATTTTTTGTGCAAGAACTATATTCTGAATGGGTTGGATGATAAATTGTACAATGTTTATAGTCCACTCAGGACTGCCAAGGAATTGTGGGATTCCCTGGATAAGAAGTACAAGACAGAAGATGCAAGAACTAAGAAATTTGTTGTCAGTAGATTCCTTAACTTCAAGATGATTGATTCTAAGTCAATAATCAATCAAGTGGAAGAGTTGCAGATTATCCTGCATGAATGTCATGTAGAAGGAATGATTATGAGCGAATCATTTCAAGTTGCTTTATTAATTGAAAAATTACCTTCATCCTGGAAGGAATTTAAGAATTATTTGAAGCACAAATGCAAGGAGATGAAGTTTGAGGACTTGATTGTGCGTTTGAGGATTGAAGAAGACAATCGTAATAGTAAGAAAGCGATTGGAATTAGTTCACTGGAATCAAAAGCCAATGTAGTTGAAGGCAATCCTTCAAACTATAAGGGTAAATCCCATAAGAAAAATGGGAAGAAGGGTAATAACCCTACACTGGGTCCAATCGAAAGAGACTTCAAGAAGTTATCTGAGAACTGCCGTACCTGCAGAAAGAAATGGCACTGCGCAAAGGACTGTAGGAAGAATAAAGGAAATTCTTCAAAGAACCAGCCCCCTCAAGCCAACGTACCTGAGTTGGAGAACCTTTTTGTTGTAGTCTTTGAAGTGAACTTGATCAGTAACTCCAAAGATTGGTGGATTGATACTGGAGTAACACGCCACATTTGTTCTAACAAAACCCATTTTTTGTCATACAACAAAGTGAATAGTGATGAAAAACTGTACATGGGAAACTCTGCAACTTCAGTGATTGAAGGAGTTGGAAAGGTTGTCCTGAAGTTTACATCAGGAAAAGAACTTACTCTGAATGAAGTTTTGCATATTCCAGATATTCGAAAGAATTTGGTGTCTGGATCAGTTTTAAGTAAGAAAAGTTTTAGGCTAGTCTTTGAGTCAGACAAATGTGTCTTGACTAAAAGTAGAATGTTTGTAGGAAAGGGCTACTTGAGTGATGACATGTTTAAATTTAATGTCAATATAACCCCAATGTTTATCAATAAAATTGAAGGTTCTACTTACATTCTTGAGTCATTTAATGTTTAGCATGCACGATTAGGCCATGTTCATAGTGGTTCGTTGCGCAGATTAATGAATTTAGGACTGTTGCCTAAATTCAACATTGATTGCAAACAAAAATGTACAACATGTGTTGAAGCAAAGTTCGCAAAACAACCCTTTCAATCAATTGATAAAAGGAAGACAATATCTACATACATGTACAATGGCTAGCTACCAAAGCTCATAACATATCTGATTACTCCTCACTAATAATATAAACAAAATAGATAAAATCTAAACCAAGAGCTGACTCTGAGATGATAAAACACCCAAACAAAGAGAGGACTTACATGGGTTCAGCTCCATTCTTGTCCTATCTTCAGGTACAAAGACACAGAGAGGTTGGAATGAGGAGAGACTGTGTTTAACTAAGGTAGACCATGTTTTTATTGTTGTCTGGTTTTAAACATCTTTCAGTGTTGCTAAAAAACCAATAGTCCACTTTATAGAGTTTGTTGTTATACATCTCATCATATTGTTGAAGAGAAAAGATGCAACGGTAGAGTTAGATTGAGCATCTCTATGTTACTTATTAACATTTAAACGATCTGTGTTTCAAAGTTAAATTTTTTTTAAGCAAAACAAATATATGGATTAGGCTTAATGCCTCATTTGGATTATTACAAATCACACTAGGATAATGAGCTCATACGCAGACACAAAGCATAAGCTTCAAAGTTAAGTCTGGAGCCAAAGTAAAGGCTCTCCAGAATAAGTCTATCGAATTTTTTGTGTGGGCTTTCACGAGCGTTTGCAATCTGCCAAAATGAGAACTCTTCCAATGCTTGCATCTTGAGTCGCTTTTGTAAGGACTTATTTCTAATCCCCATACTGAGTCTGATATTCGAACTCACATAACTCGAGTAAACATACTGATAACCAATCAAGGACTAAAGCAAGGAGATCGTTATACAGACTTCCTCATCTACAGCTCGGGGATGACGAAGCATCCAATAAAATTGCACTAAATACTCAAATATCTATCAACAGTTCGAATACACGCGAATACTATTGGAGATTGCATCGTCATCAACAGTTTGGAGATATCAAAGCATCCTGCGACTTCGCGCTACTGAGGATACTCTTCCACTTGTTGATAGATCGTATGTACGCGAGCATCACAGGAGATCGTATGAAGCTACAACCAGAGAATGTTAATAGATCTGTTACAAATCAACAAATATCAAGACGTTACAAAAGTTCACCATGAAGACTTATCAAAACCTGATATTGTAACGTTCCTCATCAATGTAACCAACGGTCATATTATAAGACCTATAAATAAGACTAGATAGGTACGAATCGAGGGGGACTGCTCTGAGAACCTCTAAGAAATATTTTCTATATCTCTCTCTGTAATAGCTAGCAGTCTAAATAATACCTCTCTCTCTTTCTAAAATCCTCAGGAGAGGTCATGGTTTTTAACCCATTCAAAGGTTTTCTACGCTAAATCTAGTGTTGTTTATTTCCTATTCATAACAAAATGCTATAGATTTCAAAGGTGTAATGCGCTATCTTCGTGCAATACGAAAATAGGCTATTACATTTGGCGCTGTCTGTGGGAACGAAGATTACACTCAGCGTTCTCCAATCCAGTTTTCACTACTTTTATCTTTCAAAGATGTCAAATCAAGAAAAATCACAACACGCCCTGCCTGACGCTGCTGAAGGAGTGACTGATTTGTGAATGGCTGCGCAGATAAAAACCGAGTGACGGATGGAGAAACAGCTCGCCAGCATGCAGGATACTATCAGGGCACTACAAGCTCAAATAACAGCAAATCCGAGATAGCAGAACGCTCTACCCGCCGCCTCGAAAATATCAGTCCATGATCGTTTGGGGCATCAAGGTAGAAATACCGTGCTTCCTCAGATTCAGCAAGAACCAGTCCTGCCTCAGAGTCACATCAATCCACCATTACCTGCTGGAGGGGTAATAGATCTACCGCCACAAGAGGAACAAAATAGGGAAAAACCCTGAATTTCAGTTTATGACCGCATAGGAGAAGCAACAGGGGAGCATAACCCAGTGAGAGGCCCAACAACAAGACGAGCTGTCACGTCTCGACAACATCACACTCCAGAACAGGTGGACAAATGCATCAAAGAGCTCTTAGACGCACAAATACTCGCCAACGGGAGGAGCAACTATTCATGGTTGCAGAAGAGTCCACTTGCACAGGAGTTGCTAGATGAAGAAGTACCAACCAGTTTTTGCACTCCGACGATTCAGAAATACGAAGGGGGGGATCCTGTGGAGTACGTCCAAGAATTTCAAGATTCTTTGGGACTGTATTCCTCCTCCAACCACATCCTCTGTCGTCTATTCCTAACTAGCTTAAAAGGTGAACCACTACGGTGGTTTCACACACTGGATGAGGGCTCTATCATCACCTTCGAGCAACTTTGCAAACTGTTCATCAAGAACTACTCGCATAATAAAGACAAGGAGGAAAGTCTTTACTCTTTGTTCAGTCTCAAGCAAGCGCCAGGAGAAAGGTTGGAGGTTTTTACCATAAATTTTTTTGGGCTAGCTCGATAACCTCAGCAAAAAGATCACGATCTCCGCTTTTACTAATGCGTTACTCATAGATGGACGAGTCAAGGAACATCTGATCCTCAATAAGCCACAGACATTAGAAGATATGATGGAAAAGGTCATCAACTTCATCGACCTCGAAAGACTGGCGACTGAAAAACAAAAACCTCGGCGCATCGCTCTATCCGCCAATGATCATACTGGATAATGTACTCGCAACAGCAGTAAAGACTATAGAGGCAATAAGAAACGATTCAAGTCTATGATGAACGAACTCGCCAAGGACAAAAGAGACCAGTTCTACGCCTACCGCAGTTAACAACTACCATTGCCAACATATATCTGTTACTGCAAATGGATGAGCTCTTCAAAAATGCCAATACTCTACAACCCATACCATGAAAACTGTACTGCATTCACCACAAGATCCACCATCAGACGGAACAATGTTTTGTGTTGAAACTCCTCCTCTTAAGTATATTTTTGCATGATCGGATGCTCGAATATATTGTGGACGTAAAAAGTTATAAAGATGGCAGCTACAAAATTGAAATCACGGTCGTCCAGACTGAGGGAAGGGAATGAGGAGAAACATCTGTACTTCATTGAGACTTAGACAGTCAGCCACTCTAATAGATCCAAATGCAGGCGCGTTGAACAATGCCATGATCTAACAATGGTAGATAAAGAAGCTTGTTTGTTGCCAGAATCCAGCAGCCGACGACCTGGGATTTCTATCGAAGACTACGATGTACATCACGTCAACTTCCCGCATCACGATGCTCTAGTCATCATGTTTAAAATGAAGAACATAGTTCTGCATACAATGATGGTAGATACCGGCAGCAACATCGAACTATTATTCCAGAGCACGATCGACCAAATGGGTTTAGCGGACAGAGTCGAGCCAAGTGACATCAACGTCTCTGGATTCAACGGCTTCAAGGAAGAACGCGTTAGAAAAATTACACTTCCCATTACGGCCGGGCCAGTCACACTTGACATAGTTTTTTACGTCATCAATGCAAAATCCCATTACCTGGGCATCCTAGGACGACCATGGCTGCATAACATGAAAGTTATTCCCTCTACGTATCATCAAGCGCTGCGGTTCGACTGGAAAAAAGGAATCTACGAGATCAAAGGCAGCCAAAAATTAGCCCGAGCTTGCAATAATACAATTAAAGCCGAGCCAGCTGTAGCTAATACAATTGAAGACAAAAGGAACTTATATTGGGACCTTCTTGAGCACGGAAGAACGTTCAGGTCCCATACAATTCCGTTCAGATAATCACGACGTTTTTGCGTGGACGTTCCACGAAATGCCAGGGATCGATCCAGCCATGGCATGCCACAAGCTCGAGTTGAAAGAGAAGGCAGAACCGGTTAAACAAAAGCAACGAACTCTAGCACCAAAAATTTGAGACGAAGTAAACAAAGAGATCGACAAATTGATTGAAGTCAGTTTTATCCGTAAAGCTATTTACCCGGACTGGATCTCAAACATCGTCGCAGTTCTAAAGAAAATGACAAGATCAGAATCTGCGTCGACTTCACAGATCTCAATCGACACACCCCAAAAGATAGCTTTCCACTCTCAATCATCAACCATCTGCTCGATTCAACAGCCGGGCACAAACTCCTCTCTATGATGGATGCTGCATCAGGGTACAATGTACAATCAGATACCATTTTTCCCTAAAGATCAAGACAAGACTGCATTCATCACCGAGCAAGGCCTGTATTGCTATAAGGTCATGCCTTTCGGCCTGAAAAGTGCCAGCGCTACCTATCAGAGATTGATGATGCAAATGTTCAAAGATCACTTCGTAAAACAATGGAGGTTTACATCGACGACATGCTTTGCAAGAGTTTCAAAAAAGAAGACCACCTGGTAGATCTACGAACAACTTTTGCGATCTTGCGAGCTTATAAAATGTATTTGAATCCTGACAAATGCCAGTTCGGAGTACAATCCGAAAAAAATTTGGAACACCTCATCAGCAAACGATGAATTGAAGCTGATCCATCACGTATACGAGCTCTCTTGGCTATGCCTTCTCCAAAGACAAAAAAGGATGTTCAGAAACTAGTCGGAAAGATCGCAACACTTAACCGATTTATGTCTAAATCATCAGACAGATGCCGACCTCTATTCGATCTGCTTAAACAAGATACATCGCGGGGAAAGTCAAAGAAGGATCATAAGATCGAGTGGACGGATAAATGCGAAGCCGCTTTCCTTGAACTCAAGCAACATTTGGGTAAACCACCAGTTATGAGCACACCAACAGATGGAGAAGAAATAACAGTATACTTAGCCGTCACAGATACTTCTCTCAGCTCCGTCCTCCTCTGACTCGATGAAAAGACTGAGAAACCAGTTTATTTTATCAGTAAGACTCTGACCCCTGCGGAAACAAGATACACCAAGATCGAGAAGCTTCTTTTGGCTCTCGTCTATACGTCGCAAAAATTGAAATAGTATTTCCAAACCCACGTTGTTCGGGTATTAATGAACTATCCACTCTGTAAAATCTTATTTAAACGCAAAAAATCTTGACGTATTCAGCAATGGTCAGTAACACTCGGAGAACACGACATCCACTTGGGGCCACGCCACTCTGAGAAAGGTCAGGCTATAACAGATTTTCTAGCTGACTTTCCAGTAGATGATCCTGATTGGGAAGAAGATTTAGGTAAAAACACAGATGAACCACTCACAGAATAGCCTGAAGAATAAACCGATTGGCTAACAAAGAAGGGTTGGCGACTTTTGACGGACGGCTCCGTCGGACCAGCAGGATCAGGGGTAGGAATTGTTCTTATTACTCCTTCCAATGATCGGCTCAAAAAATCCATTCACCTCAATTTCGAAGTAACTAACAATGCAGCAGAATATGAGGTACTAATTTATGGCTTGGACATGGCACTTACACTGGGCATAGCAGAGCTCTCTGTCTACACCGATTCATTACAAATTGTCAATCATCACGCGGGTATCTATCAAGCCAATGGGAAAATGATTGACTATGCTGCTGCAGCGGTTGAACGAATGAACAAATTCGATGGCCTACTCCCAGAAGATCCTACAGAACGACGAAGATTAATCGACAATGCCCATAGATATATTGTCCGGGACAACCTCCTCTACAAAATATCAGTCACTGGTCCATACCTCCTCTGTCTATCCGAACAAGAAGCACAACAGTTCTTGCACGATCTATACGAAGGCACATGCAGGTCCCATGCCGCAGGATGATCTCTTGCTAACAGAGCATTAACACAAGGAATGTTCTGGCCTAAGATGAAAGCTCAAGCGATTGAGTTTGTACGCAAGTATGACGCTTGCCAGCGTCACGGTCCGAAAATACGAGCCCCAGCGCTTGAACTACACTCAAGCCAAGTCACCTGGCCATTCAGATGATGGGCTCTCGATCTCGTAGGAGAATTTCCTACAGCACCAAGAAAACAAAAGCATTTGTTGGTCGCTACGGACTACTTCACTAAATAGGTAGAGGCAGTCCCTTTGTGCCGAACACGAGAAGAAGAAGTCGTCAGATTCATTTGGGAGCACATTATCATTCGGTTTGGCAGACCACATCTTATCAGAATCGATAAGGGACCACAGTTTGTTGGCTCCAAATTCATCGGTTCCTCAATCAACACAGTATCATTCACTCCCCTTCAAACCCTTACTATCCTCAAGGAAACGGACAAGCTAAAATTACTAATCGAATGATTGTGGACGGACTCTAGAAACGTTTAGATGATAAAAAAGGGAATTCGGTGAACGAGTTACCACATATTCTTTGGGCATATCGAACAACTCCAAGAACAGCAACAGGTTGTACTCCATTCTTACTGGCCTATGAAACAGAAGCTATAATACCCACTCAGTATCATCACCCAATACACGATCACGAGATGACAGATGAAGAAAACAAATTTCAGATTGCAAGCAACCTGAATATGATCGAAGAAATACGTGAAAGATCCATTGTCAATCTAGAAAGATATCAGCTTGCTTTATCACGGTCTTATAACAAACGCGTTCGACGTCGAGAATTCAAAATCAAGGACCTCGTTCTCAGGGAAATTCCCCAACATCGCAAAGCGCCTAATACGGGGAAGTTAGCAGACAATTGGGAAGGTCCTTTCATCGTAACTGGCGCAAGCGGTTTGGGATCTTACGACCTTAGTACACATGATGGAGTGCCTGTACTTAATCCGTGGAATACCCGCCGACTAAAGCTGTATCGAAATTAAACATGTTGTAACTTTAAATTTTACTCAATAAAACAAATTTTCCTCATCATGCTGCATATCTATTTCAACATCAAACTCGTCTTCGTATGGTTCGTTCAAATCGACCTACTACAATAATATCTGCTTCATAGCATACACGCTCTCCGAGGATCACTTATTCGATCTGGTTGAGATGCCAGTTAGCTATGCAATATTCAATATAGGTTCTATCACAGTCGCTACGCTCGACCTATAACTGAGATCTGCTTTATAGCTCTTCAAATATATGCACGCTCTCCGAGGATCGCTTATTGAGCCAATCAATTCGATCTGACTGAGACGCCAGTTAAGCTATGCAATATTCAATACAGAACCTATCATGGTCACTCTGCTTGACCTATAACCGGGATCTGCTTCATAGCTCTTCAACTATATATGCGCTCTACAAGGATTGCTTATTGAGTCATTCAATTCGATATGGCAAAGACGCCACTCAACTATGCAATATTTAATGTCCCGTCACGATCGATCAGATTGACCCATGATAGGGACCTATACACGCTGCCCAAAGGGTCTCTTATTGAGACAATCAATTCGACTTGGCTATAATGCGACCTTCAAATATCTCACTACAATCTTTAGTGTTTTGTTCAAAATAACTTATACACGTTATACAGTTCAAACTGACTTACAATACCACATCACTAAATCCCTATATGATCATTCACTGAATCACCAAATTCGATTATACATAGAGATAACAACATTTGACTTATTTCTACAGCAAAGTCATACTTATATTCTGTCTCATTCAAATGGAACTACTATTCACGATTTGGGGATACAACATTCGAACTCTTCCCAGGCCCAGATGAAAGTAAGACAGGGGACAGAATGTCGCATCCACTACAGTAGAAGGTGTATTCAAAAATTCTATAACCCTCGGCCTCAAGTTATCTATATAAGATAACCGTGCTAGCTGCAAGTCATATTCCATGACATATTCAGTGGTAGCAGCCAAGATCTTCTCACGCTCTGTTCAAAATTTCTCTACATCAGCATGCAACATAGCCATAGCACGCAACGTAACATTTTCAGCAATCAACAGCGTAGCTTCATAGAATTCGGTTTTCACCTTGTTTAGTTCGTTGACAAGCTCTTTACACTGAGCTTCTAAAGATTTTTTCTCCTGCAGCAGCGAGCCCTTATATTGCCTCGTTATCTGCACACTGTGTTCCATCTCCTGCTCTTCGACCTCCTCCTCCTCAGAGTCTTCAGCACGTGATTTTAAGTTTGAAGCTCTCCCACCCTCATCCCTTTTCGCAAACCACATATTTTCAACCTTATCATTTTCTACTTCTACATCTTTACCACAACTCAAGATATAACGTTTAAATTCATTTTCTACTCTCTCGAGCTCAGACCCATAAAATGAGATCACATCGGCCATCTGACGTTCGTGGTCAGTAGGGGCAGCACGTTTCCCCCGCTTTGGCGTAATTATCTTCTGTAAGCGTGATTGCGATACTTGCTGATGTTTTTGCGTATCTAGTAAACGCGTTTCTAACAAGTTCACCCTCTTCTCGGAGTTCTGCAACAGTCTAGCACACTCCACCTTTTCCACCTCCAGACATGCATTATGACCCTTGAATCGTTCCAGTTCACCATAAGCATGCCTCAGTTCATTTTCTAATTGCGTGTGGATCTTTTTATCCTCCTTTTTTATATTGAAGAAAATAATCCTCATTGCCCTTTGCTCCTACAAAAGTCAAGCTCATCAGGCAATGAACCTATACCACCCCATATGATGGATACTTCAGCCCGAGCTGAGCATCTTTGCGCTTCTCTACAAAGGCGATTGCGCGCTTCTTGCACTAAGAATTTTACCCGAGCTGGGTTCGGCACTATGTCTCTCCTGGTCAACAGTTCTAAGTAGGCCTCCTTCAAACCCCGTTCACTATCAACCTCAGCCTTAAAGTACAGCGTCAAAGACAATAATGATCTTTGACACTCTAACTTATCACTCTCATCTACGATTCGCTTATCCTTAAGGGATTTTTGGAGTAAAATGAACCTATCGGTCTCTTTTCGCAAAACCTCATCCCTCTCAATTTTTATCTTCCCATATCTACATTGAAGTTTGAATAATTCCTTAAAAGTTTTATCAAAATTCAACTTATGAAGGCGTCTCTCATATTCAAGTTTATTATGTACCCGTTGAGTACGATTGATAGAATCCCTTACTCAACTCAATGCCTTCTCCATCTCGAGCACTTTCCCCCTCAAATGAACTACCTCCTACATACAAATCATACATTCACATCAAAACAACAATATATGAACAACAAGCACATAAATTTCAAAACCTCATCCAAAACAGTTCTACCACCAATACAAAGGACAAAGTTTGATTAAGTCTCCAGATCTATACAACAACTACAGAATCAAGATTTAGATCCTGCTACCTCCTTGGTCCGATCATTATCCACAGGAGAAGCCGGGGTCAGCTCAGCCACTAGTAAAGCATCATCCCCTGGAAAGACAATCTCGCCATACTTCCCCGCAAGAGTAAGGTCGACATCCGCTCTGCTCAAACCCCAGCCATAGAAGGCTTGAATCAGCTTATTGCGGGCAGCCACCACAATATCAACAGCTTTCTTCGTTTCATCTGCAACCTCTTGCTTTGTAGCAGCAGCGTCCTTCTCGAACTGCTCCCTCTGCAGTGCCTTCTCTTTCTTAAACTGCTCCCTCTAAAGCATTTTCTCCTGTTCCAATTGCTCTCGCAAAGTAGCTTTGTCTGTATCATGTTGCCGAACAAGTTCAGCATGATTCGCAGCAGCTAACTTCAACACCTTCGCGGCCAATTTCCAAGCAACAGAAAGATGCACCACAGATACAATAAAAAAGTATTACAAGGTCTGATCATTATCTGAAAAAGATTAAATAAAATACCACATTACATACCTGAGAAATGCTGGATCGGATTTGAGTATCTAGATAGATCGGATCATGCGTAGCCAAGTCCAACGCCTTCTGCTCCATGGCTTCAAAGTTGATACCCTTTGAAGGAGCTCAGAGATCTCTCCCAGATTCTTTTTTCTACTTCTTCAGAGGAGGAGCCATATTCACATCAGTAGCCACCCCCTCAGTACCAACCGGCGGTAGCTGCACAGGCGATATTTGCTCAGAAGGCGGCACTGACTTTTTTATTCTTGGTCGACGAACCAAGGAGCTTGAAGAACCCACAACACAGGCAAGAATCTCCATAACATCGGCGTAAGCAGAGCCAGATGCAGCCATAGCTCGTTTTTGATGAGCTCGTTACACTTTTTCAACTACAGAGTTAAGCCTCTTCGCCCTGTAAATTCCTAGCTCTTTGCGAACTTTGTTCAGTTCGCTCCCTTCTTGACTAACGATGTCGAACAAATTCGATGTATCAGCAGCAGCTTTTGGTTTAGGCTCTACCAAAACAATAACAAAACTATGTTAGCAGATCGCAGTAAGTCGAGAAACAAACTACAGACACAATGAAGACACGTACTCTCGTTAAAACTCTTATATATCAGCTCGGGCGCGGGTTCCCCAGGCACTTGCATACAATTACCCCTCACCATCACAAGATGGTCGCACCAGGACCTTCCAGAAAACTCAAAATCATAGAATTTCGGCCTCGCCGAATTACTAAACAAGTATCCACTCTTCCGATCTTTTATATACTTAAACTTATAGTATTTTAAGACATTATCCGCAACGAACTGTCTCGCAATACCACCATCTCTCCACTTCTGATTAAGGGCTTCACAAATCCTCATCATCTCAAAAATATTACCATTCAGTTGACCAGGGCAACTCATTAGTGTATTCATTACCCCTTTTTGGAAAAAGGTTAGGGGAATATTCAGCCCATATGCAGCCTGGTTCAAATAACAGAGAAATCCTTCCTCTATAACCTCTAATCCAGTCCCATTATAATAAACGATATCTATATCATCTCCTATATCCATACTTCTCTTCCAACGATCCAGAGAAGGCTCCTGATAATGCTCTACATTACCACTCAGTCTCACCAGAGTTCTAAACCACAACCCTGCATTCATCACATAATCCCCCCATTCTCCGTCCGAACTCTTTTTATACTGTAAAAATTTCTTCCCTACGTCTACATTCTTGGGATACTTAAAAAATTGCCCAGTTTCATCCCAGCATGCACTCCCACACCCCTCCCAGAAGATACAGACGGATTATCAGTAGTCATCGTACCAATTACCACAGAATCATCCATAGTCCTTTCAGACGATGATGATTCCTCACTACTGGCAGAGACAACAAATTTACTACTGGGTTTTGGATTTTTTGAGAGCATCTACCACACGTAAAGGGAAAATCTATTCAGAGATTTTTATTAACAAAACAGGCCTCCTCCCTCAGCCGTACCTAACACATTATTAATCTACCCAAACAGTTCATAAACACAACCTACCAGTTTTTTAAGAAACTAATACAGCGGAAGAAAAAATGGAAACAGAGGCACTAACCTGTACTAGAATAGCAACAGTCGTCGACTCCGGTTACCGCTCGCACCTCAGACGACAAAACTTTGTCCTTCTTAGTAAGATGATCATACAACGCTGGAGGACTGCGTTTAAAATTTGAAAAGTTTCTCTCTCTAGAAAGGCTTCTGCTTCTGTCTACAACTGATTATGTTTTAAGAGAAGAGGGAAGAAAAGCTTTTAAATTGCCCCTTGGTTTTTGAAACGACGGCTCTTCGGGACACGTGTCCACGTCATCTCTCCTAACAGACACGTCTTTTCATTTGCCCTCATAATGGTTTTTGGGGTAACGTGTTCCGCTATCACGTCTGTCCCTTTCCTCCGCCATTATTACGGACTCACTGCCCAAGAAGATTTACACAGATCTTACAGCACTATTACTTCCAGTAACAACCTTTCACGACTGGACGATCCTGCTGCACTTTTTTATAGCATGGTTCCAATTCAAAACAACCTAAGTGCAGCTATTACAGTTGTCACTTACCACAATGTCGGCTTGACAGACGCAGAAAAATCAGCGGCAAATCCTGCTTCAGTTCCATTTTATTCAAAATTTATTATAGATACAGAAAGCAATGATAAGTCGGCCTCAGCACAAGCAAATCATTTTATTATGATCGACCGTCTGACCTTACATACAATGACAGAACGGATAACTCTCCTCGCCACGAGGAATGATTTCAATATCAACAGCTCTCACAAGTATATCTAGCGCTTGCTCAAAGGCTCCGACCCAGTTCTATCGATGATAACAAGTATTCAAGTTGACAATGGCATGTCTCTAAATAACTCATGGCAAGAAAGGGATCACGACCTTATCATCATCACAGACATAACAACACTAAAATTTCAATAAGGCCACACATATATATCAGGGCAACCTATACAGTTCGGATATATCAACACTACGTCCTACATATTTTCGACCTATGTCATCAGTGACTAGTTCGATATTTGTTAAATGGTGTCTTACAACAGTTCTAAAAGCAGCTTCAAGCAATTACAAGACAAGATAATGGATTTCGAATTTATTATTCAAGAAAAACAAGTTACAAGAACGAACACTTCAACAGTTCGGAGATAAAGATTACAAGTTCTACATACATTTTTATCTTCTACAAAGAATAGCCTACGTTGCAGATGACAGTGCAACACTTGAAAAGAAACAATGGAGGGTCCAGCAGAAAAACTCAAAGCTCAAGGATGTAAATTGGAATGAGGCAGAGGATAAAATTAATCCCACCACTCCTCCATAACCCCCAACTCCGCTTCCAACGAAGGACCTCCTCCACCGTTACAATACCCAATCTTTTGTAGGGTATCGATAGTACTTCTCAGACGACTTCCCCACCTTCTCGTCTTTCGCCAACACTGCATCTTCTGCAAGCATCCGCAGACAAGACCGACGGTGAGCAGCAAACAAAACCACATAGTGGAATCGTCACAGTTGATGAAAATCATCCTCCGCCTCTTCTACTTCTTCCCACGTCATCCCATGGAAAGTTGGAGGTACAGGGATTGGAGTTGGCAACGAAAGGCTTTGGTTGCCAAAATAGCGAGTTTGCAGACTCACCATTTTTGTCTGAACTCTAACTTCATATGCTTGGCATCAAGTTGTCACCATCACTGCTACTCAACCCAGTATAAAAGTCTGACAACGTTAACCAGGGTGAACAGTGATAGCAACTATTCACAATATTTTATAGCAGTAACATTTAATGCACTCCACAACTTCCAATAAGGTATTTATTCCAAGTACAGGTCTCAAGAGAAATTTCTGGGATAGCCAACAGTCGAAACTACTATTTTTCCAAGGAAAAATGGGGCCATCAATACAGCATTCAATTTAGACGACTGGACTTCTCAACCAACACCACTCGCAACGCACGTTTCTCCTGCTATTGGCTGAGAGGGGGCAGTTGTAAGGACTTATTTCTAATCCCCATACTGAGTCCGATATGCGAACTCACATAACTCGAGGCAGTTGTAAGGACTTATTTCTAATCCCCATACTGAGAGGCTTCCAACCTTAAGAACATGGAAAAAGTTTCCCAGTATTGAAGCTCCATAGTTTCTCCTCAGACTGCGCTATCTTTTCTATGCTTTTCAAATTGGTATTGAACTAAAAACAACTCTACTTAATTAAGGCCACCTCCCATTCTTCATTCTGAATCCCGCAGTCATAAAATTAAAGAAATTTTTTTTCCCATTCCATGTTATTGGTTTCTAATACGGTCTACTGATTTCAAAGAGCAACAAAACGGCATATTCGTAACCAAAACTTCGCCCTGATCCTATCAATTTAATATTTTACAATTTCATTCAATTTGTACTCTTAAGGAACATCCCGCGATTAATTTAGTATAAGTATTTTGTATGTAGATTAGTCTTCCCAAAATTCTTTTCAAAGAAGAATCTTCACATGAGAGTTTCATGCATAATTCATTTACATGTATATGTTATGTATGACTTCGATGGATGGAAGGTAGTAGAACAAAGTTATGTTTGTATCTTCCATAATATTGACACAAACAAGGTCATTTTTTCATATAAACCTTTTATATTATCAAATAGAACAAAAATGAAGATATGAAAGTTTTGTGTGTGTGGAGATATTGGGAGAAACTATTTACGAAGTTTTTCACCAAAAAAACTTCGACACTATAAATCGTATCCAGATTGTAAAATAACCAAAAAAAACATTACTATGATATATGTTCAGATTGCAAAACCAATTCCAAAATTGTGCTATAGATATGACTGCAATTGTATGGTATGAGAATCATTCGTGGATACATAAATTACTCTACAGTTTCTTAGGATTGTCCCCGGCATAGCTGAAGTTGTATGTTCCACAGCGGAAGTTGTTTACTCTTAATGGGGCCCGACATAGAACTCGCTTTTTGTGAACCTCAAGGTATCTGCATCTAAATTGGTGCTAAGGTAGAATTGGCCGATAAAAGGAAGACTGAAAGCAGCGAAAGTTGCGAAGACAATTGCTAGGGTGGATACTAAAAGGTGTGAAGTAATTTAAGGTATGAGTATTGTGTTCTTTACGTTCATCTTCATTTGGATGTGTGGATCAATCATTCAAGTTTTATCTCTTACTCTCATTGAATGTTTGTTTATATCCCCACAAGTAAGCAACCAAAAGTTACAAAATAAAAATAAAAAACATTCGAAACCGAATGTGAAACCCTATTGTCAGTGGAAACCCAAAGTTCATCATAGCTTTACCCTTAACCATTCTAACATGGAATTGTATTACATTTTCAAATTAAGTTGCTTTAGTTTATGGTTTTCCGTTACGCACAAAGCACATTTTGAATACCAAAACCATATGCTTTCATGCTTATAAATTTTCATACAAAAATTTCCCCTAATATGTATTCATCTTTGTTATAAATCCAATGCCTTAATATCTCTACATGACTATATCCATGGTGAATTCCAAAAAGGGAGAGGATTCCCCTACACTCTCATTTGGCTACACACCTCCTACACTCTCTCCTCTTCACTCAATCTTCCAACTCACCTGCCTACTCAGCTCTCCCTCTCTCCCACGTGGCAAAAAAAAATAAATAAAAAAATAAAAATAAAAACTCTCTCTCCACTCAACTCACTCTGTCTCTCTCACTCGCTCTGTACGGCAACATTCAAATTCAAATTTCAGCGGGTTTTCTGTTCCGCCGTTTGTTGCAGGTACTCCATCTCCTACTGAATCACTTTCTTATTGAGGTACGAAGCTTTCTCAGTCTCTCTCATTGTTTTTACCATGTCGAATCTGTATTTCGTGAGGTGAATTGTTCAATTGAATTTGCTGGAAACTAGGTTTCTCAGAGGTAACTGGGTTCTTGATTTTGCTTGAATACAACTCAGTGTAATCGTGAGGCGAATCTAGCTGCTACAAAAATTGAAGAGGTTAGTGGTGTATCCAGATTTCGTCGAGATATAAATTGTCTAATTTATATATGAATTCGACAATTAATTGTCGAATTCTATATAGGCGATAATTAATTGTCAGCGAAATATGAATTCGACAATTAATTGTCGAAAAAAACATAATTCGACAATTAATTCCTCCTATATGACAGGATAATAAGATGGAAGATTCATGTGAACCAGATTGGCCAAGGGTAATTAGAGATAAATCACCACCAAGGGCTGCCAATGAACGTACGACGGGTGTGGGTTCCGGAACACCTGATTGCGCCGCTGATTCTTTATTTGTGGAGACGCCATACGAAGGGCAAGTATTTGATACAGTGGATGAGGCAAGTTCGTTCTATAAGAAATATGGACGGATGAAAGGGTTCTCGACAAAGAAGCGCAACTCCAAGAAACGACCAAGATCGGAGGAGATAGCACGAGCAACATTTTGTTGTTTGAGCAACGGTTTGTCCAAGAAAAACCATACTTCAAGTACAAGTGAACAAGATGGGAAGAAGCATTCTTCTTACCAATGCGGGTGTAAAGCGACTTTGAACATTAATTAGAGAGAAAATCTTGGGAAATATGTTGTTACGAGTTTCTCAGATGTTCATAACCACAACCTTGTCTCCCCACGAAACCACCATCGTATAAAGATTAATCGTTTTTTCCCTGAAGCTGTAAAAAGCCTAACAGAGACTTTTGAGCTTCACAATATCTCAGTCAGCAAGGTGCCTGCTTTATTCCCAGACAAGACCTTCAACAAACGTGATTGTTACAACCACAGAGCCAAAGTTAACAAGGAACGTATATCGAGTGGCGATGCGCAGGCTGCATTGGATTGATTCAAGAAAAAACAAGTCGATGATCCTATGTTCTACTTTGACATTCAGCTCGATGATGATGACAGGGCACTTAATTTTTTTTGGATAGATAGGCGATCCCGAATGGCATATGAGGCTTTTGGGGATGTGGTGACTTTCGACACCACGTATAGGACGAATGTTTATAAGATGTCATTTGCTCCATTTGCGGGAATAAACAACCACTACCAAACAATCCAACTTGGATGTACTTTGTTGAGGAATGAGCAAGAGAGCACCTTTACTTGGTTATTCCATACGTGGCTAAAGGCGATGAGCAATAAACACCCGATGACTATTATCACTGACCAAGATGCTGCAATGGGTACTGCCATCCCCAAGGTTAGTCTCAGTCCTCTGTATTTCGACGATAATTGTAGCTTACATAATTGTCGAAATGAACAAACTCGACAATAAATTGTCGAATTTTATATTTAGTCGACAATTTATTGTCGAATTTTATAATTTCGATAATATTTTATCGAATTTGATGACCAAATTCGATAATTTATTGTCGAAGTTTCTAAATTTGACAATAATTGTCCAGTCTTATGAGCAAACTCGACAATTTATTGTCGAAGTCTCTGAAATCGACAATATTTCCTGGAATCTTATGACAAAACTTGACAATCCATATGTGTTATCTAATATCTGTATTTTGTCGAAGGTCTTCCCAAACACCAGACATCGGCTCTGCCTATGGCACATCATACACAAGTTCCCGAAAAGGTTGATTGGTCATGTTTATCGAGATGCATCTACATTCAAGAGTGATATAGATTCAATTATCCACAACACATACGATCCTGTAGACTTCGATAGAAGGTGGGTCGAGCTTATGAAGAAACATAATCTTGATGACAACAATTGGATACAAGGTTTACTTAATATCAGAGAAAGATGGATACCTTTGTGGAATAGAGGTACTTTCTATACTGGCATGAGTACTACTGGCAGAAGTGAGTCAACAAACAATTTCTTCAATGGTTAGTTGCTTCCTTCAACTGGTATGTACAATTTCGTAATAAAATATGCAACAGCTCTATTGGAGACATTTGAAAGAGAGAAGGAAGAGGACTTCTAATCCGAACATAGATATCGGTAAGTCGGACCTCATCAGGTTCTACTAAAACATGCAGCAAAGATTTATACGAGGAAGATTTTCCATAAAGTTGAAGACCAATTCAATCAAATTGTACGGTTCATAGCATTAGAAAAGAGCGTAGACGGAAACGTTCGAGAAATACTTGTGAAGTCACAAAGTGGACCGCCTAAAAGTTTTGAGTTGAAAATAGACTTGGCTGGCCTGACAAGCTATTGTGAATGCAAGTTGTTCAAATATCCAGGTCTGCCATGTTATCATCTCTTCAAGGCTTTCTCTAAATATGATGTTCTCCAAATCCCAGATGCATTCATTCTACCAAGGTGGAAGATTGGTGCAAACAAATATTCTCGATCGCACGACGAGAGTTTCTTAGATGGAGATAACTTGAGGAAACCGTTACGCTATAGCCACCTTTCACTTCATGCAGCAAACCTATTTGAGAGGGCATCAAATAATAAAGCAAACTTCGAATATGCCATTTCAAGGCTGGACGAGCTTGAGACAAATCTAGATGCGTACGATGCATCTCTGACTCAAGTCTCAGGTTCAGATCCTTTAATGTCGACTCCATTAACTGAGACAGTAATGTCTTCAACTCCTATGATGTCTTCAACTCCTATTTTGGATCATCTTGTGGTACAAACCAAAGGCCACCCAAAAAATGATCACAAGAAAGGTGATAGATGAAAGGGCGGAATAGAGATAGCTGGGGCGAAGAAGAAGAAGAGGACGTGTAAAGCCTGTGGAGTCGTTGGCAGCCATGACAAACGCACTTGCCCACAATTGAAATTATTGTTTCAAAAAGCAGAAGCTGGTAAGTATCGTAAAATTATAAAGAAGTACTTCCCAACAACTTCTACGATAACATATGTTGAATATTACTAATTTATTTCCCCTGTTTCATAACCAGGTGCTTCAAATTAGGATGGGGTCGAGCCACAGCCAGACGACTATGGTGTTGGAAGTTGTTGAATATGATATGATTGCAGATTACAAACATCATTGGGACTTTTATTACTATTAGAATGTTGTTGTTTATGCTATTGTTGTCGAATTGTGGGATTATTGTGGTTAATTGTACAAATTTGAGTTGTGTATTTATAGTCCAAATTATAGTTTTGTATTTATTGTCGAATAAGTTTATGGTGCGACAATTTCTATGAAAGTGTATGTCCAATTTACAGTAATTCGACAATTAATTGTCGCATTGAAGTAAAGTCGACAAAATATTGTCGAACAGGTTCGTTAAGTCGACAATTTATTGTCGAAAATAATGAGTTCGACAATAAATTGTCGAGGAATTATGAAGTCGACAATAAATTGTCAAAAATAATGAGTTCGACAATAAATTGTCGAACAACTACAAAGTCGACAATTTATTGTCGAATTAATAATGAAATCGACAATTTCTATAATCAGGTACATCTCTTCACAAGATATAAAAATTACATACATGTACAAATAGATATACAACATTCAACAAAGGATCAAATCATTTAAGCTGTAATCAAGTGAGTTAACATTGTTGTCTTTCATCAACTTCATCCAAGCTTCGTTTGTCGCATCAAAATAGTTCTTCACACATTACTTCACAAAAGCATCTGGAATATCCAATTTCACATGCGCCCACCACAGTGTAGAAAGCAGAGGAATAGGTGATTGGTACTTGGTCTTCAATTTCACAAATTTTTCATCGGATGTCATTCTAACCCACCAATACTTCGTACTATCAACAAGAATGTTTTCAAACCTCTTATCTTTGGTAATCTTGTTGTTTGCTTTCGGCCAAAACAAAGGTAGGAACGTTAAGGCCTCCTTATTACTGATGAAGATGACCACCTTCTGGTAATATGTTGCCAACAAATGGCCCATATACAAATATTCCACAAACACAGCATCGAACTTAAAGGCCCGTAACAAAGTTTCATACCTTCTCTCTCCCAAATCATTATAAGCTACGTCCAACCTCTGACTGAAATTGCCCTTCCAATAAGAAGGTTTCTTCGTCATCAAGGCACACAAGGAAACCTTCACATTCAAGAACTTTATTTGGCTCTGATATGCATATAACGCAGCAACCCTAAATGTTGTGTTACCATCTCTTTCAACATCACGTATATCCAGTTGGAACCAATTAAATGGTTGAAACAGACTCTACCTTAGATTAGTTTTATGATTAATCTTCTTCAACCTTGAATCAATCATTTCTTGATACTCCCCCTACCCGATAAGATTATGTCATCTTCGTATTCCCCCTTTAGACCCTCTTGAGCAATTGTTAAAAGTTTCGTAAACTGCCTACCTAGTTCCTCGTATGTCGGGTCTTCCGGATCTTCAAAATCCCCTCCTTCAATAGCGCTTTTCAGTGTCAGGCGCCACACTCCCTACATCGCATACACAACCATAATAACGTAGTTAGAATTTTAAACAAAAGTAATTTAAAACAAAAATATCAACGTAGGATGACAAATTGCACACACCCATTCATTATTGTCAGTTTCGAGGTTGAATCTCATGTCTTCGGATATCATCAGTTTGGTTTGCTGGGCCCATTTAGATCTACATAATTAGTATTTGGTGAAAAACAAATTAGAAGTCGCAGTACAACTTACCAGCTATTTGGTTTCGTGTATGTATTTGGTTTGCCACCTGTCATGAATAACCTTCGCCTAAAAATCATAAGTTTATACATAAATACACAAAATTAACATACGTGGTTCATAGGAAGAAATTGTCGAATTCAGTCTATTTCGACAATTTTTTGTCGAAAATTAATTCATTCGACAATTTATTATCGAAAACTAAGAATTCAAATATTTATTGTCGAATTGTCTAATTATTCGACAATAAAATGTCAAAAACATTTAATTCAACAATTTATTGTCGAAATATCTAACAATTCGATAATTTATTGTCGAATCAGAATGTCGAGTTGGCGAATTGTCGTATCTATATCAATTCCATAATAATGTCTACACACTACTAATTTCACAATTACAATTAAGTGTTATATAGGATAAATTTAGTTTGATCAAGATTCCAAAGGGCACAAAAATTTATAAAAAAATTGTGTATCAATGTGTACATGGGATTACTTCAATGTTTCATAAAAATTCTCCTCAGGCATAAAATTAAACAACCGTAATGTACATGAATACAAAATGTCTCGTCAATGACCATTGCCTAAATCAACTTACATTCCTATCTATCTCACTCAATCTCCTTTGAGCTTCTTCAAATTTTGCATGTAACTCTTCGTACTTCTGTTTCCACATTTCAGCTTCTCCGACGTTCTCCTCAGGGTGTGGAATAATGTTTAGCTGCACAAATTCAAGAAAAATATAATTATGAAATAAATCATAAAGGACATATAGCTCTAGTGTACTATATTTCCCCTATTTCTAAATATAAGATGGAACAGAAAGATAGTCATGAGTTTCTATTTGAATAAGAAGGTTTCTATTCGAATAGATTTTGACAGTTGAGTTTCTTGCAATGTTTCATGGGGGTTTCATACTCACAGGTAAGGGTACATCTATTTGGTGCACATAAACTTGATTCATCAACTTGTCATTAATCTCTCCCAATGTTTCAGCCTCATTCACCTGTTATCAATCATAAATAAGTACATGTGTCAGGAAATAATAACTTTTTCTTTTTGGGAGTAATAGTACTTACTTTGGCTGTAAGTTGCATACGCAGATCATCTACTAATTTCTTATTGGATTCACACTCTAATCTCTGATCTTCTAGTATTTTCTTAGTCGACTCGCACTCCAATGTCAGATCTTTTAGCAATTTCTTATTCGTTTTACACTCCAACGTCTGATAACAAACTTGTATTTAAGAGAAGTAACTGGTAATACCTATACATATACAAAAACCGCATCAGGAAGGGAATGGTAAAACATGTACAAATACTTTTTCATTCAATTTCTTCTCACAGATAGAGTTGGCAAGATTCTTCGCTTCAATGTCAGCTTGCATTCTTCCAGTTGCCTCCATCAAAAATGCACATTCACTTGTCTGTAATAGTAACAAGCGAGTAACAAAGTTATTTAGAGGCAATTCACTTCTCAATATATGTATTGAAGAAAGTGTGTTAGAGTGCACACCTTCGCTTCCAATTCCTGCACCAAAACTGACCTCGTCGGGTGCTCCACCACCTTCATTTTGGTTTTACGGCACCTCATCCTATAAAATAGTAGAGCCAAATTATTTGAAGAACAAAGAAAGATACCTAAAACACTATAAGTACAATCAAATACTCATATTCTCCCTCTGGGAAACACCACTACTAGCCCCCAATACCCTCGCTCTGTCGTAATCCGCATCTTCGCCAAGATTAACAACATCTGGGCAAAGTTTGGTGAAGGAAACTGAATTGAACCATTCAAAGAATCCTTCACTACAAATAGGGATCCCATTGTGGACTTTCCTACCCCTCATCAATGTGATAGAGTCCCTCCATTTATCTTCGGAGAATAAATCCTCCCAATCATACTTCGGATTGTATAGGCCTGCTTTATCACCAAAACGCAAGCCGCTCCTTTCAACAAAAGTAGGAGTCAGAGGCACAGGTTGCCTTCGGTTAAACTGTCTATGTACTCGATCAGGATAATATGGCTCTTTATGTTAAGGACTACATAGAAGACCTGTGAAACTAGCCACTTCTTCGAACATATGTATGTCTTCCCTCTTCTCTACGTACGGGTCGAAGATGACCTAAAACACAAATTACAGATATATTATGTAGTTAAATAAATACAGTGCAATAAATTGTCGAATTGTCTTATAATTCGACAATTTAATGTCGAACTCTATACAATTCGACAATTTATTGTTGAAATCTTTTAAATTCGACAATAAATTGTCGAATTGTATAAAATTCGACAATTTATTGTAAGAAAATGTAACTATCCAAAGAAAACTATCCAAATGTAACTATCTTTGGATTGTAACTATCACAAGTAAACAAGAAAATAAGGTTTCAACTTACATCTTCAACCTTGTAACTATCCAAAACTTCTTTAAATATTGCCAAGGCAACTGAACCAGTTTGCGCGTTGGTCGTCTTACTCCAACACCACCTTGTACACAACTCAGGATCACCGGATTCATTGCGTGTTAGAATACCAGGCAGCTTCGGGAAATGTTCAAAGATCCACGACTGTCAAAATAAATAAACTTCAACTTCAATCGCCCACAAATAAAGAAAACAACAAAAGCAAAAACAAATAAACTTCAAACTGACCTCTAGCAACGTAGTACAGCACGCAAGCCCCTTTGCATTGACCCTTGACGAAGCACCTAAACTGTAGTAGAGGTGTGTCAATGTCGCAGCTCCCCATGACCATGGTTTACTTACATGCTGGTCCTGAAAGAAGCTAAGATACTTTACTGACACATCTGTCCCTTTCTTGGTAGGGAACAGAAAAGAGCCAAGAACGTAGAGCATATAGGCTTTCCCAACCATACGGGATGACAACCTGGTAGAGGAAGCAGATGCGCTGTCGTGGACATTTGTCCCAACCTTCCCAGCAAATAGATCTTCCATCTTCTTCAGGGAAAGAGATATTCCCTGGCCCCCAGCTTTTAAATCTGGGTAAACGCTGTCAGGCCGATACATAGATTTCCTCCACATGCCTTTAACAGCGAGAGCGCCCCACGCCCCCTTCACGATAGTGAGGTCGTCGTCAACCCTCAGCCCAATCAGCCTGGACACATCCTCCAAGGTGATAGTCATCTCCCCCCACTTGAAGTAAAAACTGTTGGTCTCTGGATGCCACCGCTCAACGAAGGCTGTAATCAGGGCAGGTTGTAGTGCTTGTAGGAGATGGCTCCAATCCTGCCCAGACCCCAAACATTCACAATGTTTTGAACTCTTTCGATCTCTTTCCCAAGCTCCCACGAAGGACTGTGGCGATAGACACGCAAACAGCCTAGATCCTGTAAGTAAAATAGAAACCCATGTGTCATTATTGTCACAAAGAAAAAGTACAATAGAAAATTAATTGTTTAGGAATTCGACAATTTTTAAGAATTTCATATAAGAGAAAAAGTTGATGAGATTGGTTTGTCCTGTGTACCTGTCCAAGAACTAGAGCTTTGGCGCGGTGGGTCGCAAAGCTCGTCAAGAGAGAAAGGTCCCTTAGGCAATTTTCCCCAGCTTCTTGTTCTGAGTTTCTTTCAGGGAGAACTTGTGTAAATGGAAGATCATTGTCTTCTGCATAAGGGAAGCAATCCGTACTAGATTGCGTTTCAGGTGTACCAGGGTCTTCTCCCCTAAAGTCTTCTGCAGACTCTCCTTGGGAATCAGAGGTACTACTAGACTCCTCTTCAGGTGTGACTGACAGACGTGGAAGACTGCCACTTATTAAGGAATCTCTCAGTGGTACCCTAGTCGAACGTGTTTTCTTCTTTTTGCAGGAACCCGCGGTGGGTTGTTATAATTCGGATGCGATGGATCGTCTCGCTCCTCATTGAGCCACTTTCTTAGAGAGGTTGTTGGTACAATCTTCTTCCCTCTTGTTATGGGTAACTTGCCTCTACCCTTTGGTGACATGCTGGAAAAATTCCAATAGAACTGTCGGTTAAAAATTTGTCGAATGCACTAAAGTTCGACAATAAATTGTCGAATTGTTATAGTATTCGGCAATTTATTGTCGAATTTCATAGAATTCGACAACAAATTGTCAAATTTTATATATTGAGCCAATTTATTGTCGAATTCTATAACAATTCAAAAAAATTTGTCGTATTTCAATAGAATTCAACAGATATTCGACATATTTCTGTCGAATACTTCGAAATTCGACAATTCTTCATACGAATATACGTACATTTGTCAAATTTGTGTGTATATTTCCAATTTCGGCATTTCGCGCGTGAAATTTTTGAATTTTAATTTTATCGTTTCATAATTTTTATACAAATTGGGGGGAATTATAAATGGGATTATACCTGATTATGACGACGAGAGTACATTGTTGACCGTGAATTCGACAAAGGTACCAAGGTGACTGAGTGAGCTCAGTGGAGAGCGAGAGAGAGAGAGCGATTGAGTAAGTGAGAGAGAGAGAGAGAGAGAGAGAGAGAGAGAGAGAGAAAGCAACTAAGTGAGTGAGTTCGCCGAGTGAGTGAGAGAGTGAGTTGAGTGGAGAGAGAGAAAGTTTTTTTTTTTTTCGTATTTTTTTTTGGCCACGTGGGGGAGAGGGAGAGTTGACCGGGAGAGAGAGAGAGAGGTGAGTAGGAGAGAGGGAGAGCTGAGTGGGTAGGTGAGTTGGCGAAATGAGTAGAGATGAGAGAGTGTAGCACAAAGTGTAGCACAAAGAGAGTGTAGGGGAATTCTCTCCCTTCCAAAAATACTTAATGATACCAAGTCTACTTTAGTCTGATATAATGATAAAGTTCAACAGAGAAAGAACATAGAAATCACTAAGTACCATAAATTGCTAATTGAGTAAAACCTCATAAAATGTATAATGAACGACTTATTCTCGAATTACAACAGGTAATCTCGAGATAAGTAAAACGCTAAAAACTGTGCATATACTAAAAAAACAAAGGTATAATTATGCAAATCTGCCCGGGGGACAAGGCTATTGACATGAAATACAGAACCAACAAACCTGAATGAATTTGGTTTCTGTGTCTCCATGCACTGTCTGACTTGAAATCATAAACACAACTATTACCTGCTTTATAAAACGTCTCGTCCTAGAAAATAATTTCTCCGTCTTTAATACTCCCAATTGATCCATACAGAGGGAAACCTTTAACCATGTATGGTTTGAAGCTGTACTCTTTTACCCACTCTACGCTTCCACTGATGGATTTTTTTTTCAAACTGTATATCCCTAATGGACTATAGCAGGCACACCAATGCAGAAGTGATGGGTAATCACCCATCTGAAACATTACATTATTATTACAACAGGTTTGATGGCTGTCACAGGGAGGAAGTGGCAACTTTTGCAATGTTTCGTACCTCACGTCCATAGAGATAATGTGTTTCAACGACCAAACAATCCAATACAAAATCCCATTGATAAGAACCCGTTTACTCCCAGCTATAATCCCTAATCCATTAGGACGTCCATCAATACGTCTCCAAGAACCATCGCGACAGCCTAATGTTAGTATGTCAAAGTGATAAACATATATTCCTTCACACATCGTTCTTAGCAAGTTTGATTATTTTGTACTCTTTAGTTGATGGAACATATACTAACTCAGACCAAAGAGGTGGATTCTGAAACCATGGAAATACGATACTTTGTTTTGTTATAGGATTTAGGACATGTAAACGGCTAACCATCCGAGCAGATACAAGTTCTGCTTCTCTTACCAAAATTAAGCCATTACAAGAAGATTCAATATACAGTTTTTTGGAGGTCCAAATCGAACATAAGTCACGTACCTTGTATTCAGATCCATGGAGCTCCATAAAGCGTAATTGTGTGGCCTTCGTTGGGACCCTGTCAACTCTGATAAAACCGGGCTTGGGGTTGAGTTTCAGCGAAAACTGGATTTGAGAGGATGTTGAACCATTGCTTGCATTGGTACTTACACCTTTCTTCAAGTACATCTACTGAAATTCTCATAAAGATGTCGAATATGACATCCTCATTAAGATGGGGTACGCGCAATACCCTTTTCTTCATTTTTTCTTCCTTTGCCATGAAAACTCTCCACCAAATCTGTAGTGTATGGTAACTGGTAAGTTATACTATTTTAGGGTTCTTATTTTGTAAGAAGTTCTAGGGTTTTTCTCTACTTAAATTAGAGGTTTGAAACTCGGCCTTAAGAGATACAAGGCCCTTACGAACTTAGGGTCGGGCCAACCTAACCCTCAACTATGTTAAGGGCTGGGCCGTCCCTGCCCATAGCCTATAACATCAACCCTTAGCCACCCATTGGCCCTAGTGTTAGGGCTTTGGGCTTATTATCGGGCCCCATCTGGCCTATTTTAATGTCTATTAATAAAAATAAAAATAAATACAAAATTATAGGCATCATATTAAAATTTTAGAATATTATCATTATCTTTTGACAAAAACACTAATCTGTTTATTATAAATAATGAAAAACATGAGAGTGGGACATATACCTTACTTATCTGCAATGTTGCAAGGCTTAGTGTGGGCGGGTTTTAATGAGAGCTAGATTAAGTGTGAAAGGGTCGGGCTAAGCGCTGCAAAGATTAGACCATGGCCCCACCCTACCAGTTGTAACGGGCGAGTCAGCCTACCCTTAGATGTTCAAAGTAGGGTTTTAAAATACTGAAGCCATAATTTGTAAAGGCAGAGCTGGGACAGGGCTAAAGGGCTATTTTCGCAGGCCTAACTTAAATACATTAGAAATTGAAGGAATTTACAATAGGACTAGGGTCAAGGTCTAATAAGTAGCAAAACAAATTACAATAAAGCCTAATAGTATTTCGGAAATAATGAAGATCAGAAGATTGTTATATAACTAGTATATACCATGGGAAGGTGTGCGACTGAAAGCTCGAATGAGTGTTAATAATAGGAGATGGAGGAGGAGAATTGATGGACTGACAATAGAGAGAAGTAAATAGAAGTTTGATTTGGATAACGGGAGATTCTTAAGGGTAAGAGTCGAATTAAGAAAGATTCGTGAGGGAGAGTTTTTTGTTTGATTTGGGAAAATGATGGACGTACATTAAAGTGTATGTGACATCTTTTGTTGTTGTCATTGCTTAACATATATGAAAGGTTTTGGTTTGTCTCATTTCGTGTATGTGAAAGTTCATGGTTATCTCAGTCGAAGACAACAGTGACAAAATGAAGACCTTCGTGCAAGCCTTCTATCAACCAACTACCAAGAAGGTAAGTTGGTTAAGTAGAACTCTGATAAAGGAAGCAAAAAAAAAAATTCCAAACTTTTTTTGAGAAACTCGTTCGAACGACCTTGGGTCCCGTTCGAATGAATTCTGGGCATCTCGTTCGAACAACCTTAGGTCTCGTTAGAATGAGTGCTACGAGTTCTAAACACAAAGACGCATATTTTTGAAGGCTTACTGGGAATTTTGTTCGAACGACCTTAGGTCTCGTTCGAACGAATCTCGAGAAAAACTGAAACACTATTTAAGCGAACTTTGCATCTTTTTTCTCCCACTCTCTTTTTCTCTCTTCTTTTGGCAAAAAGTTATTTATGAAAGAGCTCAATATTCTTTATCAGAGAGACAATTTGACATCAATCAAAACCTAAAAACCTTGAGGTTGATGTTGAGTTAGTGTATCCTACTTCCCACATATTGTTCTAGAGTGATTCAAGAATGGTGTTCTTTACTGCGAGTTCAATGAGAGTCGTTGCGAGAGTGAAGGAGAGGCGTTGCGAGAACGAAAGCGATAGGGATCATAAGAGAGATAATCACAAGATGAGGTTATCGAGTCTGTAAGTGTAATTCAGATTAAACTCTTTTTGATTAATAGATTTTTGGTTGTCATGTTCATCGACAACGACCTGTGGTTTTTCTCCCGAGTAAGGAGTTTCCACAGGGTGAACAATTGCTTGTGTCATTTAATTATTTGTCTTTACTATTGATTGTTTATGCTTAATCATAGATCATTGATTAAATAGGAATTGTTCAAACCTAATTTCCCAAAATACATTAAATACGAGAACATAGAATTTCAATTGGTGTCAGAGCAGAATCACTTGTAGGCTTTATATCCTGAGAGGTGATCATGCTTTTAAGTGTTTGCTTAATTTAATGGATTCAAAAAAAATTGGAGGTCCTATAAATCGTCCACTACAATTTGATGGCACAAACTTTCCCTATTGGAAGGTTCGAATGATTGCCTTCTTGCAATCCATGGGATAAGATGTCTGGATTGCCATTGAAGATGGATGGGTTCCCCCGACTGTTTTACGGGGTGAGCCAGCAGCAGCTATAGAAATTCCTAAACCTAGAAATCAATGGACTAAGGAGAAAAAAGAAACATCTGGGTATAATTATAAAGGTCTTAATTTTATATTTAATGTGTTAAGCCAGAGTGAGTATAGGCACATCTCCGCGTGTACCACTTCGAAAGAAGCCT
The DNA here is from genome assembly GCA_014058105.1 of Kingdonia uniflora. Lineage (NCBI taxonomy): Eukaryota > Viridiplantae > Streptophyta > Magnoliopsida > Ranunculales > Circaeasteraceae > Kingdonia > Kingdonia uniflora. The sequence goes on from JACGCM010001560.1 coordinate 3,310,137, forward strand.
GAGACATCTTAATGTGCACTCACGAAGGTGATGATACAGCTAAAGAGAGTAAATTGTAAATGCTCACTTCTCAATTTGAAAACATCCGGATGAGTGAGGATGAACCGTTCAGTGAGTTTTATGCCAGACTGAGGGACATTGTCAATAGCAGTACCTTTTTAGGAGCTAGATATACTGATGTTCAAATAGTTCACAAAATTCTGAGATCTCTCCCTAAGAGTTTTAGATCCAGATGTGATGCCATAGAGGAAACTCAAAATCTTAAAACTATGAAACCTGACACACTTGCTCAAAAATTGCAAACATTTGAAATCGAGATGGAAATGGAAAACCCTAAGAAGAATAAGAGTTTGGCTTTTAAGTCTTCCTCAAACTCTTCGTCTTCTCAGGGAACTAGAAAAGTTGAATGCAATCATCAATTTTAATTATTCTGACCCTTTTGAGCTAGAAAACTCTATTGAAGAAAAAGAAAAACCTTTTATGTTGAATACAAATCGTCAAACTTGATATTTGTGAAAAAGAAAAACATACTGCTGTGGGGAAGTTAAAATTGACTAAAACTGAACTTATGAAGCTTAAACTTGACTTGACTTTCACTAAGCAGAAACTTGAAATTTTTCTCTATGGAGCGAAAAATATTGATAAAATGCCAAGTATGAGCAAAAATGGTACTAACAAAAGGGGACTTGGATTTGATGAGCAAAATGCTAAGTCTATTACACCTCAAATCACCAAGTTTGTCAAAGCTACTTCAGTGCCATTTTTGCCCAAACAGAGTGTTACTAATGCTCCTCATAGGCAGACTAAGATGCCTTATGTCTTTCATGTGTTTTATTGTCAGGCATGTGGTTGAAATGGTCATTTTGCTCCCTATTGCAGATATGTTCCTGAATTCTATAATATGAATAAATTTCTCAGAGAAAGAGAGAAACTCAATCGACCATATGCCTAATTTGTTGTTAATCCATCTTTTGTCCAAAAGTCTTTGAAATTTTTTAAAAATTTGACTCAAGCGACGAAAGTACGAAAGAAAGTAAAACTCGTTTGGGTTCAGAAAAAGGATCTTCTACCACAATTACGGTGCAATGTTGCAGTAATGGCTCAAAATGAGACGGTGGAGAGTGTTGTGTTATGGGTCAATGATTGAACCAACCAATGTGAAAGATGATTTATCTGATGAATCCTGGATTATCACCATTGGTGTATGTTCCATTGAGTAAATATTTAGGGTTATCCTGACTGTTTGTGTCGTTATTCTGTGGACAACGTCAGGTATGTGTCGTTTCTTTTGTTCATATTGGTTATTTTCCCTCATTTTTATATTACAGTTTATCTTAGCTATGCATGTGCATGTTCGAGATTTATTTATTTGAAATATATTCATCTAATGCTTGAGCTACTTGGTATCACTTATTCATCACTAGTTCTAATTGTTTCTTACTCTAGTCGTAAGTAGAAACCTTGAGGATAAATGTAGAGACTTCGTTACCTAACATCATGTGAGGATCTAACTTTTTGTGCAAGCTTTGAGTGTTATTAAATGAATTATTTCTCGCAAAATCTCTCTTTGTTTCTGATTTCATTATTTTATGCATTAGTCAAATGTTGGTGGTGACATCTAGTTCAAGTTAGTATAATTTAACATTCCCTATACTTGATTCGAGACGAACAGGATATTATGTGAAACCGTATGATAATAGGCTTTTTATTGTTACACTTTTTTGGCCTTCGTCTATGCTTACCCAAAATTTTATCCGTTTGCAGCCCTTTTGTGTCATTCGTTTTATATTTAACTCCTTTTAGACTAACTCCTTAAAATATGCCCTTTTGTGACCGACGGGGAATATTCCGGTGATCAACTAGGTATATTATGGCCAAAATTCCGGCGAACTTCCGATGTCCGGCCGGTAGTCAGTCTCCGGCGATCGGCCGGTGACAATCCGACAACTGTCACGTGTCACCCCCGGTATTGCCACGTGTCACGCATGTGCCAGGCATGTTATACGTGTCATGCCACGTTACACGTGTCACGCACGTTTCATGCCACGTCAGCATGTCACGTGTCCTCGACGTGTGTCACTCCTGACGTCACAGTGGATAATGATGATGTCATATAGGATATTTATAAATAAATTGCTGACGTCATCGACCAAAAAATGTCGTTTTTGGCTGTGAAACTGCCTAGTTTCAACGTGTTATTCCCGACAATTGGGACATCTCCCAGAGACATGTCATATACCGTTGGAAAGCTCTCAGAGTAGGTTACCTAACCAAAGTGGTCTCGTCTCTATCCGATCTCCACAAAAAAAATATATATAAGTTTGAAAACAATCATTTATCAATGGTAAAAATCACCAAAAACTCTAATTTTTAATCCAAAAAAATAGAGAAAAATAGGTTTTCGAATCATGATAATCTATATAGAATAGATCTGAAAATATGTATTCAAAAAATTGTAAAATACCTCTTCTCCTGATCCATTAGTTTCTCTGAAAACTATGATGAGAATGTAAGTTTCTGCTCTCCTCGTTCCTAGAGTTAGCGTGCTGATAACGTGTTGGAAGATGATAAATCTAGAGCAATCTAATAATATAGTTTATGAACAATAAGAGATAGAGAAAGAGAGAGATTTATTGATTCATCATAATTGTGTTCTCTGTACATAGGTACGGAGACATATATAGGTAACCCTACAACATAAGTTACCCAACTACTTAAACTCTCCTCATAACCCTATCGGGCCTATGGGCTTGTTAGGAGTCCGTATAGGACACCCCAACCCCGTTGGGTTCCTAGCTTAGGCTTGGACCCAACTCCTAACACAAAAAAACAAAGATTCACTATTTTCACAAATATTATCTGAAATTTCCGATTTTTCCGAATTCGGAATAATTATGGATCATAACAGATTTTACATTTCCAAAAAATGTCGGAAAAATTCCAACTGCCCCAATTTCCGATCCGAAAACAGGCCTACACAGAACAAATCCCCTGGGAGCAATTCTTTTTTGGCCCTTTAATTCTCCGTCAAATCTATGCCATGCAGGATATGGTCTTAAGTCTCATATTGAAGGAGGTTTTCACGCTCTGCTTCCGGTGGACTTAGACAGCACAGAACTCAGTGGTTGAGTTTTGTAATGTGAGTTAGTAAGAAAAACATAACAGTACTGGCTGTAGCTGAAACGAACAAAGAACAACAGCTGCAGAAGGTTAACCAGATTACATAACAAATTGGAGTTGAAGTCCCCATACATGAAAGACTGAAAGTTCCAACAGTCATGCAAAAGCAATTTTCTCTTGCGAATAAATCTCGAATTACAAAAAAATAAACTGTGTATGAAGTCAGAAAACACTGGATAATATACATGAGTCTGGTGACTAGAGGAGGTGTCAGAACTTATATACACAATATATATTGGTGTATATATTTTCAATATCAGAATCTCCAGCATGAAGCAGGGATTCCTTGCTTTTCAAACCAGTCGGGCATGTAGAACGTCTTCTTCAGTACAGGCCTCACATCCTTTTGCAAGGATAGGTGCTTCAGTAGAGGAAGGAGGACCACCAAAAGCTGGAAAAATAAGTAAATACATAGTGATAAGTTTATACCTAGAGGTTAAACAACAATAATTTTACTTTGTGTTTTTTGAATGTGAGATGTGAATACATCAGAGCATCTGCTTCGTTTTTATATGAGGTGGAAATTTATTAGAGTATCAACTATATGGTGTTGAGAAAACCTCAAAACTATAAGAAAACACTCTATAATGCTGCTGCAAAAAGTTAAGTATGACCCCACAAATTAAACGGACATTAATATATTATCAATAACTCTGGAGTCCAAAACTTAACTCTTAGAGGCAGAAGCCATTCGAATTGAACTTGCACATCTTTTGGAAAGAAAAGAAAAGAAAAGAAAAAGAAAAAGAATGACATTGTCTGCTTTCATTTATCTGTTATCTTCAATTGCAAAAGGAAAGACTGTTTTGAATTGGTGATGCTTTCATTCTAAAGTGTCCACAGCACATAATAGTATTTTTCGGCTTAAGAACATTGGAGCAGATGCACGAAAAACATAATTTTGCCTGATCTTCTTGCAACTCGTGGGAAAAACTATTGAGGGTGCTATTAGCTTGAAGAAAAATGCTCTTACCTGATCATCGTAAGGCTGTCCTGCAGAAAATGGAATGCAGGGTATTCCATTTAGCGGTTGCAATAAGAAGCTGAATGGATTGTTATCGACAATAACAATCCTGGATAAATCCTTTGAGATACAAGAAAGATCCTTCACGTGCTCCCGATATTCCCTGTGATTTTACACGAATCAAGCAACTTCATCAACTGACGTAAAATTAAGCTTCACCAAAGTTCACAGAGTTTAGTTTTTTAAAACTACATACTATCACGGGATTTTCACATCAAAAAACCAAATCCGACTAGCATTGTCAACATTATATATTTTTTTATTTTGTTTTTTTAGGGGTGCGCCAGCCCTTGCAATAGTGCAACACAAAGGCGACACTTGAGAACCCCAATAGCAAGCTATTATGGTGGACTCTCCCCCAATGAAAAATTAATTTAATATCGTGAGCCATTGGCCCATGTATCAGATATTAAACTCATAAGAACAGATATTGTCAACATGGCTACACAAAAGTTAAGAAATTAAAACAATGTAATGAAGTCCTTTCTAATGACCCAGCTTCCCTGTTAACCTCTGCAAAGCTGTTTGCGTCACAGCCAGAATAAGTGCTACTAAACCGCCTTCCAAAAAAAATGTGCTACTTAACCATGGAGACACTCTTGTCCTCCTTAATTGTGTTCATTGTATATATCTACTACATATACATAATTTTGAGAATTTTTAATGATCAAGTTTTCCTTGACCTGTGCATAGTTGCTTGAAGCACTACGTTATTCTTGGATGATCCTTTCGAGGATTGATCCAATTAAATGAATAAGAACCCATATAATTTATCACAATATTTCATACAAAGAGACCCGGGACACAATTCTATACAATTTTATAGTATGACACAAACAATCAGGCTTACTTTTTAACCTGAGAAATTTATCATACAGATGGAGCAGGCAGACCAATCCCCTTGTACAGGTTGACGATAAATGTTTATGCAGAATATACGTGGCATAGAACTCTAGTATATACTAATTTTCTTACATTGGTGCTCTTACACAGAAGCATCACTTACGTGCTAGTTGTAGAAGGCCGGTAAAGGCGATTGATGAATCGTTTCTCAGTGTCTATTATATCAACAAGCGGTTTAGCATAACCTGTATGACCAAATATGACAAACAAACAAAATTTAAGAAGATGTGTCAAATTGAGGACCCAAAACATAGTGAAGAACTGAAATGTATGCAAACCTTCAAGACCGGCTGTGAAGAGGACAAGATCTGCAAATTCATGAATTTCTCTCAAGAATTCATGCAACCCCGGTCGCTCAAACACCGTGACATGATTCAACTTGGGTTTCCCGTCAACTTCCTTCAGCGAGGAAATTTACTCTGTGTAAGTTACTTTAAAAATGTGATAAGATAACAAAAGAACTAATGGTTAGGCGGACCTTATCTGAAGAAACACACTCTAGATCAAACCACTTCAAGCCACCTTCCACAGCTTGATTACGAATAATTGATGGCAAACTAAATGTCTCATATGCACAAACCAAAGTTTCGTCCAAGTCGAGAACTATCTGTATGCCAGCCAAGGCTCATCTATTAATATCTAAGTGAAAAGGAATAAACAGATATTACACAACTATATCACAGAAGATTATGATTTAATAGCAATGAAGGAGACTAGAGCAATGAACTTCGACTCATCATAGCAAGGGCTATAGAGATAATACTAGAAAGATTTGTAGTCTAACTATGAACCTAAGCTTAGATAGCCATATTTGAAAAAGAGAAAAGCCTCCTTGGGAGGTAACATATAATTTTTTGAGCCAAATATGGAATCTAATAGATATTTTTTCTCATTTTTCAGCAGCTTACGTCTCAGGAGTCTAAGAATTCATCTGCTTGCTTTGTCTAGCTTTGCCACTCAGATGACTTTGTGTTTGTTTCTTGTTGAGTATATTAGACCGGTTATCTTAATAATCAACTTTTTAATTTCAGTTATTTGAACACATAACGCCATAAATCTATATACATCATCGTACATATTGCACATCTTCTATGGTCTTTCGAATATGCTTCCAAAATAAATCAACTGATTTTGATTCTAACATAGGCAGACATATACTTAACCCTTACTGTACCTTCCAAAAAATGAATACAAACGGGTACTCTATACATTCTGAATCGTTCTTGTTTGTAATGCTCTGAGTTATTTCATTTTTTCGCTGCACTGCTAGTATATACAAACTTGTAACAATTTTTCTTCATTGTTTGCCGCAAACAGCCATATTATGCCCCAAATCCTCTAAATTAAGTGTTACATGTTTATATGCCCATAAACACCATGAAATCAACCTTTCCGTTATTCCAATGAATTTACTGAACCAATTTTTTAAGTACTACAAAATATTTAATTCCCAACTAGATTATTTCTCACATGTGAACCTACTAGCTTTTTAATGCATCTTACTAACGTAAATCTGAGTCGCGGAAGCAGGAACTCAGATTGATAAACGTTAACCTAATTAAAATTAGGGTTTTTACTAACACTAAAACACAAAACTAAACTTCAAATTGAAACTAAATAAAAGCTTAAACTAAAACCTAAATATAATTTTCTTCAAATCATCAACTAAATAAAATAGAGAACCTAGCATTCCTTTTATATAACACAAGAGGGATTAGAATTAGCAACCCTAATTTTAATTGAAATAGAAATCTACTCAAATTGGGAAAACTTCATCTTTAAACCTTGTGGTGATTAAACAAATAAGTCCCTAAATTCTACTTAGCCTCTCCACTGGAGAGGCTTAAACCAAAAAACATAAATAAAGATAACTCGTTGTCGGTGAGAACGACTATTAGAGGAAGATTCACATAAAATCCCTCTCTCTGCAAATCGGCAAGTTTTTGAACATCACAAAACTCAAAGCTTTCTGATATGGCATACCCGTCTTCAAACTTCGAACTCTACCACAAAATTTACCGTAAACCAAAATCGTACCCAAGTACGGGGGTACGATGTTGCCACCAACATCCCTACGTCAATCGACGCCCAAAACTGAAGAAAACATTGTGATTCGCTTCTCAAAACTTGCGAAAAAGCTCTCCCAAAATGGGTCAACGAACTTTTTCTGAATAACATCATCTGGATATTTGTCAAATATTGGGGGTACCCACAACTAGTTATCGAGTGGCCAAACTCGGTGTCAATTAGTTGTAGGTTGGGGTCGAAAAACACATACGGTTCTAGGTATCACGGGTTGCGGGCTGCCTAACACGTGCCACCTATTTGAGTTCAAAACTGGGTTGGGCAGGAGATGGGTTTTGGTGACCATGTGCCTCTCTTGAAATTTTGTTATCCCGCCCAAATTTAAGGATAATAGTTGGTGGGTATGCATGAGATGGGTCGGTGGACCACATGTATTTAAATTTGAATTGGTGAGCTGGTTAAGCGCGTGGGTTGGCAGGTTATTGTGAGGAGAAGAAAGGGGGTGGGTCCTCGACTAGGCTTGGGTCTTGACTTTGACTTTGAGTGGGCTAGGCTGGGTTACTTATATAAAGAAAGCATGTGCTGCTCACGTACTGGGATTTCATTTCCTTTCCCAATCGCAAATTGTTGCAGACGCAAATTTGTTTCCTCATAGGATGGGTTGTTCGTACTGATTACAACTCCGACCTATGACCTCCGATCTCCTTTTACTTGTTCTCTCGGCCAATCAGGACCACAAACTTGCAATTTTGATGACAAAGCCTTTTAGATCGTTGGTTAGAACGTTGGTTAGAGCATCTTATCGAGTGGGTTAGGTTTGGGTTTGGGTTTGGGTCTGGGTCTGGGCCTGACCTGGATCTGAACTTGTTTTCTTCCCACATACCACCCACGTTTGGCTTCTTCTTTCCCACAACTCTGTAAACTGCCGGCAACTGTGATGATTGTTACCGCTGATTTGGTCGCCGCTTCACTCCCAAAACCCATTGGTTTGACTCCCGTGGCTCGGGAAAGCACTCCGTTTACAGGGTTTTGAGAATTTTCAATTGGGAATGAAAAAATTTGGTTGCAATCTCCGATTTCTCGGCTTGGACAATCATCGGCGGTAAGTTCAGACCTCTTGCATCTTCTTCACTCGCGAACTCCTCTTGCTCTATCGAACCTACGATCAACCCGTTATCTGGGTTTTGTGTTGTTTCGACTGGTGACGGCGAAACTGTCATTGGACCAAATTGGTCCTTAAGGTGAGGGGTAAAAATCCTTTCGAAACCAAAGCTTCGACTAGCTTATCAAACTTGGCATTTAACTCTTTGATCGGCGTAACCATCTCGTGGATCTGGAAATCTGAACTCCTCCAAGGAAATTTTAACCGGCTCTGATACCAATTTAACGTAAATCCGAGTTGCGGAAACAAAAACTCGGATTGATAAACGTTAACCTAATTAAAATTAAGGTTTTTACTAACAATAAGACACAAAACTAAATTTCAAATTGAAACTAAACAAAAGATTAAACTGAAGACTAATTTGAATGTTCTTCAAATCATCAACTAAATAAAATAGAAAACCTAACATCCATTTTATATAACACAAGGGAGATTAGAATTAGAGTTGAGATTAGAATTAGCAACCCTAATTCTAATCGAAATAAAAATCTACTCAAATTGGGAAAACTTCATCTTTAACCTTGTGTTGGTTAAACAAGGAAGTCCCTAAATTCTACTCTGGAGAAGCTTAAACCAACGAACATAAATAAAGATAACTCGTTGACGGTGAGAATGACCATTAGAGGAAGAATCACATCACTTAGTAACAAAAGCCACTTTATGTATTTACTCTGGAGAGGCTTAAACCAAAGAGCATAAATAAAGATAGCTCGTTGGCGGTGAGAACGACCATTAGAGGAAGGAAGATTCACATCACTTACTAACAAAAGCCACTTTGTTTATTACCTTACTATTTGCAAACTCTAAAATAAGAAAAACCCAAATAGTCATAGTTTGCCGTTATCAATATAGTTCCTAAACAAGCTAAACACATTTAAGTTATCTCTTAATTTAGAAAAAACTGAAAAAATAGCTAATAGTTTTACCCCCAAAAAAATCTTAACTTCCGTCCTGTTTAATGTTGATCTTACAGGGATATCATATTTGGGGAAACACTGAAAACAGCATTGCAATGGACTAGATTTGAACATCAACAACAACATATTGATTATGTACTACATTCAAAGCTTGATTATCCTTCTTTCTCCCCATATATATTAGCCCATTAACTTCAGAGGTCAAAACAATAACATGCGAAGATATCACTTTTTTAAATCCATATACATTCCTCTACACTTATAAATTTGGAAAGTGGCATTTTCTATGCATTCCATTACTTCACTGGTTTACACCCAAATTAAAGCGACTTATTCTAACCTAGGCTGATGTACATAGCACAATCTTAGCTCACAATTCCTAAAATTGAACATAGCATAATCTTAGCTCAATTGCAAGTTCCACGAATACTAAACCAATTTCAACTACAAAAATGATCTTAATCACCAAACCCCAGTACCTAGATTTTGCAGTTATCAATAAATATTAAATTACCCAAAACTGCCAAAACTATGAATCTCTAAAAACAGAAGTAAATCCAAATAAACTAATAAAAGTTTGACCTTACCGTGAGTTTTTCGATGGTGAGATTGTCGTCTTCATCATCATCGTCGCCTAGAGTATGTGAATCTCGAGAAGGGAGTTCGAGTTCAACGACTGGTAAAGGTTTGAAAGATGGGGTTGATGAAGAAGAAGAAGAAGGACCAACAAGTAGAGTTAATGATGTTGGTATGAATCGAAGTAGTACTTGAAACAAGAACATCAACCATTTTAACACAAATCTCCATAGTGTTGTTACTGGTTTTGGCGCGTAAACAACCTCTGTTTGGCTCTCAACCACTTCGGCCATATCTATCTAACTAGAGAAGAGAAGAAGAGAGACAGAGAGTCCTCTTAAGTCTAACTAGGGGATTTTTTTTGTTTTCTCTCTCTCTCTGGTTTGGTTTGGTTTGGTTCAGAGTAGTGAGTCAGAGAGAGACTCTCAGAGGCTCTGAATGAATGAGATTGAGTTTTGGTCTTTATTTGGAAGAGAGAACAATCATGTATTGGTATGGGACCCACATTGACAGCCAATCAGAGAACTAGAGAGGAATCAAAGGATAGAAGAAGGTCATTGGACAATCCCACGTGTGTGTTATGGAGGAGTGATAGTGTGTGATAAGGAGTATGATAGACACTTGAGTTGTGTCTATTGCTCCGATGAAGAAGAGAAAACTGTAAAGATATAGTCCAGCAGCAGCAGAAGGATACAAGGAGATGCAAACTATTAAATTGAAGTGAGGTCTTTTAAGAACGAAACCCCACACCAAATACTGATCCCACCGCATGGTTAAGGTGGGGATAATATCACTTGCAAACTTTGAGGTAGAAAAATGGCTTACAGTTTTACCCTCGTAGATTAGCATTTTTTTTGTGTACAACTTTTATATGTTCTTTACAGGTTTTAAGATTTTGTAACTGAAATCTTAAAGTTAGCACTGAAGTTTTTTGATATGAAATCTTACAATGTTTTTCGTGGTTAAGGACAATATTAGTGCTTTAGCTCGTTTACTGGTTGATGTCACGAACTCTTTCTCATCAAAACTTTTTACCTATGGTCATGATTTGCCTGCGAAACTCACAAAACCTTGCCTAACTCTGGAGCTCGAGATGAGAAAATTGTGCATATCACAAGTTTTAGTATTACTCACCGACGCTACCTGCAAAAAAGGAAAATATCCAGGAAATAATAGGGAGGAGCAGGGACATATGTGGGGAGAACACACAATTATGTATTGTAAACAAAAAAAAAAAGGACATGATTAGGCAACTGCTAGATCTAAAACGTGGGAACAATGTCAGGTAAAATATAATAGTTTGGAAAACTATGTATAAAGCATTGTTCCTTCATTGGCATCATCCAAACTAAACTATTATCCTTACTTTTGCTTTCTCTTTCTTTCATATATGAAATCAACTTTATGTTATTTTGTGGGTTCCATTTTTATTTATAGATTGATTCCAATTTGGATTACTAAAGCTAACCAAACATATATCTTCTTATTATTTATTTTTTCGCTCTGAAAAATACAGCATTCTTGATCCGAATAAATAAATTAAACTTTTGAATGTCAAAGAGAGTCCACAAGAATTTCAAAAAAAACAAGCAGCCACAATTTGCAAAATAAAAATAGAGATATATAGTTTCAACAAAATACGAGGCCATACATGAAAAGAAACTACAAAATGCAACTCGAAGCAAAAGGAAAAAAGAAACTATGTTAGACCAATTCCTCTTATTATCTTGACCTAACAAACCTATTTCCAGCTCCGTCTACTTAAGTAAACCTAAAAAGATAAGGAAAATTCGTCCCCTACGATATCCTGCCTCTAAACCTCTAGATACTACTCCAAGCACAGAAGTACTAATTTACTTAACTTCCTCATAACTCAAAAAGTGTTAATGATATTTCCAACAGTCTTATAAACGAACCATGTTCTTCTGTTCAAGCCAAATGTACCTAAAACACTGAAGTAGACGCCATCAATGGCATCTAGAAAAATTCAGACATGAGATGATGGCTGGAGCCAACTGACTGCTGGCCCACCATCTACTCCATTACACGAAAAAGAGAAGTCTGTGGTCTTAAAGATAGTAAACATATCTCCCTAATTTACTTTTATAACGAAAACCCTATGAGACCAAATCTCTTACAAAAAGTAATGACATCACTTTACATATATATCTCTTATTACAAAAAGAATAAGAGCATCACTGTACATATACATACATACAAACATACAAGTAAAATAAACAGAGATGGAAGAGACATACTCCAAATAACGCCAACATTCGAGCTAAGTTGTTGAACTTATTATGCAAAAGTGCTCTTGTAATCACTCATACTGGAAGGAAATCCAGGGGTGCTGAAGTGCCTCCTTTGCTGTTAGTCTTCTACTTGGATTTGTCTCAAGCAAGTCTGAGATAAATTTAATAAATTGATCATCGGCGACGCCACTTAAATGATGCTCCAATGAGGATTCCTCTGGGATTATGCATTCCAATTGGTTTGTTTTCTAATAAGAGAAACCCAGTGAGAAAATGTATAGAAAACAAAAACTCCTCTTGTATGTTTTGAACTTATTTTTTAAAATAATATTTAAGGCTCAAACTGCCACAAATTAATAAGATATACAATTTAATACCTCATTTAGATGATACAAATCGTATTCTTTTGTGAAGTACTTGAATGTCTCCTGTCCCCTCACTAGCATTTCCATATCAATAGGACCAAGCATCCCAATGATGCGAGCCAGCAACGTCACCAAACCATCATTGGGAAATAGTACCTGTAAGATACCAAAGGTTTATACAAAGTTTAAGAAAATGTTGGGTAATAAAATCTCTGCAAACAAAAATTAAGATATTTTGTGGCCTCCACAATTTATGATGACATTTTGATTTGTTACTGAATTCACCATCTATATAAATATATGGGAAGAGCATAGTGTTCCTTCTTTTATTACTTTTTTTGTTAGCGACGGCAAATGATATTTCCAGCTGTATATTGATGAATCCGAAACATCTGGAAAGTTTTATAGTGATAAACTAACTACTACAAGAAGAGAGACACCCATAACAATGAGACTCAAAGTAAGGGAGGGGAGGATAATAGAATAGTTGTTAATATCAGGATATTAATAACCCTTGATGAAAAAGGTAAGAAGTGGGAGAGACGTATAAGAAGTAATATAGTAGCAAAACCAAAGTAGGAGCTCACCTCACCAGAACAAAGCTCAGCCAAGATGCAACCAAGAGACCAAATGTCAATCTTTTGGTCATACGAATGACCTATGATAACTTCAGGAGCCCTGTAGGAGCGCGATTGTATGTATAAGCCCAATTTGTCTGTTACAAAGCAACTACTTCCAAGATCAATAACCTTTATCTCGCATCTGCTATAACTTTTTATAAGAATGTTCTCAGGCTTCAGATCACAATGTATAATTCCCAAGCTATGCAAGTAATCTAACGCCTCCAAACATTGCCGAGTTATGACCTGTGAAAATAGAGATCCAAACACATTTAAGAATGATCTGAACTACCTCAAAATGAGATATTTAATAAAAAGTATTATTATGATGAATTCTCTTTTGGTTTTCATGGTAACCTACAAATAATCTACAGTTCACTTAACTATTTCAACAACGATACTAAAACTTATCTTTATAGCTTCCTAAATTAGGTATCTCAGACTCATAGCCCTGTTAAGAACAAATAAGGCGTTCTAATAAGAAAGCTACTCGTTCAGAAATTTCCAATGGGGTATACAAAACACCATGCAATGGTGTCGTGAAGTCAGGAAAACAGCTAGCAAATAAAGGCATTGAAAGGCATCAAGATAGAGTTGCATCCAAAGTAGGAATTCCTTGAGCGGTCGTAATCATGAGAATCTTTTCTTTCCTTTTCCTTTTTTCAGTTTTCTATGGTTTTAGCACCATTTATGCATCTTGGTTAAGAGCACCACTCAAGCAAAATGCTGAAGAAGCAAGGAAACTAATTCAAGCCTTTTAAAACTAGGGAAAAATGCCCATGCAAACTGCAGATGCTCTTACACTCATAGTTCGAATATTACAAAGTAACAAGAAAAATGTGCTGATTAAACTAACCTGAAGCCTACTCAACGTAAAGTAAGCTTCTCCTCCGGAATCTTGATTAAACTTCTGGAATTCATATAAATTTGCTCGTAGGAGTTCACAGACTATGAAGAGATGTTCCTGTATAGTACTCAAGCCATCATGGACATATAACATCTAATAAATTAATAATATGGCAAGTATTACTCGTAGGAGTTATTATAGTATGTATCTCAAGTATTACTCACCTCTTTCGTTTATCATTTGTGGCTACGCCTAGACTAACATAGCCAGAAATATCACGGTTTAATCTGGAGTATAAAACTTCCAATCAAGTACCCGATATTTGTAAAAAAAAATCACGTACCTGATGATAGAAATAGTCGTATAACCGCAAAATGTGATACTCGTCGGCAGGATCGTGCTTGTTCACAAACTTAAGAAGCTTAATCTCATCTAAACTCTGATCAAAGAAATCTTTATCGTTTTTTATTATTTTCAGGCAAACATCCACTCCTGTGTGCAAATCATTGGCCTGGACAACCTTACTAAAAGCAGCTGAACCAAGATATTCTGTGACATAATATCTGCCTGCTATAACTGCATTCATAACAATAGGTAGATCCTTGTTCTCTTCAAATCCCGTCCTGTAGATGGATATGCAATGCATTAGTACTAAATTCTTTCTGCATAAAGAGGCAATGAAACCTAAGCTTTGAATTATTTGCGAAAGTTTTTTTTTTTTTTCTTCTTCTTCTTTTTTTACAATAAAATCTATCTAGTACCAGAACGCCAATATTAGATAGACGGTATTGGCATGACCCTAGGATGATTCAATACTCAAGTGTATTATGTACAAGAGAGTTCATATTGAGTCAAACACAACCTCATGCAACTCAATCAACCTCTAAGAGATTAATCTCTTCTTTAATGAACTAGGTCTTGCATTCTAGAAATTAAAGGAATGGTCCAAAATTTTATAGGAGTAATCCTAGAAACAAAAGAATCTTTAAAGAGAAGGTCCAAACTTCCCTCTTATCATAATGGAGGCTAAGGAGTAAGGGGCTTTCTTCAAATAATTTGTGACTAGATGCCAAGAGCTGACCCCTGAACACTATCTTGTGTGTAATCCGTGGTTGGGCTTTGGGGTAGTGCCTTAGGAGTGAAGAGAAGCGTATCGTGCTCCTGATTGCCCACTCCTCTTATATGCTTTGTTTTTACGTTGTTACTTATATGGTCTTTCCTTCGAGACACTTTTTTCTGATTTAATTATAAGAAAATAATGCCCGAAACGCACCTATTCTTCCGGTGTATAATCCTCAGATTGAATACTTCATATTCATCTTCATAACCCCCACACATTGGAAACTCGTTTGCAATACCAGATTCCTCTCTATCTCCAGCAGTTTCAGGATCAATGGGTCTCCCAACCATTTCTCTGTCATCTTCTACTTCGAAATCATCTCCACAATTTGGTCGAAAAGATTTTTCAGAATCCTGGAGATATGTATCAGACTCAATCTGAAGCTCCTCTGCATCAAATGTTTTTGCCAACTCCGAAGTAGGATATTCATCCCTATTCCTCAACTGAGCCTCACTTAAGTGTAACTTGTTAAAGGTAATCAAGTGCTCACACTCCTCAGATTTCTTGCCATTACACCCTTCAAGTCCGATGCAACAATCACAAATAGATTCCAAACAACTATAACGTTCATGGTGGCTCTTTAACCTCGCCTCCTCTTCCCGATCAGCTTGGAAATTTTCATCCCAATGATAACAATCTTTCACTGGCATGTCAACAGAGGAATCATCAAATATAAAAGGCTTACCAAAACAACTAATACTTGTCACAGAATGAAATCCCTCCATTGCATAGCTCAAACTAGATTGTTTCTCGTAAACCCCTACAGCCTCCGATGTCATCACAAACTTGTCCTCACTAGGAGACCCAAAGAACTCAGACTCTCCAAAATTCAGATACTTAAAGTAATTCCCATCTTTCTCATCACGCCAATAACTTTCATTTAGTACATCGGAATCGTGGTAATCACGAGCAGTACCGAACTGCGAGAGTCTATCAGACGAAGCTTCTGATTTAGCCATGGATACCGCACGAAGTGCATACGGGTTAGTGAATTCTGCACATAATGCAAAAAAGGGTATGATCAACTCACCCAAATTCAGCAAATCAACTGATATTTATGCAAAATTCAACACCCCCAAGATCTCTATCACTCCAAGTTGGCTAAAACTGTATCTGACAGAGATACATGAGGAAACACAGAACTATTTAATGTTGTTGTGGCCCATTATCTCTGTAAATTCGTCGAAATCACACAAATTGCAACCCATGTGAGTAACTCTTTCAGCTAAACTTAAACAATTCTAACAACATATAAAAAAAAAACTCCCAAAATCAATTTTTTAACATAAACCCATAATTTAAATGCCAAATTAAACAAAAGGGTAATCATAAAAATCCAAAATTTATCCCCAAAAAAATAAAATTACCTGAGAGAGACCCATCAGTAGTAGTTGAACCATCAACGCTAACAAATTCATCATCGTCCGACGAATCAGAACTAATAGCACCATCCGATTGAGCGATTCTCACTGGTTGATATGTTGGAGAAATTGGGAACTCAAACTTCTCGAAATCAAACGAAATTGAGTCCCCTTTGGAGAGAATTTCGTCTCTGAGAGCTGATTCAGAGGTTGAGAGACCATTGTTTCTCAAGAAATCAAGAACAGCTTCAACGTCTGAAACCGCCATGACTGTGAGAATTCAAACAAAGAGTGGTGAAAGAGATTAAAAAAATCTCACAAAGTAAGTTGTGATTATGAGGGTCAAAATGGGAATTTGAGCTCTCCTCCATGTTTGTAACTCTCACTCTCACTCTCTCTCTCTCTCTGTAAAAAACTAAGCATGAAATCTTACCAACTTTGGAAAGTCGTTAATGATTCAGTGGATCTGGGTGTATGCACAATGAAGAACAATATGGGCACGTGGGTAATTTTTGCTTTTTGTGTCTTTTACACTTTTGCTTTTGGTTGGAAATCAAAACACAAAAGCCAAATCGTCGGTTGTATTAAATAAATAATAATAATAATAATAAGAACTTTTGCCGAATTTTTGAAAAAGACGGGTGAAATTGTAAATGTAAAATGTTGTGCACCTGACCTGATAACCTGTTGTAGTAGACTAGTGAAAGCTTTTACGGAGAAGTTGATCGATCTTTCTTGGGGAGCTCTCAGGGTGGTAAAGACCTGGTTTTTTTCTTCTTCTTTTTGTCCCTTAGTTCGTAGACTTTAGATTTTAATTTATTAGTGGGAAGAATAATTTAGAAGCATATGCCATATCACTATGAGATGCTCTTTATTCTAGTAATTATTGTTGTAATATTCAAAATGAGGTCATTGGACTGATCAACTATGTTGCTTTTCGTCTGCCTCTAGGGCCTAATTTTGTTTGCCCCAAATCTAAATAGTGTCAGGTGTAAATTGAAAAAATTGGCTGTTTGTTGCTGAAATTATTGGTCCAACATACTTTTCGAAAAAGATGATATATCACCTTACACAATGATATTGTTTCTGGAGTGTCCGCGGCACACTACCGAACATTCTGGGACCCCTTTTTCATCTGTTAAGGAGTAAAGCATACTTTACAATGAATGGGTTCAATGCGTTTATGAGCAGAGATCAAATTCAAATTTGGAATTTAAACCAGCGGAATCGAACAAATTCCAGCTATACAAACCAAAAAGGTAAAAAACAAAACAAAAAAACCAATGTTTCATTCAGAATCTCATAAAGGCACTTAACAGAGTCATGGCAAGTCAAAAACTATGTTTAATTCTTATTACAGTAAGAAACTTCACATCTCACTTGTAAATGAGAATTCGTCATATTCATATACATCCTCATACTCTTCTTCTTCCCTTGTTTTGCCATAGACAAATGGATTTTGCCCCATTGTTGTGAAGGGCATCAGGCCAAAAGCTCTGGATGTCTTGATCTCCCTGGCAATCTTCCTCTGAGCTTTGGCACTAATACGGGTCTGCAAAAATTAAAGACCACTAATACATCAACCACTAGACTCCAAAGGCTATGAAAAATGATCAGTCTAGAAAGAAAGAAAAAAGAAGAAGAATTTTTGACTTAGAGGTTAGATCCATCTAAATGATTCCCCTTCGGATGCTTGATTAAGTTAATGCTATTACTATAACAAGGTCGTTTAGAACTTAGATCAAAACCTGGCCCACATTCAGACTAGCCTCTATTCCATTAATTTCACACAGGATTACTGGTAATATCATACTATATATAGAGGGGTACATGTCGTATCTAGGTAGCATCTTATAGGATTGGCATCCAACGCCATCCGATCACAAGAACTTTGATCAAATATTTGGCTCCTGAAGCCTACCAACAGATCACGGCAGTTTAAAACTGGTTCTCAAAAATTTTATAAGCCACGTTACTCTAGTTACAATTTTTGGAATAGATTACAGGTTTACGAGATTAAATATTGCGCCAAATTCGTAGTTAGTGCATACCTTGCTCCTTTTGATGATAATTCCAGCTTCCGTGATGAAGTTGGCAAGGAACCTCACATTCTGCGTAAAAAGGCAGTAGCTTTAGAATAGAAATGCTATAGTCTGAAAAGGCTAAGATAAAAATTAATTTATAAGAACAGAAAATAGTAAGGTTACAATTAGGATGATGCAATGATGGAGGGATAATAGATTGTTTAGAAAAAGGTTTGATGATAAAATTATACTGAAATCAAAATGGGACGAGTCAAGTCCGATTTGTCATCGATCATAGTGTCTGACTCGGGCAGAGCTAAGTACATGTAAAATTTGTGGGCAAGCTAAGCCCATGGCAGAAACAATATTTTTACTATCTTAAAGACAAAAGTCAAGAACTCGGCATTTTACAACCTCTAGATTATCTTCTACAAATTAAGGCGATAATAAATACTTTTTACGCGCCCATTAAAAGTGGCATTTACCTTTTCAATGTATATATACCGCTCAATTTACAATTTTAGCGATTTCCACACAAGGATTTGGGTTCCCCACCTCATAATCATAACACATTTCAGATGGAAATATGGTCCATAGTATATATGATACTGATATTACATGAAAGTACATACATATATTGATATATCATGATTTACGGACAGAACTAATACTGTCTCAATATTAACAGAGGAAAAAAAATGAAGAAAATCGGCTGCTAAATTAGAAATATATCACATCTAAAACC
Organism: Kingdonia uniflora; assembly: GCA_014058105.1. Lineage (NCBI taxonomy): Eukaryota > Viridiplantae > Streptophyta > Magnoliopsida > Ranunculales > Circaeasteraceae > Kingdonia > Kingdonia uniflora. The sequence goes on from JACGCM010001560.1 coordinate 3,329,258, forward strand.
TGATTTCTGATATAACAATGCCAATATATCATGATATTTGCCCTTGGTTACAAGTAATGCACCATATCCTTGTGTGGCATTGAGCACAAAAACAAATGGGAGTGGTAAAACGTCAGTAGATCCAGCATGATCTACTGCCAAAATGCAACTATAATTGATAGGAATAATAACCATGGGGAGTCGTGGCCGTAGTGGGCATCCCCTAGGGAGCCGGCCTCTATGTTTCTATTTTCAGTTATTTTGTTTTAGTTATTTTGTTTTAGTAGGATAATGTCTAATTTTGAGGGTAGTGTTTTAGAAGGTGGGGGACTCTAGTTCTATAAAGGAGTCTTAGGGTACAAGGTAAGGTTAGATTGAGTTTTGGAGAAGAAACCCTAGCGAAGTAGAGTGATTTAGTTTTCTTATTAGTTTTAATTCAATCAAGTAGTTGTTTTCCTTTTGTTAATCGCTTCGGCATATATCGTTTTCTATCAATTGGTACGAGCAAAGTTCATTCCGTGGGGAGTTTAATTTTTCAGTTATTTTTCTTTCAAGATCCAAAATGGTAGGGAAGAAGAAATCATGATCTCGCCAACCAACTCAAGGAGATAGGTTACGAGATCTATAAGAGAAAGATGGAGGAATTTAGAGTTAATACGGAGAACTCGATAGGAGAGTTCAAAACGCAAATGGATCAGACATTGAAATCCATCTTGTTAGCAATCTCATCAAAGGAGGTCTTGAGATGGGGATTTCGGGTAGCGTAGTGGGATCAAGAGGAAGGGGGCTCCCTTGGTTTCGTTTATGGGGGATGCTAGGAGAGGGGGACTTTCACCAATAAGTCTTAAAAATTTTGGGCGAGAAAGGGGATTTTCTACAAGGGATAACAATGAGAGAGAATTCAATGCTGAAGGGGTTTCGTTCACATCTAATAGTTTTTACGGACTTGACGTTCAAGATGTGAGTAACGAAGATAAATTCGCAGACTCTGACCTAAGAAAGACTCCAACACTAGCTACGAGGGGTGAATTTTTGTCACAAGAATTGGGACCCAAATCTTCTCTCGAGGGGATGAACCGCCGAATCGTCATTAACATAGAGAGAGATCCGGCAAACAATGGGGAAGACCCTATTCACATCCTCACACCGACCCTAATACAAGCCGTAGGGCCGGAGCAGTTGGCACAGTAGCCACCATCGCAACAGCTACCACAGCAGCAAGCAACGATTGTCAACCGGCTAACCGAGGTCTTGGGAACAACCAACCTTGGGGCGGAGGTCAAGCAAATTGGGGACAATCCCATTCTTTTCTGGTTCAAGGGAGAGGGACCTCCTACGACTACAAGGGGGGGGGGGGGGGTGGGTTATGTTCACCAACAACAATTCGATACTGGTGATTGGCGATATCAAGAAAACGGTACAACTTATCCAAACCAATGGGGGATTGCTAACTATATCCCTCCTAGACCGAATCGAGTACCTACTCCACCCCACGATGCAAGAAATACGGGTACAGGATTTCAGCAGAGCCAATAGGCACCTGGGAATCTTTTTGTAGATGAACATACGTTTTGGGGAGACAGCGACTCCGGTAAGGGTCGCGGATTTAATGATAGGTACAATTTTCAGGATAGGAGAGGACGAGGTCGTGGGGTTCACCCTGTAAATTTTGGAACTCGTTTTCAGAATGACGACTATTAGGGAGAACCGGGTCTTGGACATGTTAGGTATGCACCTCAACAACAGTATGTCCAGCGTGGAAACACAAATAATCAGATAGCAAATGCCATTATTTCTGTTTTTTAGAATATGAATCAGGATGTTAAAATTAATGTCCCCGAGTTCGATGGTAAGACGGATGGAGACGGTTTTATTGACTAGTTAAATAGGGTTGATAGAGTTTTGGCATTCAAGCGTTGTGGACATCCTCGTGTAGTTACCTTAATAGAAACGAAGCTGACCGGATACGCTCTCAATTGGTGGGAAGGGATGCAACAATTGCAGGTAACAGTTGGGGATGATTATATTATAGATTGGGACACGATGAGACGTGAGTTGATGGCTCGGTTTATTGCTGGAAATTATAAGGAAGAGAGTTTTGCTACATTGCAAAATCTGGGTCAAACTCGGAATCAATCGGTTAATGCCTATGCGAGTGACTTTTATTTGTTTTCATCCAGAGTTGTATTATCGAAAACCGAAGCACAGCGTATTAGTCGGCTCAAGCTTGAGTTGACAAAGCGGTTACAGAATGAACTGACCCTATTCACTGCCCAAAGTTTGTCAGAGGTTGTGGAAATGACCAAACGAGCGAAAACAAAGATAAAACCAACAGTTTATAGTTCTTATTCGGTTCCAACAATAGGTAATACGGCGGCAACGACAAAGACTATAGCGGTACCTAGAGCGACGGGGTCGGGTTCGGGAATTTTCTACAACTGCGGGAAGACATATCATATGAAGCGTGAATGTCCAAATCCTAGGAAGAATATTGCTTTACTTACATAGAATCTTCATGATCATATCGATGAAGCTTTACAGGATATGTGGGGTGAAGACTTGGAAGAGGAGATGGTCAATGCGGTCAACTGTTCATCCCCTTAAATTTGTGGACACGAATTCTTCTTCTTAGAGGGGGAGAGTTGATAGGAATAATAACTGTGGAGAGTTGTGGGCATCCCCTAAGGAACTGGCCTCTACGTTTCTATTTTCAGCTATTTTTGTTTTAGTAGGATAATGCCTAATTTTGAGGGTAGTGTTTTAGAAGGTGGGGGACTTCTAGTTCTATAAAGGAGTCCTAAGGTATTGTGGACACGAATTCTTCTTCTTAAAGGGGGAGAGTTAATAGGAATAATAACCGTGGGGAGTCATGGGCATCCCCTAAGGAGCCGGCCTCTATGTTTTAGTAGGATAATACCTAATTTTGAGGGTAGTTGATCCAGGAGGATCTAGAGTTATTTGAAGATTTGTCAAAGCCGTTCGAATGAAGTTGAGTGTCGTTCGAACGAGTTGTCATGTCCTCTGGAATTTTGGCCCAGAGCCATATTCGTTCGAACGAACGACCAGGCAACTTTTTCAGGGTTTAGATCAATTAGTCGTAAAGTCGTTCGAACGACTCCCTAGTTCGTTCGAACGACTTTGGCGGTGTTTTGATTCTCAGACATTGTTTTGCCTCGAGATGGGTTCTATTTTGTAATTTCAAGTTCCCTCTATATAAAGGGGACTTAGGTTATCTTTTTTTTTCGGATGTTAGATCTGAAAGAGTTTTGAAAGAAGCCTAGGGTTTTGGAGTGATTCATTGTAATCTACTTGGTTTTTTTAAAGCAATTGAAGCTTTATTTTTCCCAATTGGTGTTCTTCGTGTTTTCTCTACTAACTAAAAGCTTCTCAATCGTATTGTGGATTAAGTTGTATGAGTTTTTCAGTTACGATCTTCGGGGGTTGATTGCGGTTTATGGTCTCTACACGTGACCGTCTCAAGCAAACGAAGGAGAAGCTAGTGAGTCCGTTGAAGACCATCGCAAACCTAATTCGAAGAAGAATGACGATTTGGAGATGGGCAATTCCGACGATCGACTCACGACTTTGGAAACGACAGTTTCCGGCCTAACTTCTATTGTAGGGGAGTTAGTTGAACAATTGCGTCTCACGAACCTCGCTAAGGCTTCCGCTTCGGGGAAACGGCAAGCCCGCTCGAAGAAGAAACGGGTTATGGAGGGGGATGGTGACAAGCACACTACGGAGATCGATAGTGATTCTAGTAATGCCGAATCCGACGATGAGCGATCGGTTATTGGTAAGTCCACGAATCCTATGCGTAATCTTCGTATTGGATTTAAGATTGAAATTCTGGTATTCGACGGTTCGATCGATGCCGAGATATTGAATAACTGGTTAGATAGGTTAGAAACTTACTTTTCAGTTTACGAATATTCCAATGTTCAGCAAATTTGCTTTGCTACGTTGAAATTCGCAAGTCATGCACTCACGTGGTGGAAATCTTATCGGAAACGCCACGATGTAGGAGATTTGGGTTGGAAAGAATTCAAGGTTTTAGTACGAAAGCAGTTTTATCCGATTGGGTATGAGCAAGAGAGATGGTATAAATGGCATTATTTGCGCCAAAAGTTTGAACAATCCGTACAAAAGTACACTACGGCGTTCCATAACCAAGCTTTGGTTTTGGACATTGATGTGGACGCGTATGAGGTGTTTATAAAGTACACGGGGGGTTTGTCGGAATCCATTAGGAGAGAGTTGACACTCTTTACTGTAGCCAATATCGATGACGATACCGCGAAGGCAATTGCCATTGAAGGCAATTGCCATTGAAGGCAAGTACTTGAAAAGTGACAAAGAAGACGACAAGATCAAGTCGGGGTACAAGTCTAGTTGGAAAAACGAGCATAAGGGAAATGCCAGAGGAGGGGTTTTTGTCCAAGGGGTTTCATTGCAATCATTGTAAGGCGAGTGGACAAATTTCCGATTATTATTGGAAACTTCACCCGGAGCTTAGACCGAAGGAGGAGAGGAGCAAGAAAGAGAAATATGTTCTAGCCGCAGAGGTTGTTGACCTCCCGGATGTCGATAAATCGAATCCTAAGCTTACACTTATGTTTCAGGGGACTTTGGCTACCGAGGAGGAGAGTCGGGAAGAGCTTTTTCATGTCAATATTCAGGTAAAGCAGTGTTTAGTCAAGGCCATTATGGATCCGGGTAGTCAAAAAAATTGATTTCTGAGACGTTGGTGAAGAAGATGGGTTTGACGACTACAGCTCATCCTAAGCCGTATGGTTTGGGGTGGATTCAGAAAGATGCGGATGTGATGATCACGAAGCAGTGTACATTCAAGTTTGCGGCTTCTGAGAAGTTTATTGACGAGGTGACGTGTGAGGTGGTTCCTTGGATGTGTGTCAGGTCATCTTGGGTAGCCCTTATCTTTGGGATCGAGATGCGATTTAATACCGTCGAGCTCGCAAGTATCGTCTTGTGAAGGAGGGAAAGGAGTTTCATATCAATGCTTGTAAGGAGCATGTCACTACGTCAAATTTGGTAACGGCGACTCAGGTGAAGCGGTTGGTTAATGCGAGCGGTAAGTTTGTGTTATTGGTGCGACCGATTCAGGAGGGTACGTCGGCTCGGGTGTTGTCTCCAATGGCAACATTTTTTAGGCAACAAACCATTTTAGGGAAGTTGCAAGAGGAGGTTGTGGTACATCCTGATCACAAACCGTTCCAGTTTTTAGCTACACAGTCCAAGCTACAGCAAGCACGCCAGATGAAGGGGATGTCGTATCTCCAACAATTTCCCTTGATTATACAGTATAAGAAGGGAGTGAAGAACAAATTGGTTGATAGGTTATCTCGACCCCCATTACCAACTACTTCCGCTATGTTGGTTTCTATGCAGATACAGCCTTTTGTTACGTCAGGATATGATGATCCTCAAGGGCGTAGTGTGTTTCGCCGAAAGTTGCTGTCAGGCAAAACATGTGTTCGTTTTGAGTCGTTTCGTGTTGGGAAGAAGGGTCGGCTACCTTGTACGTCAAAGTGGTACAGCAGGGTAATGAGCAGCGTTGTATTCCCACCTCTCTAGTTCCAGCTTGAGCAGGAGCTCAATGATCCAGGAGGATCTAGAGTTATTTGAAAATTTGTCAAAGTCGTTCGAACGAAGTTGAGTGTCGTTCGAACGAGTTGTCATGTCCTCTGGAATTTTGGCCCAAAGCCATATTTCGTTCGAACGAGTTGGGTTTCGTTCGAACGACCAGACAACTTTTCTAGGGTTTAGACCAATTAGTCGTAAAGTCGTTCGAACGACTCCCTAGTTTGTTCGAACGACTTTGGCAATGTTTTGATTCTCAGGCATTGTTTTGCCTCGAGATGCGTTCTATTTTATAATTTTGAGTTCCCTCTATATAAAGGGGACTTAGGTTATCTTTTTTTTCGGATGTAAGATCTGAAAGAGTTCTGAGAGAAGCCTAGGGTTTTGGAGTAATTCATTGTAATCTACTTGATTTTTTTAAGCAATTGAAGCTTCATTTTTCCCAATTGGTGTTCTTCGTGTTTTCTCTACTAACTAAAAGCTTCTCAATCGTATTGTGGATTAGTAGTGTTTTAGAAGGTGGGGGACTTCTAGTTTTATAAATGAGTCCTAGGGTAGAAGGTAAGGTTAGGTTGAGTTTTGGAGAAGAAACCCTAGCTAAGTAGAGTAATTTAGTTTTCTTGCAGTTTTAATTCAATCAAGTTTATTTTCTTTTTGTTAATCGCTTCCGCATATATCGTTTTCTGTTAATAATAATATCATTATCCGCTTCCTGGAAATACGGAGAGAGAAAATACAAAAATAAAAGCAAACATAAAATCCCTCTAATTAACAAAAAATCATAATCACCCGAAAATCAGCTTTCTTCAAAACTTCTGCGGTTGTTGTTTCAAACTCTGGTCTTTTGGAAAGTCTACGTGCTGGTTGCCTTAAATAATTTGGTTCCTGCATATTAGCCATATAATGATAGCATGGAATAAATAAGTTCAAGTTATCTTGCAAAAAGAAATAGAAATAGATAAATAACTTCGAATAGTTATTTTTGCAAAGTAAATTCGAAGACATAAGTTCGAATAGTCTTCCAATGGGTAAATTCAGACTTTTCACCAGCTAAGCTAGGACTATTTCGGAGTTGAAGCAGTTTCCTCTAATTCTATTGTTGGATTCATCTTTTTTTTGCCAACTTATACTCATTTTAAGTTTGTATCCTTTCAGTGTCCAATTTTGTTTGGTTAAAGATTGTGTGCTTTCTTTCCTAAAACAGGCCCTAAATTTCCCAAAGACTGGATATTTATTTAGAAAGAACATTTTCCAAAGACTAGACATGCATCCACTAGTTCTGGTGTTACAATTGCCCAATATCACGTTTGCGGTTTGCCCCCTACTAGTTTCCCGTGGATTGTTGGTTTTGGAGTTTCATCAACAGCAAGTTGCGTTAAGACAATGTGCTCAACTACTTAGAACAAGTAAACAAGAGTATCATGAAACATGTGACATGCGGCGATGGGTGGGTGGGGCTTTATTAAGTACAGGTTAGGGTCGGTCTAGCCAGACCTATATACTATCACTGGAACATGAAAGCTCAAAAGCATAAATGTGCAAACAAAATTCAAAAAATTGAAGACAACAATCTCAAAACTGTCATACCTTAGGTTGAAAACTCATCCTTGATGAAAAAGGTTTATTAGGTCCTTTAGAAAATCCATCATACCCTTTTGTCTCCTGAGGATCAAACTCGAAATTTGTGGCAGCTTTCTTCAACTTCCCATCCATCCCATCTGACAGCGTAGTGCAATTCTCATCCAAGCCATCAAATATCATTGAATTAGAATTTTCATTATTCCCTGGACGATTTCCGAATCTGTCACGAACTCTCTCCACTTCATCGAGCTTCCGCAAAAACGGGTCATTATTTTGACTGTTACCCGACAACCCACCAAATATGCGCTTTTCAAAGTTATCAGCCGACTCCTGAGAGTTACTATCATTGTCACCATAAAACCCACCTATTTAAACACCAAACACAATAAAACAGACTAATGAGTTCCCCATACACATTTATAGCAAACACAACAAACAAACATTACCTGAAGTTCTACCGGTAGAGAGACCTCTTGCCGTACCCCATTGACGAGATACCTCAAACGATCTCACTGCAACTTTAATAAGTTTCATTTCTTACCTACAGCCAAATACCTTCATCAGAAAATGTAGGTACAATGAGGAAAACAATTCAATATATATAGCCTAGTTCGACGAAAAATATATGCTAACCAATTTGTTCCAAATTAGGGTTTCAAATGTATCTATCAAATTCACCATTGAATCTATTGCATTGAAATGTTGCATTTTTCTTTAAAATTTGAGGAAATCATACTGGGCTTTGTACAAACAACCAAATTAAATGATATTATCGACGATGATTATGCGATATTAGCTCAAACTTATCACATAAGAGATTGAAAAAGTTTAAAATCGAATCACACACATTAATACACAAAATAGAAACCCTAACTCATAGTGGAAATTAAAACAAAACAAGAGATTAGAAACGTACCTTTAATTTTGATTTAATCAATTTGAATCCCTAATTGAAAGATTTTTAGACACATTTGAAATTGGGTTTTGGGGGTTTATCAGAGCAGCTCTAGTAGAGTATGAGTTGAGTGTGATTTGGAGGTAAAACGACAGAGTAAACGACGTCTTGAGAACAACAGAGAGTTTATTGGAAATAAAAACGACACGAGAAACCTCATCGTTCCGTTTGTCGTGGGGTTTGGGAACCATCTCCGCTCTACTCAAAAGTTACCGCGGGTATGCCATCGCCACTCCCAAGTCCCAACATCTCTAACAAATATGGCATTAGTCACACTTTAGCGAAGAAACACATTTCGGCCCTGAAGTAAACTTTGGATTCAGAGTTACAGTTGGAGCCTGCATGTTTGCTTGGACAATTTTATGCGTACTTTAGACTTGATTTTCAACGTCATTTCATAACGCATATGCCCCAAAAAGGAATTTTAAAAGAGAAATCTCACTCTTGGATCCTACTTGCAGGGTTTCGGATCTATAACCTTTGAGGCAAACTTTTGCTCCGAATCTGGAGTATGAGTTCGTCTTTAATGGAGATGCATTATACCCCTCTATAATAATAGAGTGGAGATTATCCGATAATATCACTATAGCAGGGTTATTAATAAATAATAAATAAATAAAAGTACGCTCAGTTTAACCAAAATAAATATAAGAACAAATTTTGGATTTGGGACAATAATTTTTTTTGACTACATTCAAAAACACACTTCTAGGTTGAAAAAGACTTGATTTTTTGTGACCGTAATTTTAACAAAATAAAAATATACACGTAACTCTGTTCATTATAATATTTCCAGCTTTCCTGGGATCATTTTAGAGTATGCAATCGTGAAAATACATACGTATTTCCTATGATTTTCACCTTACATCTCCAATTGCAACACTTGACGAGGGAGGTTGCTGTAGACATTTCTGAATAGCCAAAACAAAGGGTACCCCGGCTTCTGACAAAAAGAGATGACAAATTGACTGATAAACCGTTTCAGCCAGATCTACACCCTCACATACCCTCGAGATAATCAACAAGTACCAATCCAACGGTCTGTAAAAAATACAGAAACGTAAAAAAAGCGAAAAGTAGAGTCTCTCTCTTCTCATAATCTCAAAACATTTCAGACGAACAAACAATGCTCTGCAATTCGAATTTTTCGACATTTTCGATCTCTGAAACCTTCGATCTGTAACTATAGATTTCATCTCGACCGTCCAATTCTCATCTTCTCTCTCTCTCTCTCATCCGCCATGGATATAGCTTCAATCACTTCTCCTCCTCGAACTCTTGAAGAGATCTTCAAGGATTACAGCGGTAGGAGAGCGGGAATCATTCGAGCTCTCACTAATGGTACCTCCCTCTCTCTCTCTCTCTCTCTATCTCTTTCTATCTAATGAGTTCTCTTGAGATTTACTGATTTCTGAGATTTTGGGGTTTTTACAGAGGTAGAGGACTTCTTCGCGATGTGTGATCCAGGTAATTTCATGTTCAGAGTTGAAATTTTGGTTTGATTTGGTGAATTTGAAATTAGGGTTTTGAGTTTTAATTTGGGGGAAGTTTGATTTTGAGTATAAAGATTGAATCTTTGTGTGTTTTGGTGGAATTGGGTATGTAGAGAAAGAGAATTTATGCTTGTATGGTCACCCAAATGAGACTTGGGAAGTGACTTTACCAGCTGAGGAAGTTCCTCCTGAGCTTCCAGAGCCTGCGTTGGGGATCAATTTTGCGAGAGATGGGATGAAGAGGAATGACTGGCTTTCGTTGGTAGCGATGCATAGTGATTCGTGGTTACTCTCTGTGGCTTTTTATCTTGCTGCGCCGTTTAATCGCAATGACAGGTTTGATCTCTTAATGCATGGTTACAATTTGATTAAAATGTTAATTGTTTGTTGAGATTTTGTTTTGCAGTAATGTTGATTTGGTGTATTGTCTTGTTAGGGATCACTTACCCCATAAACTATAACTATTTGTGAATAGTTATTTGTTCTGGATGAAATGGAAGTGATAGGGATCATTGGTTAATTTGACTATATTTGTCTTTATGCTTTATCCCTTTCCATGTTTTTACTACTACCCGGATATAAAATATTTGACTTAGAAAGACCTCTAGTGGATATCTGCTATACATATAAGCCTATATCTTTTGCAAACTTTGTGGAAATGTAATCTGATTCTCTTAAACTCTATAACTATAGCTGCATAGTGAGCTCCTCTGCTGCCTTTTATAATATTCTTAGCATTAGTATCTAATTGGATAATTTTCTTAGTATTAAGATCTAACCGCTGATTTAGTGGGTAGAGATCCAAGAGATAAAAATTGCCATTTATATCATAGATTAGAAATATGAATTATGTCGCCTTTTTCATAAAGCACCCGCCAATGAAAACTCCACTAGGAATTATTTTATAAATTGATGGTTCAGCAGAAGACCAGATGATAGTGGAATGAGGAATGTGATTTATTTAATTCACCTTTGTATAAGGCATCTGCTATATTCGTGATCATTAAATCAATAAGCTTCAAAAAGGAATGTTGTGATCATTCGATATTGACTTATATATGTACAATTGCATTGACCCTGGAATAGGAATTTGATTATTTTGCATTGGTCGGGCCCTATGAATGTCATTTAGTTAAAGAAATTTTAATTTACTAGTTACTTCTTGAGAAATATTCGCGTATTTCATTCTTACTTAATAAGTTTTTTACCTTTAATAGTTTTGCTGTTTATAATTGGTGTGAATGTTTTATTCTTAAATATACCCTTATGCTAATAAACTTCTATGCAACATTTAAGAACGAGAAATTGCTTACAAAAGAAAGAAAGAAAAGGGACACCGAATTTATCTGCATCCGTTCAAATTAAGATATGTCCTGGAAAACCAAGAAAAGGTTAATAAGGAGGGTTAGGAAGATGGACAAGACCCTTAAAGGTAAATGCCTATTGAGTGCTGGGAGGTAGGGAACCTTTGGTGTCCTATTGTAATAGCAAAATTCGGGGAGGAGTTCGGGGTTTGGGTGTCTGCGGACTTGACAAGTTTTTTCGTAGTGAAATGTGTGGAGTGATTGTCAATGTTCATATAATTAGGCTCGAGGTGGAGTTTGGTCCTGAGCCTATATCTTCTCAAATTTGAAATTAATGTTGGCTTATACTGTAATATGCCATTGGAGAAATTTTTAGAAAAACAAAATAGGTAGAAATATACAGTATGAGTCCAGAAAAGAACCTCTATTATTATATGAAACGGGTTTGATAAATTCAAGTGAACCATGGACTGGCCACCACAAATTCATTCAGGTAAATGTTATGGCTTAAGAAAGAAATTTACCTGTATGATTCAAATGTAACTTGCTATTTCATGGCTGTTTCAGTGTGTGGCGATCAATATTTGCAGTTCTTGATTTAGATGCTGGCTTTGCACCAAAGACTCTTTTGGGTGAACTTGTATGCTTTGATGATTTGTGATGTCTTTTTCTCCATACATACCAAGAATTTGTAGATTGGACTTAGGACCATTTAACTTGATCAATTGGCACCTTGATGAGATCCAGTCAGTTCAATCATCATATTTTGGGTTGGAGTTGTTTTTAGGTTTTCAGAGATGGCACTTCTTTCTTGTAACAATATTAGTACGAGACGTACAGTCATAATCAAAATTTACCTCTTGTTGCTCTTGTCTGTCAGGAAGCGTCTTTTTAATTTTATGAATGATCTTCCCACTGTCTTCGAAGTTGTCACCGAAAAGAAGGCGGCAAAAGATAAGCCCAGTGCAGATAGTGGAAGCAAATCCCGTCTTGGAACAAAGGTATAGCAATTAAACTTTAGTAAACTTTGACAAAACCTGCAGAATGAATACCTACATTAGGCTTCTATATAATTGGAACTAAAAGCAGCTTAAACAAGCGTATTTTAATTACTCAGCTTCATACGCCTTTTTTTGTCTATAAAAACCTTCACAATATGAAGTTGCAAGTGAAAGACATTTCTTAGTAAACGACTACTGTTGAATTGCAAACTTTTTGTGCTCAAATGTTGAGAAAAGGGTGGTGTTGTATAAAAAAATTAAAGTTTTTTCTTCTTGCCTATTAGTTTTTCTGCTCTTAACTTAATATGAACTTACATTCATAACTTGCAGCAAAGGAAGCTTGATACTGATGGACATGTAAAAAGCATCTCCAAACTTGCTGAAGATGCTTATGGCGAAGACGATGATGAACACAGTGAAACTTGTGGAAGTTGTGGTGGTAGTTACAATGGTGATGAATTTTGGATTGGCTGTGATATCTGTGAGCGATGGTTTCATGGGAAGTGCGTGAAAATAACTCCGGCGAAGGCTGAGAACATAAAGCAGTATAAGTGCCCTTCTTGCAGCGGTCTGAAGAGAGGCAGGCAGTAAGAACCTATAAAAGCTTATAATATAGGAAGCATTGTAACATCGTCCTGTTTGTCGATGACATTGTAGTGTCAGTGATCAGTAGTAAGTTAATTAGAGAGATTATTCTGGGTATTGTGATGTTATTTATGATGTATGGATGCTTCTCTATTTTCTTGTTGTATATTGCAATTCCTGGAATGGCAATAAATCAAGATTTATATTCTGGCAGGTCCTTTGTTTCTTCTTTCAATTTAATGTTTCTCAGTCTTCCTTGCAACCTCACCATGTAAGTTGTGCTCTAGATGATGATTCTTTTATTTATGATGCCACCGCATTCTCGGATTGAATGAATCAAATTTTTAGCAGAATCCTTTTAATTGACAGGAATGTAAACAGTTTCTGGTGTGGGTTTATTGCCTTTCTTTTCTTCTTTCTTGATGGTGTTTGTGATTCTGTGAACCATTTGATCTTCCTTATACAAGTGTGAAGAACTCTTTTAAGTTTATGTCGTATTTGGCCCCTTAATTATACAGGTTTTGTGTTCCATGAGATGTGCGTGTGGGGGAAGTCGATATATAAATTTGGATTACTATGAGGATATGCACATCAGGGGCGGACCCAGAGCCTCCAATTTATGTCAGCTTGCTTGACCATTGCTTTCTCCCAAGAATGATTTAAACAAGAGAAGAAGTTCCGAGTTTTAAATACTCTGGGCTCTGTTTACTTGGTTTATTCCGACAGCTAGAGACACTTGATAGAATCATTTCCCTCTCAACTCTGCCCTCAAACATATCGGCGCATATATGTCAACTTAAAGTTTTGTCTCTGGTAGTCTATAACAGTTTCTTTTCAGTGTTTGACGACTAAAAGAAGCAGAAGAACAAAAGTATGGTATCCAATCGTTCAGATGATGGTTCAAGGAAACAGCGTCTGCAGTGGACAGGTGAACTGCGGGAGCGATTCGAAATGGCTGTTAATCGTCTTGGTGGTGCAGATAGTAAGTTTCTCTTCACCTTTGGCTTTAACGCATGTAATATTTCTGTTGTTTTTATCATGAAGTTTTAATAGAACAAAGACGTATATGGTTGCAGGGGCAACACCAAAAGGCATTGTGAAAGCTATGGCTTTCCCCGGATTGACTATCTACCATGTTAAAAGCCACTTGCAGGTACTCTATATGTACATTTAGCCAGGTTTGACGAGCTTCTGCTTTTTGGAATATTTATTTTTCTGAATCATGTTTTGGTTTTTTTTTCAGAAATACAGACTTGCAAAATTTATTCCAGAATCTTTTGACAGTAAGCTTTTTTTTGTAACTTATAGTTCGATTCTAAACTTAAATTCAGAGTGAGAAAGCGGCTTACTTTCCTGTCGTTTGTACTTTGTAGGAGGCAGGACTGAGAGGAGAAAAGTTTCAGAAATGCTGCCCAATTTTAGCGCTATATCGTAAGTTTTGCTCTATCTTTTTATTTATATAAACTTTTCTTCTTCTAGAACTCAACCTCCAAGAGAGAACAACCCAGTAGGGTCTGAAACTAGCATGCTGTAGGAAAAAGCTTCAGGACTGCACAGTTTAAACAAAATAAATCATAATGTCTCTCCAAGAAGATCATTAAAAAACTAAGAAAACTGAGACAAATTCAGAGAGTTTTAACTTAGAAAGTTTGTAGAATGCTGTAGGAAAGCTTAAGTAGTACTAGTTTCTCGGGGAGATGCAACTGAAACTCTAGCTTGCCAAATTTTCAGCATCATACAGTACTGTTCATGGCTGTTAGTGCCAAAATGTGACTCTGATCACAATAATGATCAAAATATTCTTATTGAATTAACCCCATCTCTTTCCTCTGGGATTTCAACCTTTATAAGTTAACCTATGTAAGGAATATGTTATATATGTAAACACAGGTTATATATGAGATAGTTGAGACTAGATATTATATGTAAGGAATGACAGTCTAGTACTCTCTTTTGTTCATGATTTCAAATGAATTGGCATACTATGTGCAGGGGAGCTCAGATTAATGAAGCTTTGCAGTTGCAGATGGAAGTGCAAAGGCGATTGAAAGATCAACTAGATGTGATATTCATAACAACTTTGCACTTTTTAAATTTAGGTTGTGTTTGGTTACAAATAGCTAGGAAAAAGGAAAACCTTGTTCCATGAAACAATATTTCCGTGAAAATGGTAGAAACTGATACCACGGAGATATATCTTAGTTAGAGATGGTAAAATCAAATAAAGTCTCTAAAATATGCTTATTTGCAGCAAATAAGACGCTTGTCTAACAACAACAAAAAAACTGCTAATATATTTGGCAGGTGAGTTCACATTCTTCTAAAAAAATCATTCTCAACTTTTTTTTGGCAGGTTCAAAGGCACTTGAAACTTAGAATTGAAGCTCAAGGAAGATATCTGGATATGATAGCAGACGAACGTTGGAACGTGAGTAATGACCTCAAACTTCATAATAAGTCCACTTCATCTATCATTTCAATGCCTTTTTGTGGGGAGTTTAAATCAAATGCAAAGGAATCTGGGTCTGATTCTGATGTCAGTACAGTCAAAATATTAGACGGTGAAGTATTTGATCACTATGAGCTTCCACCATCCCACTTCCGTGATACTTACAATCACTCGAGTTACCAGTTGAGCTAAATGGGTGTCATCTATATACTTCTATTACACAATATTGAGGCTTTTTGGGTCCCTGTATACTATTTTTGAAAATATTTGATCTTTAACTGATAAAACCAGTTGTTCGGGTTTACTTATAAACAATGAGAAGGTGGCAAATTATGACCTCAGTCCTCAGTCTTCAGATGGCTGGATTAAACAAAAAGAGTCGTTTAAAAAACTAAGCTCCATCGAATATAATTTTGTTAATGATGATTAAGCACTACCTAATTTGGGTAAAATAAGTGTGGTTGTAAGCAAACGAAAAAATCTTTTTAATTAATTAAAAGTGATTTAAACAAATCATATGTAACTTTTTGATTGAAACCATTAGATCTGCAATTATAATTTTCTTAATCCATGTTAAGTTCACACTCTTGTATTATATTTAAGGCCTTGTACTATAACAAATTTGTACTAAAGCTAATAAGGATATGCACTGTTGACTCTAATGTGTTAGGCCAAATTAAAGCCATCTGAAATCCGGCTTTAACCGGACAAAATAATCAAATAGATTAAGAAAATAAAATAAAAAAACAGTATCCAACATGTGATTATCTTATATAATTTAAAATGGCGTTAAAATAAGATTCTTAATTATAAATTATAGTATGATTGATGAGAAAAATTGAACCAACTTTTGTATAACCCTTTATCTTTAGCAATTGAGTTGAAACTTTGCTATAAAAGAATAGTAATATTATTTTATTATAATTAATTTTTAGAGATGTCGCGTTAGCAACTAGGTCTAACACACATATACACCTAGTGATCATAGCAATTTGTGGTTGATACTTAATGGATAGTAAAGAAGTTGTATATGGTGGTCATCATGAATTATCACTAATAGTCGTAGTTTCAGGTCAAGTGATGTTTGATTATTTTGTAGTTAGTATGATTGAGATTTCAATTATCATCTATAAATATTTCATAAATTTTTTATTAGCTCCAACTTGATTGTTTCAGTCTTCTTTATTTCAAGGAAAACATTGCATTGTATAGAAACATATTTACAAGACCAAAGAAAGTATGCATCTCATTCTGATTGGCCTGCTTAAGGATTATAACGCAGGGATTAGTCCTTCGGATACTGATTGACTAGGATCCTTGATCATTCTCGAAAGCAATATAGAAACTACGGATGCTCGGGTGAAACGTTTGAGTTTTAAGTGAGAAGCAATCCCGGGAAGTTGGGCTTAGTTCTAACTTAACTTGTAAAAAAACGAAATATGTACGTCGTGTTCTTCTTGTATTTCCGTCTGACATGAATATTCACATATTTATTAGTTTTAATATATGACTTATTTATATCAAGTACAATGTTACACTAAATCATTGCATTGAGTACTAATATGAGAAGGATCAATGATCTTTCCTGTCACTAATTATATCTAATTGTAGAAATATAATGAAAAAGCTTTATTTATCACGAAGATTTGAGTGTTTTTCCTTGAGGGCCTCTTGTTCTTATGGAAAGCCGGTATTCATCAAATGTCATTGGCTGGTATAGAGATGGCCGTTCATCTGTCACGAGCTCTTGAGCTGGCTTTATCACTAAATCACTTTTGGGGTTGTAGAAGAAGGCAAGGGACATGCGTTCATTACCCGAGTTTACAATAACCCTGTGTTCAACACTCTTGTAGATAGCGTTGCTCAATACCTATACATGAATTAACAGGATTAGTTCAAATAAGGCTTTGATGATAATAATAATATCGTAGTAAACTTCTATATTAGTATTAAAGAGTCAAGACATACTATAAATCAAATATACGACATCTAAAGGAGCTGGACGCCGTTATATTGACTTAAACTAAATATAATCAAATAACATTGCTCGGGTTATTAATTCCAAAATACTCAAAAATGACATATGTAATGACATCATTTTGATAAGATCACATGCAGATGATTTAAGGGATTAGTTCTTTGAATGCATTATAATCTTTATTATCAGTCAGGGATTATCCTCAAATACTATTTTAGCCATCAATCCGAGACACTATTTATAATTATCCTGCTCGGTCAATCAAAATTTTGTGGGGGTAGTGATACAAGATGCTGCTGAAGACGTTTCCGTTTTGAGCATAGTGCTGCAGATGTAATGCAAACGGGTTTTCCGACACATAAGACAGTGTTAAATCTCAAAATTTTGTTGATATCATCAAATACGACAGATCAAACAAATACAGCGGCGTACAAATGCAAACTAACAAAATGTTACTCTAATTTTTTTGCCAAAGACAACATAATTTGTCTTGGGTTATACATATTCATGTATTAAAACAAAAGTTCGTCTTAGCTTAAGTTCAATTTAAGTATTCTACCCTAGTTTTCGCTGAAAACTTAACTGGTCTCGGTGTAACTTTGTGATTTAATTCGCACAGCTAGTGGTTTGGGACCACCTGTTGGAGAGAGTGGTCACGAGTTCGAAACCCAACATGGAGTCATCCGCCAAGATTTATCTTAACTTAAAATGGAGCGTGCGGAGGTACCGTGGCGAGACCCCGGAGGAGACTAGTTAGGAGAATGGTGGATAATGATGAACCCGACGAACTTTCGAATTTTAAAAAATAAAAATAAAAAAACGCTTACTATTGACATTACTACTACGAAACTAGACCTAAAACGTTGCATCTGTGAAACATGCAAATATACCAACCAGAACAACGCCTATTAATGAGTTTGTAAGATAATTTGACCAAAATCAGAATCAATGCTTGCAAACCCTTCCAAGAAAATTATTGCATGTGCCCATTATAGGGCAACGATTCCCGGCCCCCTATCGAGTCAAGCCGCCATTGCATGTGGCCATAATTCATAAAATTATGGTCAACGCATTTCTAATTGTAACCTGCAAACATAGTCTAGTTGGTGTGAGAGATCAGAAACCTGAATTTGATCGCCAATGTTGACGATAAATGCATCCGGAGCTGGTTGAATGGTAATCCAGTTATCCCCACTTCGGACTTGGAGACCTGCCACATGATCGTCTGGAAGAAGAAGGGTCATACCGCCCGGATCAGAGTGAGAAGAGAGACCAAGAGTGAGGTTTGGTTGTGGACATTTGGGGTAGAAGTTTATCCTCATGCATGTCCCTACATTTTCCCCTCCGAAAGAATTTTGAAGATAATCTTCTTCTAGTCCAAGGTTTAATGATAAAACCTTCATTAGTCTCCCGCATAGTTTCAGCAACTGGTCACCATACTCTTCGGTGTCATCCCTACAATGTTCGAAAAGTAGACACTTTTAGTTTCCTCTAAACTAACTTGATTAGTATAAATGTTCGATACGAAATATTAGGCATGGTATATTAACATGGAACTCATTAACATGCATATATACAAATATTTTTCCAAATTCCGTAAAATCTATATTGATAAGACGGGGTTTTTGGATATAATACATACCCTTTACTTGGGACATGATTTATGATCAAAGGGTAGAATTATTTTCTTATAATTTTGCGAAAATATTTAGATATTTGAGAAAACAGTATTTACCTGCATGAAGAAGGGTGAGCAGGCCATTTCTCAAGATCTTTAAGACAGAGAGGAAGGTAGTGAAGGTAATAGTAGTCACTCCAGTCAAGTTTAGCACCTTTTTGTACGCCTAATCGGCTACCATATCCCTCATATGTCTTCGGTGAATTCGCGTACCCTTGCTTCACCACAGGTGGCAAATTAAAGAATCCTCGCCACACCTCCCTTGTCCTCCGCATCAACTCATGGCTCACCCCATGGTTCAAAATTTGGAAGAAACCCCATTCGCGACAGGCTTTTGAAATTTGATCCAAAGTTTTTCTTCGTAGTTTGGAGTCTCCGTTTAGGCCACCAAGATCGATAATTGGGATATTTATAGCAGCATCAGGTGCATAAATAGATGGTCTCTCTGTGGGAGGTTTTATGTACCTATCAGGGATCTCTGTGAGGCTGGTGTCGGATAAAGATTGGACGCGGACTATTGGTTCAGGCCAATCATGCAGAGAATTCATATCTGCAGATCCCATTGTTGATCATGGAATATAAGTTCACAGTGAGTTTGAATACTTATAGAAATATGTTTTTGGACAGAGAGAAAGATGGAGAAGACTTATTGGTTAGCTAAAATTAAAGGGTCATTTTCAAGAACGTGTTATTTGTGTATTTATTATTGTTAGAGTTAGACTCTTTGGAAAGATCTATGAGGATGACAGAGTTACAGAAGATATTGTGGTGTTTGATGTGAAACTAAGTAACACCAATTGTCACTGATAGGAATAAGAATAGAAATAGGCACAAGCCCTAGAGGATCTAGTCAGGCCAGTGGCATACCTCTAGTGAATAAATAAATAGAAAGAGACCTCATTTTTTCATCCTATGAATGAAAAGAAAAATATCAAAAGCATCTTATCCTACCCTTTGAAAGAGAGTATTATCTACATTATTTGTCTTAATGTAGATACAAATTACACTTGTTTGATGTTATCTCAAAGCGTATAAAAGCGATCTACAAGATACCAAAAATCTGAATGTTCAATCATTCATTCACATAAGAGATATACCTTAAAACATTCATATATATATATATATATATTTAACCCGGTAAGTTTATAACCTCTCTATGTTAATCAATCAGTCCCAACTTTACCATGAGTTATTAACTCTGTATCTCAATAATTATACAGAATAACGAGGGTAAGCTGGGGTTAAGGCATACCCCGAGCAACTATATTAACAGAGAAGAAAAGGATTACAACCTAAATTATAACTTCCCTTCAATATCATCCTTAAGAAGAGCAGACATTCCCTGAGGGACAGTATAAAGGGTTATACTAAATTCACCTATTAAATCCAAAAGATTTGAGAGAAAATGAGCACATGCAAGAATTTGCCTCTATATAAGAGTGAAACATTCTAAACTCATTGAACTGTTTAAAGGTCCTCTAGAACTATATAAAGATTTTACTGTAACTTACATAATGTATATATTTAAGCAAACCATTTAGGTAAAGAGTTGTTATTTTTTCATATCTATTACGTAAATAAGCATTACATTCGGATTATACAAGATATCTACTATACTAGTAAAAATTTCAAATTATATTATAGAATTTGGGGTTCAAATTAGGCTTAATTAGTTTTTCGATTTTTTAATTAATGATCCTAATGATTTAATCTGGCCCCAGCACTTGTACAGCAACCCATGAAGAAGACTTAAGTAGTTGAGATTGAGCTGCCGACAGCAATTAACGTCCTGTTAAATAGTTGTGTCCGCGAGAGCACGATGTATTCAAAATCCACGTCTTTCTTCATCCAGAAATTTCTTTCACAACTTATCCTGAAGTGCTAAAATATGCATGTTTACTAATGCCTGGAGGTTTTGGTGTAACGGGTTGCATCAACTTTCTTAGACTTTATCTAAACCATGTTAGTTAAACCGAAATGCGGAAACTAAGTGCACCAAATCTTTGGATTGATTTCAGTATTCTTGGTCACAATGAGACTAATAACATATTTTCTAAAATTGTCAGAGGTAGACTTGGTGTTATAGGACTTGGTACAATTACAACTCTAGAATAAGAGATAATAAATGGCAAGCAATATAATTAGTCTCCTGGGGTCTATCAAAAAATGAGTAGGTGACTACTTCAAATACTAATTTGTGGTCGACTAATCGATGCACGTTTTTATAAACTTGGTCACCATCATCATCTAGAATGTATGAGTTAATGGTCAGACAAAGTACGTGTTGTTAGACAGACAAATCTACGTTTTATGATAAGACCTTAGTAAAATACACTTACAGGCTAGCAACTTAATACTTACAATGTTTACAATTAAAGAAAGCATTGGTGGAAAATAGCATAGCCAGATAGTGGTGATTGTCGTGTCAAGGGATTTAGTCCAATATTGGTTAAAATCCGTCTAGAGAAAGATTCATAAAGTGTGTGAGGAGAAACCTGATTGGCACCATTTTTTTTTACAGCTTCAACTACCTTCCGTGAAGCTTTTAGCAACACAGTAATCTTAATCCGAAGGCATTATGAACTCTTCACCTGAGAGCATATGCAGCAGCTAGGTGAAGGATGAAGTGGCCAGAAGAGAGTGAATTCACCATTTTTTTTTCCTATTTTTCACCCACCACAACAGCTAGGTGAATTACCCTATCATATCCTGAAGGTAAAGGTGAATTTTTACTTTATTGATGCCCCTCACTTCTGAAGTGCGCGGCATATTTATACGTTGAATTTGTGATACGTAATCACATCTCAATTGTTGATCAACCCGCGTAGTACAAAAGTGCACTGAGGAGAATTCATTTTATTTTGTGGGGAAACTGTTGTGGGGTGGATTGCATTTGAGGTGAATTTGGGTGAACAAACATCCTTCTTGAATACAAAACATGGTCCCAAAGTGCACACCAACAAGAGAAATTGCAGGTGTGAACACAAATCTAATGTGTTCTTATACCAAACAAAGCAATCTGCGAAGACCATGCTCGAAATAAGTGTCCGTCAACGTCTTTTACTTTTTTAATACATGTGGACATATGCCGGTCGTTTTCTTTGTCTACGAGTTTGCCAGTAAAATTATCGGCGCTGGTGGCTTTACACTAAACTCCAATTCACCACTTCGTGGCAAAAATAGTATATTTAAATGGAGTCCTGATAATTAATACCCACCAAACCACGGCTTTTCTAATAGTACATTACATTCCTTGCAAAAACATTCTAAATAAAACAGACAAAGTTAACAAGCTAGATATATTTAAAGGACTAACATAGTACAGTCTACAACTTTAAATAGTTTCCCAAGTTTATAAATCATCAAGCTAATAGCATCTTCTAAAACACTTCACTCACACTCAGTTAGGTGAAAAAAAAAAAAAAAAACTAAAATTCAATTGAGCGAGGCCCAATTTTATCCAACAGTATCTTATTTGGTTTTTTAACAGGCGCCCTTAATGTTGGGCGTCCGTTTCATATTTTTTGAAAAAAAAAAAACCAAATAAATAAATAAAATTTCATCAGGCAATTTGGGCCCAATTGTTTTTTTTTTAATTTTTTTGAAAAAAATAATAACTAGGCGTCCGATTAGAAAACAAATAGACACCCAACACTTGGACGCCTGATCGGGGCGTAAAAAAGTATGATTGCACCTTGAAAAGCAAGACTCAACCCTGCTTTTTGAGAAGAAAAATTGAATGAGTGAGGTACTGTTAGAGTATGAAAATCCTACGTGGCACCTCAAAAATCAAGTGAGGGCAGCACCATTTGCCTACTCAAGAAAACTCTCGCAAAAGTATATGTGAATACTACGAACGCGGAAGCGAGATTCGTAAGAAAATCACGTTGTATTTGAGAGTTAGGGAAACTAGGGTTTCAACTAAACAAATCAACTTACTTTAATCAAAATCAACTGAGAAACAAATAACCTAGACCTCTCCTTTTATAGAACACAAGGGGTTAGAATTAGAAAACTGCTAATAACTCATATTGAAACTCTCCAACAGAGCTTTAAGCTGAAGCATAAAATAAACATTGGTCACACGGAGGTAGACGAACTTATTAGTGATGATTTACATCAATATCTGTAGGGGAGTGGGCAAACCCTCAACTTTGAGGCCCTAGTGTTTGTTTTTAAGTTCTCAACTGCTGAATTTTTATTAGCTTGCTTCAACTATTGATTTTTTTTGCTGATTTATTTTTTCAGCACTTAAAAGTTGAAAAACAAACACCACCAATATATAAAACAGTACTAGTTGTATATGTAACACAAACATTGGCTTTCATACCAAAGCTAGCAAATGAAAATGAGAAATATGTTAAAAAGAAAACAGTATGAGCATCGTCCCTTAGGGAACATATTGTAGAGAAAATTCTTATTAGTTACAGAGGAAAATGCATATGGCAATGCAGGAAAACCACATGAATCTTGCCAAATCTAAAAATCTTAGACATGAAACAGTCGTAGTCATGTGAATAGCACAGTTCATATATGAAACAACCGTAGTCAAGTATGTGAATAGCATAGCTGAACGAGACACATCCAATGTGAAAAGAAGGGTCAACCCCTAACAAAATTCGCTTCAATTAACTTCAATCCCTAACAAAATTGTCCTACATCCACTACAATAAATTTCATTTTCAGTTTCCTCTAACATCCCAATTACATAGTCATTTAATCGCTCTTCGTGCATAGCAATAACGGTAAAAGATCTACTATACTTGCGATGAACATACAAGTTCTTTAATAAGTCGTATAATCACAAGGAAGTTGTTGTGGCTCTCTGGGTTGTTTATTTTTAGTTCACACTCTTGTTATTTCATATGTGCATAACCACGGCATGAGTTTTATACAGGTCTGATATCCAATTAGTGGACCTATATATCGGAATTTCTGTACCTCAAGATACAAGGTGAACAAAGTTAATTAATAAATAAACTTAGCCATTATATTTGAAATAACCATGAATCATCGCCTTATTAGAAAGGTTTTTGTTTGGAGGGCACTTCATTAAAAAGAAATGTGAGAAATCAGGAATTTAGATGTGTTTTTATTTTTGATTTGGGTTCAAAAAATATCAACCGTACATCCTAAGAAAAGTTCATTCAAATATCGCAAGATATATATTGAAGAGTGAATGGTGCTTATTTTGAAACAGCTTATATATGTCAACAAACCTTTCCCAGACCGTGGCAACATGAATACGATCTCTAAAGCAGCATTCCTCTTAACTATTGAATTTTTTGAATACAAAAAAAAAACAAACTATAAACTCTTGTTATTATTAAGGCAATTATTTGTTTTCTATTTGCAACATCGTCTTGAGAATATTACGTTCAGTCCCAATAACTTCTCCAATTTCATGATTATTTATCAAATTCTGAAAAAGTATCTACCACAAAATGTTCAACATTAGCCAGCAAATTTGAAGCCCTGCGTCCAAGTGCTTATGCAAGCTAATAAATGTAAATCAAAGCTTAATAGTCCGAGGGTAAATTTACTTGTTAAAAACTCAAAAACCCAGAGTACCTGCTTATCAGAAGTTCACACGATTTCTGCAAGGTTTTGGTACTTTGGTTCCCAAGTTGCCGTGATACAACACTCACTTTTCAGTAATAAGGACTTCAATTAGTCCAAACACATGGCATAATCACTATTTTGTACACACAGTAAGGAGAATGCTTCCAGTGAAATAACGTGCATAAAAGTTCAGTACACAATTTACACCAACATTGACCAACGGAGCGTGCTTCGTGCTTCTTCCTGTTGTAGCTTTATTTCCATTCGGTTTCTTATAACCTTGAATTGCAAAAGTAATTTTCTTTCTTTGCAAAAGCAAGCTCAGAGTTGGGCAACCCCAACCAAGTATATTAAAGAACAATTCTCTATAAATGAGTTTGATTTGATAACACTCAAACTTAAATCAGTCTAAGTTATGATGCTATATATGGTTCTCTAATTTTAGGTGCTCAAGTTCTACATATCTCCAAACCAACTGCATCCCACATCTCAAAACAATACACAAATATCTGATTTTTCTAGAATCTAAAAGCACAACATAATTTACAACAATTCAAAATCATACCTGGAGGTTCTGGTCCTTGTGCAGCACAAAAACTATAGAATGCCATACACTCAAGGGACCTTTTCATTACTTTCGAGGCGGATAATACAAATCTTACCGCTGAAATTGTCCAGGGATCACAACAATGGGGTTTACTGCACATACACGGCTTTCTGTTCTACTTACTAATCTCACATCTCACGATTCTTGCAAGCCTGATAAACTGCCCCCTAATAAATTAATCTGAAAAAGAATTGAGCCCAAGAAATGTGGAACTTTTAGGCTATCATGGGTTGATCCTTATGTTAGCTATGTACTATTCACTGCTCACTGCCCATGTTTATCGAACCATCTTTCATCAGCTTAATGCTGAGACTGTTAAACCTCCCTCTTGAGTAGTGTCGTGAAGCCTTTCTCCAATCCGTTCCAGTTTTCATCATTGCTGCAAATTCATCATAACTAATCCGCCCATCCTGAATATTAACACAATGAAAAAAATCGTTAGATGATCCAGAAAGGTGACAAAGGTCTGAAGAATTCCAAAAAATCTGATTTTGGGTAAATTGATCTCCATGTTGATGAGGCCATCCTTTTCTTTTAAATCAAGATATTAATTCGCTCTCAAAAAAAATCTGGGATATTAACTGATATATAGGGAGAAATATACTTTGATGTATTGACAATCACAGTGAACTATGGCATATTGCATTCAATGATAGTTGATAATATTTATTAAACCAGGCCATTATATCAAATATTCATCATCTTTTAAACTTGTATCAATACTAAGACATTTCGAGCCATGAATTTGAGACTGGAAGAACAGAAATTAGGTTTTAGCCACATATAGACTTAAGATTTCACCTTGTCGGTATCGACTTCTTGGAAGATATCATTTGCTACATCTGCACAGTCAGCAGCTCCATCTTCCATCAAGGCAGCTTGGAGTTCTCCCAACTCAATATAACCATTGTCATCCTTATCGAAGTATGAGAAAGCCTTCCGTAGATGCTCATCGTTTGCCATCTTTTGTAAATGAAGGGACACAGCAACAAATTCTCCGCAATCCAATGTTCCTTTCCCGTAGGTATCTACCTGTTCCATTCAAACTTTCCTATAATCAGAACTACTGAAGACTTGCATCCTTCGATATTTCATATTAGTACTTTTAACAGTAAGGGATTAACTAAAATTAAGAACTTCTAAACTTGTAATTAAGTTCCTCTTAAAAAAATTGTTATTTTATTTCCTTATTGCAAGATATTGATTACTAGTAACTACAAACTATTCCTTCTCCCTTCCCCATTCTCATTGAAATTAGTGTTGGATTTATGCTATTAACTTCTTATCAATACAAATTGTAAGGTCTAGATATTTCATCATATTATCCATGTTCCAATATAAATCCAGTGATTTCTTCATCTAGATATATTCGCACTAATGAGTGGTTCAATCATTTATCTTCATCATTTTATTAGTCTTATCGGGAACCCAGTGATTTCTTTTGAATTATCATCTGGTGATGCAAAAAAATTCCGATGTGTAGTGTATCAGAACGGAAGATATGAGGAATTGAATATATCTCTTAACCAGCTTATATCCTACTTATTTTTGTAGCTTTCTCAGGGAAATCAAAGGATCAGCCGAGAGATGGAAGTGGTATTTACTGGTGATGCAAAAATATTTTCAATGCATTTGTGTATAACAAGGCAGAAGATGTTTGAAAGTCTCTACAGACATAAAAACCAGTGCTTACGCTGTGAGCGATATAGACAAGGCAAACACATGATGTGCATTTTGAGGACTAATGGCACTGAGAAATAACAAGACACTTGAGATTTTGAATCTCTAGAGACAGAAGATTACATTTGCAGAACGTAGTTAGTACAGAGTACAGACTTACAGCTTCAATAAGAATCTGTACTTCAGATTCTGCTAGCTGGGTCCCAAACTTTAGAAGACCAACTTTCAGCTCATCCACGGAAACAATACCGTCATTATCTGTGTCTATCTTTTTGAACATTTCTCTGATGCCGTCAACTTCTTCATTAGATAAGTGATCAGCAATAACCTATTAAAATGTCAACTTAGATTAGGTATAATCTGCACTTCTAGTAAAATATAGAAATGAAAAAGAAAGCAGAAGAAATGGTCAACCAACCCTTAATGCTTTTCTCTTGAAACGGTTCATCACCGAAAACTGCTTGAGTCTTGATTTCACAACATCTCCAAGTGGAACATTTGGAGCTTTTTTAGCATTCTGGAGCCAAGAGTGCTCTGTAAGGAGTAAGAACAAGCATATTAAGATAAACATTCTACATAATGAGTCACCTAATTTAGGGCCATAAATATTAAAGAGGGGTATTTTGCCAAAAAAAAACTGAGGAAGTAAAAGACTCCCACAGACACTCTTTTCCAAAAATACTCTTTTTTTGCTCGTGATAACAACTATTGGGTGGCTGTGGGCTGGAGGTGAGCCTGAATAGTTCGTAGAAAAGTAATGGGTAAGAATGATGTTTTGTCAAAATAACCCCGCGATGTTGTCCGACATATGAGTTCTGACTGAACGTGCATCCTTGCCCAATGGTTAATATTTATGCTAATACATGAAGGAGATGTACACTACCAAGAACTTGCTTTGCAGTTAATCGAACTTTTGGATCGGGTTCTAACATCTGTCGAACCAAACTCTTCGCACCCTCTGATACGTTTGGCCATGGATCTCGCTTGAAATCTATTAATCCACGAAGAATTGCCTGTGCAACTCCTTGTTCTGACTCTGCATTAGTAATCAAGAATTTGTTTCAGGTGAGATGAGATTTGCATGTATAATCAATAAATAGATGTATACATTTTCACGTAATTAAGGAAAAACATACATATTAACCTGTGCATAAAACATTAAAAATCAGAAAAATGTTGCTTTGAAACATAGAGGGGATTTCCTTAAGGTGGGTTTGTGGAGAAAATTACAGGAGTAAGTTTGACAACAGTTCAGTAAGTCTTTCTTAAAAGAACGACTCGAGAACACTTCCAGTTTGTGTCAGTACAAATAGAGATTGTTTCGGAATCCGGGTTTAGGTCAGCTACCTCTATCGAGTGGGACCTTCATATTTATGTAACCCTCTTTCCTATAATCTAGTTACAATTTTTCAGTCTTAGTTGTTTAACTGCTTTTTCAAGGCATGTTAGTTGTATTTTTATTCTCTCCATTGGGACCGCCATTTTCTCAAAATTAATATATTTCACATTTTATGCTCAACGTCTTCTTCTTCCCACCATTATTCTCTACAACTGCAATTTCCTCCCACTCCAGTCCAAATGTCACAAGTCACTACAAAACAACGCAACGGTATAATCCGCTTCAAATTTGTTACAACCAAAATAAGTTGCCTTGACCCTCTCATTTATATAAAGAATGAAAATGCACTCAACAATGTTCCTACCACTCCTCGTCCTCGCTAAGACTCCGACTTAGTCCCACTCCAAGCCTCATAATATAACACTGAAATGCTTACTATCACGTCACTCCAAATCTATGGCAGACCTCATTAGAACTACCCTGAAACTAATTAACATGTTGACTTTTTAGAGTTTGACGAAATGGGCAGAATAATATATGAAAATAAATCTGATCGTTCTATTTTTGGTATATAATATAGCAAAGTAAATGGAACGCCCTGAAACTACACTGAACTACACTTCCATACAACATTTGCACTTGATTAACTGCCACTTCCCTCACACAAGTCAATTTCCTTCCTGACCATCTCATTTTTTTTATGATCCTCTTATGATAGTCTCATATCTCACTTAATTTAAACAAAATGCTTATTGTATCGACTATTAATTATTAGTCTTTCATTTTGAATGTGATTAAACCAATATAAGATTTATATTTTCAACTAACTACAATAAAGATAGTTACAGTCAAAGATAACTAAGTTATTGCTAAACAAGTCAACAATCTAATTTAATAGAAAATTGTTGGTTGATGAATTTTGAGTTACAGAACTCTAGATATTGAAGGAAGGGAAAAATCTTACATTCCATGGTTTTCAACATTAGGACTTTTACATTCTCAACACTGTAAGTTCCATTTGTCTTAGGTTCAATCAGCATCTGCAGTGCATATAGCATAGATTGGAAGGTGATTTGTTCTTTCAATTTTGACTGATTTTCTTTTTCTAATTTTCTTTCCTTTTTGAGGTTGATCTCTTTTGTCACTAAACTATGCTTGTGCCCATATGGCTTAGAGCACAATAAATTCACTTTAGCTTATTTAAGGAGCAAAAGACGTCGAAATATAAGCAAACTCTTCGTGGGCTTATTTTAGGTATAGAACATGTAGAGGATCTAAGAAGGAGATTAATTTTGTAGGGTTTTTCAAAAGCCAATTTAAGAAGGGCTTTTTAATTCCTTATTTCTAGCAAAAATGTAGGCAAAAATCAGTAGATGGATATCAATTTCAGACCTCATTTCGTAGCTGTTTCCTACTTAGAAAATAATTGTTTATCATCCACTAAGCCATATCGTGCTTTAGAGTACGTTGTAGTTCTCTTGATTTTTCTTAAAAAAAATCTATATTCAAAAATTGTTTGTAAAAGGACTAGTGGGGCCATACATAATCAGCTGGCCACATTGTTGACAATATGGATCTAATGGATGACTATGCTAATTCAGAAAAGAAATTGTATGCTGGTGGCGGTTAAGACCTCTTTGTAAACAATTTTCATCTAGTTATCCTTCATCTCTATTTAACCGTCAATCTTTAGTCAATCAAGATTAATATTTTCTAGAAACACTTGGTTCATTGTAATAAGGTAGTATAGCTGACATTGTTATACACAATTAAAAAAATATGGAAAATGTATCAGCTTGCAGAAAGAGATATATAAACAAAAAAGCCTCCACTCATGAGGATCCTTACCAGCCCAAAATGGAGGAACTCCGCACAACAATATGTAGAGAATGACACCTGCACTCCATATATCTATTTCCGGTCCATAGTTTCGCTTAAGCACTTCTGGAGCCATATAGTATGGACTTCCAACAATTTCCGAAAACCTTTCACCTAAAATGTCAAAACTATAAGCATCAGATGTTCATATCTTTTTTGATCAAATAAAAGCTTAGCTGATGATCTAATGAGTATAAATCAGCAAAAAAATCGGGACTTTTATTTTGAAATTTTCGAAAAACCAACAGTAATAGCCAAAAGAAATTTGTTTTCTACTTGATTATAACTTCCTAAAAAGGAAGAGAACTAATATTTACAAGACTAGTTATTGGGGAAAATTGAAGTTAACCAATTATGTAACTTTTGTTGGATTCTTATACTGACCAGCACTCAATATTTTATGTTTGTTCACGAGCACACATGACTAACTAGTGGTAATGAGTATTATTGGGTGTGCTCAATCGTTACACCATATCGTAAGGTCGGTGGGAGCTAGTGTTACTCTTTGCTACGGCTTAAGGGCATTATGGGTAGGCCCTAAAACCCTATAATTATAAATAAAGGTAATGTCGTTCTTGGAGGCTACACTACAATAATCATCTCATTAGGTGTGCAGCTAATCCAATGGAAGACTGGTCTCACTCTCCACTGAAGCTAGAAGGAATTGGTCAACAAAAGGTTAGTATTGCTTAGTTACAGTGATTGCAGAAAAAATGCTAGAGCTTTATCCCTACAATAGGTATCATTGTAGCTAGGCTATTTAATTGATGTAGTTCGTCTATATTTGTTTTCGGGCCAATTTTATTTTTGGGTTTTTCCCTATTGTTTGTGAACAATACAAACTTTAAAAATCGAAGGAGAGGATTGCAAATTGTGCAAGAACATTTGCTACAGTGTCTTATCTATAACCTAAAATATGGTATCTTCAACAAATTGGAAGTTTATAAACTCACAAGTTTTGTCATATATTTCTCTACAAGTCTGACTAACTTGTAAAAACTTAACAGGTAAGTCCCCACTAACTTCTCAACATCTCAACAGACGATTTTGGTAGTTTTTGTTCTCAAATATATTGTAAGAATAAAACTCTAGGATTTTTCTGCAATCACTGTAATTATTTAATATGAACCTTTTGTTGATCAATTCATTCTTCTATCTTCAGTGAGGAAAGAGAGGGGAGTCTTCCTTTGGATTAGCTACATACCTAATAAGATGGTTATTGTAGTGTAGCCTCTAAGAGGGACATCCTTTCTATTTACAATGATAGGATTTTATGGGACTACCCATAATGCCTTTAAACCCTAATAAAGGGTAACACTAAGTCCCACCAACCTTAAAAAAAGGTGTAATAAATGGGCACAACCAATAATACTCCATACGACTAGTTAGTCATGTGTGTTCATGAACAAGCATAAAAGATTTAGTACTGTCGGTACAAACATCTAACAACTTTTCCTCTTTGAAATGTCATGCTTTCTCTTCCTCCTTCCCTTTTCTAATTTTCTCCATGTTGTCTAATAACCAACTCTATTCGAGACCCACATTTTTGTAAAATATAGCCAAAGCCCCTTGACTTTTTAATGGCATGCCCCCAAAAAAAACCCAAGTAATCATCAATGGGTGCAACAGCTTGACTTTCATTACCATAAAAGACCATCACTTGTTCAACTATCCGATTTTATCTATCGTCCAAGCTCGGCAAATGAAATTGTTTCGACTTAACCACCTTCCATGCAGAGGATGCATAATTACCTCTGCATAATTAATGATGCGATTAGTACAGATGTTTTAAGAGTTGAGACATCTTGAGGGGATTGAGATAATCGCATATTGGTTAATATATGTGGTAGATTGGGCTGTTATGAATGGTGTCAGAGAAACAACTTGCCTTTCATTACCATTAAAGACACATCACTTGTTCAACTATATGATTCTATTTATCGTCCAAGCTCGACAAATGAAATTGTGTTGACTTAACCACCTTCCATGCTGAGTAGGGTTTTACCAAAAAAATGTATTGGTATTGATGTGATTGATACAGATGCTTTAAGAGTTGAGGACGTCTTGGGGGGATTGAGATAGTCGCATGTTGGCTAATATAGGTGGTAAATTGGGTTATGAATGGTGTCAGAGTCATTTCAATAACGCATTGTACCACCAATTCTATTCGCTCCACAATCTACAAGGCTAAACAAATTTGTTAACTACTACATATGCAGAAGCAAGTAAACTAACAAACAATCTCTTTATTGAATTAAAATCTTTACTACAAGCTCTCTCTTTCTTTACCCAACTAGCATTTCTCCTTGATCTCACAAACACCCCCTAGGCCCTAGGCCCTTTTATATAAGAAAAACCCTAGCCTTCTAAAACACTGCCCAATCAATTATGAAACTAATTTAAAAAGAATATGGCAAAAATAGGAAACTTAGAAAATAGGGGTCCTACGAAGTGTATCAAATTGGAGACGCGGAGACGTGCACGATTCCTATCAACTCTCCCCTTCTTTAAGGAGTTCGACCACGGACTCAAGTGAGAAAATCAACAAGTTATCAACACGAAACCAAAAGTGCACGATGAAAAGCTCGGGAAGACGTCCACGAATTTTACCGTAACTTGCTAGTATACCCTTTGGACGTTGTAATACATCAT
Organism: Kingdonia uniflora; assembly: GCA_014058105.1. Taxonomy (NCBI): domain Eukaryota; kingdom Viridiplantae; phylum Streptophyta; class Magnoliopsida; order Ranunculales; family Circaeasteraceae; genus Kingdonia; species Kingdonia uniflora. The sequence goes on from JACGCM010001560.1 coordinate 3,361,580, forward strand.
CTCGAAGCTCATTTTGCTTCATTGTATTACCAACTGTTGCTGACACAATACGTTGTACTTGGAGTCGCCAAGACTTCAAACCCAGACAATCGAAAGAACGAACCATAAACTCTATCCAATACAAGTCAACATATATAGCTATTGTCGGTACACCTTGCTGTAAAAATTTATTCCCTCCTAGTTCCCATATGTGCCTCTGCTTATAGCCAAAACTAATCTCTCTTAGGGGTACTCTAGACGAAACATGAATCTCTTGACTCTACTGTTCTATGGCATGAGGATCGGTAACTATTGTTGGAGTGGTCATGCTGGCATTAGCTTGGTTTGGCTCAAGTTTGAACTGCTTGAGTAGCTTTGGTAACATAACTGTTTGACATGTTATATTAAGTTGGTGTTGGCTCGGCTTAGGCGTGCTTACTGCTGGAGCTGGTAAGTAAAACTTGATTAATACATGTTTAGCACGTGTTGTTCCTCTCTCTTTTGCCTTTCTTCTTTCTCGTGAATCAGGAACTTGCTTCATCGCTAAATCCTCTGTAATGACATGCTTCTCTTGCAATTTACTTCTCTTGCGATCTTCTAAGTAGGCTGACGTGGCTGGAAAGAAACCAGCCGATGACTTGAACAAGTGTTGTTCACTTGTGGTGAAATTCAGATCTGGTGATCTGATCTGGGTCTGGGGGATTGGATTTGGTCTTGGGTCTTGTTTGGACGGGTTGGGCCTGCTAGAACAAATCTGGTATAGTTTGGGGAAGCACATGCTGGCCACGTGCCTTCCTTTCCTCTCACGATCTCATTTTTTTGCCCTAACGCAACCTGCAAAATCAATGACCTCTCCATTAAATCCAATCGTGCTTCAAGTCCCATCCTTGATTAGGGAGGTCCACCGGGCTTCGGTGATTAAACCGGTAAATCCTCTATCCTCTTTCCACGATTTTCACAATTTGGTGAAGTTGTCTTTCGATTGGAGCTTTTGATTGGTAACTTCGATCGGGTGGACTTCGCGCGCCATAATCGCGACCCCTTCGTAGGACCATGACCGTGAACACTCCAACACGTATTCGCCTACCCTACCCACGAAATTAGCCGCACGGGAAACCTCTCTCTCCATCGGTACATTGTGGTGGTTAATCTTCAAGCCATCTATATCGATTTCAACACCTACACTCATCTGAAACCCATCTTTTCTGACATTAGAGTTCTCAAGCATCGGAAACACCTCACTTGTCAGATCTCCTTTTAAACATAAAAACATTTGCGATCCATGACGATTTGGAATCCATACTACATTGGCTTCTCTCCATAGAAATACGCCTTCGTCATTTTCAAATCTTTGTTCTATCCAATTTTCCATGTAGCCTTCTACCTCGCAGTTTTTCCACCCGAACTTGTCCCATAATCCTTCTAAATCATCTTGGCTTAACATCGCAGCAGCATAAATCATTGTAGCAACGCATAAATCACTGTAGAAGTGCCAAAAACACTGTAGCCGCACAAAATTACTGTAGCAGATACCAAAATCACTGTAGCAGTCGGTGTAAAAAAATCCCCAAGCTCTAATACCAATTTGATAACTACTACGTACGTGAAAGCAAGTAAACTAACAAACGATCTCTTTATTGAATTGAAATCTTTACTACAAGCTTTTTCTACCCAACCAGGGTTTCTCCTTGAGCTCACAAACACCACCCCCCTCTCCTACTAACCTTAGGCCATTTTATAGAAGAAGAGCCTTAACCTTCTAAAACACTACCCAATCAATTAGGAAACTAATCTAAAAAGAATATTACAAAAATAGGAAACATAGAAAATAGGGGTCCCACGAAGTGTGCCAAATTGGAGACGCAAAGACGTACACGATTCCTATCATTTATTATACAGTGTTTTGACATATACATTTAGCTTGTTTAACCACGTGTTTCTCCTCTTCCTTGGACACTTTTTAGAGACTTTTTATTGTGTATTCCCACTTTAATGTTTACATAGTAATGTTTTCAGCCAGTACAAAGAGGCATGTTTCTTTTCGACTACTAGACGAGGTCCTTTTGCAAACTATGCTATTTTACAAACTACGACAAAGGTCCCTTTACAAATTATGTTTTTCTGCATTACAACGACACCAAATCAGTCAACGACACCAAATAGCATGGTAAGAGAATTGTTGAGAATGTGGGTTTCGCAATTGCTTAAAAGTCAAAACCTCCAAACCATAAACTTCACAATCCTTGACTCCCCTTTTCACCACCAAAAAACCCCATTAGGTAGTTTCTACTCAAGAAAGTAGTGACTAATCTCCAGATAAACAACCTTTGAGCTCTCACATTTCGAACAAACTTGCTTCTTCTGTTTTAACTTCCAAATAAGTGCAAGTGCATGCCATACTACTAAGTTTTAGTTCCTACAAGCACCTCTAGGATCGGCCTAAATCTTTTCTTTTAGCTCATATCTAAAGGAAATTTCACGACATCAAAGAAAAAGTAATGCAATTGATATCTTGAACTACGATAGGCCCAGGTTACCACACTGAACATGAGTGCAAAAAGTTAGGTACTTCAACAGCAGTCAGAATAAAGCCCTTGTTATAATGCAAACCTTGAATCAATAAAGTTTCTTCCTTTTTGAACTTTTGACCTTTGTGCACAAGAGCATACTATAACAGCCTTTTGCTAACTATGAGACTGGATACTATCCTATCGTAAATGTTTCCCATCTCTTGTATGAGCCATGTCAAGTAAAAAAGTGCGCTTAGAAGTATCATCTATAGCATACATCAGTGATGTGAGGCCATAGACTGCTACCTAATATGATTTGCATAAAGGGCATCTAATCCAGTATGCCTTTTCTCCAATTTGGATTGAAACGACATATAATAATGTCTGTGGACAACTAACTAGTTTGAGGAAATCAAATAAATACGATTATACGCCCTAACGTGTTTCTAAGTTTTGTAGTAGAACTACTGATACCATAAATGAACTGAGTATTACTGCTGTAGATACTAATCGATGGAGTAAGACTGTAAACCAGTTCCCACTGCATTTATTGCCAGTAGCAAAACTGTTGTTTACTCAAATCGTCCATTAGCTAAAAATGGGGGTATGGGGACTATTGCCTTTACCTTTAACTTTCCCTTTTTCTTCTTGATGACCAAACTCTCTATACTTAACTATTTCCTTTCATAAAAATCAAAATTTTATTTCTATCACGGCCTCCTCACAGACACCCTTTCCATGCTAATATCAGTTTTTTCCTTCTTGCGATTAAAGGACAAGAGAAGAATACCAATTAATACTCACATTAAATGTTTAAAAAAACTAGTAAATAATCTAAAGTAGTAATCTTATAAACTACTAATTTAGTAGTTTGTAATCTCACCGGGCTTGAAGAATATAGACAACCCAAAATCGATAGCTTTCAAGGGCGAATTCTCCTTCTTATTCGCAAACAAGAAATTCTCCGGTTTCAAATCCCTATGAATCACACCATGCTTATGACAAAGCTGAACAACCTCCATTATCGTCCTCGTGACCGCTGCGGCCGCTCTCTCTGTATAATGCCCCCTCGCCACAATCCGATCAAAAAGCTCCCCTCCCTCACACAACTCCATCACCAAATGCACCGCATTGTCGTCCTCACACGCCTCTTTCAAGCTCACAATACTCGAATTTTTCGGCAAATGCTTCATAATCGCAACCTCTCGCCTAACATCATCGACATCCACCGAAGTTCTAAGCTTCCGCTTAGAAATCGACTTACAAGCTAATAACTCCCTCGTATCACGCTCAATACATAGATACGTTACGCCGAACTCGCCTCGACCAAGTTCTTTGTCTACTAAGTACTTCTCTTCGATTCCGTCATTGGAGATCCCGTTTAACACTGTGATCGTCTTCTTCTCTGCTCCACCAGCGACAGTACCACGGCCATTCTTCTCCTTTCGGCCATTATCGTGGTTGGAGAAGCTTGATTTGACGTCTTCTCTTGCTACTGCTGAAGGAGATCTACAACAATTTCCCATCAAATCGAGCTTGAAACAAACCCTAACCCTAGCTAGGGTTTACATGAGTGGAGAGAGAGAAAAGTGAGGTTTTGAGTACAAGTGAGAAAGAGGAGAAGTTTTGAGAGAGGGGAGAAGATGGAGAGGTATGTCTGTGCTCATATGGTAAAGAGTGTACACGTGTTTTTTTTGGGGCTGTTGGATGATTCTCGAGATGTGTTTTGGGAAGAGGATAACGTTTTTCGAGAAACGGGGGAATGAGAAGTGAGAGTTTTGGGTTTGGTTGGTGGTTTGGTTTGTCGTAATGGTAACTAGACAACACAGGGGACAAAAGTGAAAAATTTGGGAATCAATTGCTCCAGTAGTTTGTTATATATTTTATATTACGTATAATTTGGCCTGCCGTCCACCGTGATAGGAAGGAAAATCATTGGCGAGTTCGTCCATTGGGAGAATGGACGAGAAGAAACAAAGCATGTGAGAGCGGAATGTGAAAACCCATTCCCTCCTTTGAAAAAAAAAGGGGTTCAATACCCTCTTTTGATTTAAAGCACATTCCAGACAGGCGCAACTATTGTGGTTGCGCCTGTCTTTGTGATTGTCTTGATAATCCAATGTGGGCACCTGAAATTGCCCCAGTTGTTCCCTACACTATGGGCAATGTACAAATAAACTTAAAGTTATCTGTAACACGTGTTTTCTAACTATTGGATTTGAAATCATATCGTTGTCGTGGGAAACTTTATAATTAAACTAATTGAGTGAAAAATATGTTGAATTAAAAAGGTAAAGATGGTTCAAGTAGTAATTGCTTTTTGTTATTTAGATTAAATTGAGTGAAGAGGACATGCTTATCTCCACTTTGTTTGGTGTGGTTAGACATTCTTTCCTTTTGATAATGTGTAAACAAAGTATAAAAAAGTATAGCCGTGGGTCTCACATATGACCCTAATCCATGTTACTTCTGTTTTAAGTATTACTATTGGAGCTCAGTAAATTACTTAATCTCATGATTCGTTCCCTTCGATGCAAAGTTTGTAGTATAACCTTTATACATTGGAGCAATTTCTACCGTAACGGTGTTTTTACAATAGCACAGGGATAACCAAATGTTGTGATAATTTTGTGTCTGTCGTCTGAATCTATTCTCTAGTCCTCCATCTCCAATCTCCTCACCGTTGTTTTATCTCACTTTTCACTCCTGATCCCTCTATTTTATTACCTCTCAATAAAACACTTGAAACCTTGAGGAGACCGCTAAAGCCATCACTGTTGCCATCTCCGGTCGTAGTCGTCCGCCTATACTAGTCTAGATAAGTGTCTAGCTAGACCCCCAAATTCAAAGATATTGACCGCTTCGGATAGAACCCGAGACCGTCGCATTAACTCCACGTCACGTGTCACCCTCTCAATAAGTCACATTTGAACTTGTAAACACACACCGTACGCACAATAGCAACAAACATGGGTGGGAAGTATTTTTCAAAAAACGGTTCACACATCACGGATCACCCGCCACCTTTTCCGGGTCACCCATCCCTCAACCAAACCGGGTTTTTATCTCTCTCTCTCTCTCACCATTGCAGAGATGATGCGCACCAATTCCCTCTCTTCCTAATAAACAACACAAAGCCGTCTCGTCGTTTCTTTCTTCTCTTTTAAAATTCGGTAAAATTACGGTATCAGTGAGAGAGAGAGAGAGATCAGTTCTTGACCCGCGAAATTAGGGTCCAAATCGAAATTTATGGAAATAATTAGTTCGGATCAGATCGTCTCCGCTTTAAGCTCAATTCACACAGAGAGAAAATAGTTTTGATTTGAAGAAATTAGAGAGAGAGAGAATTTGGGGATACTTTTTTCTTAATTAGAGATAATTTGGTCTTGAATTGGGTAAAACCAAGAGGTTGATCGGATCGGATCGAATCAGAGAGAGAGAGATGAGCAAAGAAGAACCGGTGAAGCTAGACGACGAGCAACTCTCGGAGTTGCGACAAATATTTCGATCATTCGACAGAAACAATGACGGGAGCCTAACTCAACTCGAGCTCGGCTCCCTCCTCCGATCGCTCGGTCTAAAACCGAGCTCGGACCAGCTCGACGCGTTAATCCAAAAGGCTGACACGAATAACAACGGCCTCGTCGAGTTTTCGGAATTTGTTGCCTTGGTAGCACCCGACCTTCTCCCAGCGAGATCGCCTTATACGGAGGAACAGCTTCACCGGTTATTTCAGTTGTTTGATCGGGACGGGAACGGGTATATTACCGCGTGTGAATTGGCACATTCCATGGCAAAGTTGGGGCATGCGCTTACGGCCAAGGAGCTGACTGGGATGATCAAGGAGGCAGATACGGATGGGGACGGCCGGATTAGTTTCGTGGAATTCTCTCAGGCAATCACGTCTGCGGCGTTTGATAATTCCTGGGCTTGATTGAGATTCGGGTTTGTTTTCTTTTCGCTTCTGTTTTTTTTTTTAGGCCGTTGTGTTTAGGATACAATGGTGTGATGCTCTACGGGGTCGTCTGAAATCGGAGAATTTGGTTGATCTCCGATCGTTGTGTTTTGTATATATGTAGAGGGGGTCAGGGGGAAGATCTTGTGGGTGTGAAATGATAACAATCAATGAAGTTTTACAAATTCAAACATTTTCAGCTTAATAGTTGTACAAATTTAGATTGATTTTCTCGCTTACGCCTTTATGTTTTATTAAGGCTGGAAGAAGATAGAAGAGCTACAACATTTCAATATTTATTTGAATGCATAGACACGATATCTGGTTTACGTTGATGGAGAAAAAGAATTGCAGAAAGATCCAATTAAAAGTGTTCATATTCTTTCCTTTCCTTTCCTTACTCCCTCGTCTTTTTGAATGACAAGAACATGTACACGAAAATCTTCCGGTACTATGCACCAGCATGAAAGTGATTTTTCTTAAACGGTAAATTGATCCCTACGCAACACTTTGCCGTAAATGGCAAACTGCATTTCATGGATCTCCTAGTTTGAATATACCTAATTCATGTTAGGATGGTTTCACAGGCTATAAACTTTGTGTTTTGTGAGGTATGTATGTATCCCTCTCCTCTGTCGCAAATATGCTCACTCGTAGAGTACAGATCTCTCTTCCTCGCTCCATGGCTACTCTCGATTATCTGATCTATGATTGTTTCTTATGCCGAACATGAATTGTTTCTTATGGACACGCAAAGCAACCAGAGATTTTGTTTTTGAATATAAGGATTCTCTGAAATGATATTCAGTTCTTGACAGCCCAGCATCCTTCTTGGTAATGGATATGCCTCTAATGAACTTCATCTTCTACTTTGATGTCCAAACATGCCTAAATTCCTATCAGAAAAATATTTCGGTAGTAGTAAACTTCCCTTTATATACAGCCTATAATACTGAAAGTATCGTCAACAACAAAAACTGCATTTTCAGGGACAAACTATACATCCGGGTAAATCACTTACCAGTGCACCTAAATTTTAAGATTTACAAGGACCCTAAACATTTTACGTTTTAATCATTTACCACTTCTCCAAAATCTTAAGTTATGACTGCTATATGTTTTCCCTCTTCAAGTATGTTTTCAGCCAGGGTGTAGTAGTGGATATGTTAAAAACACTCTTACATTCATTTTACTCAAACCTTGCTACAATTCTTTGGCAGAATAAATACTTATGGGGACTGAAAGGAAATGCTTCGTCAACAAAACAAAATTCCTCGGCGAAATTAAGGTTAGATATTTTATAACCATTTCAAGCATTGCAAATAAATTAATAAGTGATTATCTTTACAAGTAGAAGTGTTAAGATAAGCGATTAGGTTTCGGAGTACGACTTTCTTGTCCCAAATGATGTCAAGTTGGGCTGTGGGAACCGCACCAGACTCGGCTGTCCTAAAAGATGTTATCAAACTGTCCAGAAAGCAACAAAGAGAGCCTTGTCGTTCGATACTTTTTATGCTAAATAAGACTTCCGAAATTCAACCAGGGAAAGTCTAATCGTACTTGAGAATTGGTCGCAGCTCCCTCAGAGGACAATGGCATTCACAATGAGAAATTCTTTCATTGACCTTAAACAACATAACTAGGACAATTTCAAATAATATTAGAAGGCAGTAAAAAAATAAACATGTATGGTCAATCGCCACTCAAATGTCTGGAAATGTTTGGAAATAACCATCTGTAATCCATCAATCTATCGGACAAAATATATTCAAGTTTTTTTCTTTTTTGATTTGAGCATCACGAATCCAACAAATATGCATAAGAGGGAGAGAAGTGCGACACCAGCAAAAACAGGTATCAGAATTGCAAATTCTTGGGGCAAGAAGTACTGGTGGATAAAGTGATCACTGTCCACGAATGGCTGCAAAAACATGAAAAAGACTACTACATGTCAGTAAAAGCTTTCTATACAGCAAACGATGGAAGCTAAAACAGAAGAATGAGCGAGGAACAAACCAAGATGATGACCCAGAAGGTATAGTACGTAAATATGGATAAGCTGACGAGAGATAACAGAAACCCAATTGCTCTGTCTGCCAATTCCATTGTCAGTGAGCTTTATAGCATTATCTGAACACAAAACAAATACATTAATATCTTCGTAAATTCTGGAAACAGTATAATCTTGCAAAGCGGGTGAAGAGCAACTTTTTAATGGATGGTGTAAAATAAAACTTTTAAATTAGATATTTATTTGCCTCAAAGCGTTTACATAAAGTATTTTGGAATCCCAAGCAGAAATCTAAACTAAAAGTTATGCGTGAACCTGCATACAATAACATGTTTGGATATGCTAAAAATCATCTGAACTAATACCGAAGATAGTATTTAGAACAACCACAAATGCCATTAAGAATTGGTACCAATGAAGATTCACATACAAGTATGATATAAGGGCAAAGCACTAGCAATAAATTCAGATATTCTAGTTTTTTGTACTAATAATATAAAGAATAGTATGCTAAGAAGAACATCTTAGAAAATTAATCTCAAGTTCTTAGAAACTCAAAAGGAACCATCCAGCGGTTGATCTAAAGTTCTTAAAATAGCCACACACCCCAAAATGGCAGAAGCCACACCTTTAAGCGTCTGCCCTTTTAATTTGTTCTTCTATCCTCCAATATATTTCTACTATCCGTAGACCTCCAACATACTTAATTCCTCCAAAATATATAACCTAAAGCATCCTCAAACGTTCAACCCACATGTAAAATAGCTTGGGCGGGTCCAAGGTATTTAGTCCTAATGTTATGTTTGGCAGGTGAATCTCATGATACTAAGAAATGACTATACTGTGAGTTATAAAATAACCTACCTACACAACAATTTTGTTATGACTGAATAGTGTATTTTAACGTGTTTCGATTCAATGCCAACATTGTGATTGTTTTGGTTCATCGTATTTATACTGAACAACAACAAATATCATTTATGTCCAATAACAAAGTGGCCAAGAATGCCGACTTGGGATGTTGGAGTAAATTGAAAAAATATTTCGGTAGTAGTAAACTTCCCTTTATATACAGCCTATAATACTGAAAGTATCGTCAACAACAAAAACTGCATTTTCAGGGACAAAACTATGCATCCGGGTAAATCACTTACCAGTGCACCTAAATTTTAAGATTTATAAGGACCCTAAACATTTTACGTTTTAATCATTTACCACTTCTCCAAAATCTTAAGTTATGACTGCTATATGTTTTCCCTCTTCAAGTATGTTTTCAGCGAAGGTGTAGTAGTGGATATGTTAAAAACACTCTTACATTCATTTTACTCAAACCTTGCTACAATTCTTTGGCAGAATAAATACTTATGGGGACTGAAAGGAAATGCTTCGTCAACAAAACAAAATTCCTCGGCGAAATTAAGGTTAGATATTTTATAACCATTTCAAGCATTGCAAATAAATTAATAAGTGATTGAAATAATTTAAGTCTTATGAACCTGTAAGTATAGCTTTCCCTTCTTGAAGTTGTAACAGCAAGATGTTATAGAAGTAAGGTATTTCAGCAGCAGTAAAACAAGTACTTCGGCAATGAACAACAACAACTCAGATGTTAAACAACGGCAGGGACAACAGCAACTCAGATGTTAAACAGGCAATAGTAACTTGTTGTAACAGCAGCGATAAACAACAACCTCGAACAGGCAGATTCCGGCAAACAACAAACAGTTATCAGAACTGGTTGTAACAACAGCAACAAACAGGCAGATTCCGGCTCCGGTAAATAACAAGTATTACAGGCAGTCTAATTTGCAGGAAGCAGTCACTACAGTAGTGCAGACGGCAGTTTCAGTAGCACAAGAACTTAGTTATTACAACAGCAACAGATAGTGAACTCCGGTAACACCGCACTTTATATTTCACGCAAGCAGTAGTAGGAAGAACGGATTGTAGTTTCAGGCAGTAGCAAGAAAGAACTAATACCGGTACAGCGCCTACAACAAGAGAGAGATGTTGTGATTGCTCGAGGCGTGGGTCGCACTCTCTTTAAAGAGTATTTCGACCTACCTCGGGTAAGGTAACGAACGTCTGATCTCTTTCCAGGATACATTGAGCGTAACGTATACAGTAGACTTCAGTTAACCCGAAAGTCTACGTAAGAATGAAGTATGCACCACAGGTAACCGTACAAGAGAGAGAGAGAGAAGAGTTGTGTTCTGTGTTATGTTTTAGAAGGTGGTGAGGAGTTGTTTTTATAGAAAGAGTTTGCCCAACGGCTCTCTCTTTATTCAAACGTGTGGGACGTGTCCCTGAGGATTAGGTCTCCTCAAGAGGTGAAGAGAACAAAGTGAAGACCAAGACTAAGGAATAAACCAAGCCCAAGCCCAATAAATTTTTTGTTAAAAAGATTATGGATACCCAAAGGATCCAAGTCCTCCAGAGCCAATTGCCCAATCCCAAGTCCGAGTCCGAGCCGGCCCGGCCTACCGGGCCGCCTGAGAGAGGTCCAAGTGTGTATAGAGTATAAAATACTCTCACACACTCGCACAACTATACACTCTCTCTATGTCACATGTTACACACATGTCACATGGGTACTACCTAATATGTTTAGTTCATCTATTGTTTATAAACAATGTGAGACTAAACTTTAGGCTATAGTATAGGAGTCACATAAAATAGATGACCAAGAGGTCATGGGTTCAAGGCTCAAAAGAGGTATAAGTTTTGAAAAATTCCAACAATAAGTGATTATATTTACAAGTAGAAGTGTTAAGATAAGCGATTAGGTTTCGGAGTACGACTTTCTTGTCCCAAATGGTGTCAAGTTGGGCTGTGGGAGCCGCACCAGACTCGGCTGTCCTAAAAGATGTTATCAAACTGTCCAGAAAGCAACAAAGAGAGCCTTGTCGTTCGATACTTTTTATGCTAAATAAGACTTCCGAAATTCAACCAGGGAAAGTCTAATCGTACTTGAGAATTGGTCGCAGCTACCTCAGAGGACAATGGCATTCACAATGAGAAATTCTTTCATTGACCTTAAACAACATAACTTGGACAATTTCAAATAATATTAGAATGCAGTAAAAAAATAAACATGTATGGTCAATCGCCACTCAAATGTCTGGAAAAGTTTGGAAATAACCATCTGTAATCCATCAATCTATCGGACAAAATATATTCAAGTTTTTTTCTTTTTTGATTTGAGCATCACGAATCCAACAAATATGCATAAGAGGGAGAGAAGTGCGACACCAGCAAAAACAGGTATCAGAATTGCAAATTCTTGGGGCAAGAAGTACTGGTGGATAAAGTGATCACTGTCCACGAATGGCTGCAAAAACATGAAAAAGACTACTACATGTCAGTAAAAGCTTTCTATACAGCAAACGATGGAAGCTAAAACAGAAGAATGAGCGAGGAACAAACCAAGATGATGACCCAGAAGGTATAGTACGTAAATATGGATAAGCTGACGAGAGATAACAGAAACCCAATTGCTCTGTCTGCCAATTCCATTGTCAGTGAGCTTTATAGCATTATCTGAACACAAAACAAATACATTAATATCTTCGTAAATTCTGGAAACAGTATAATCTTGCAAAGCGGGTGAAGAGCAACTTCTTAATGGATGGTGTAAAATAAGACTTTTAAATTAGATATCTATTTGCCTCAAAGCGTTTACATAAAGTATTTTGGAATCCCAAGCAGAAATCTAAACTAAAAGTTATGCGTGAACCTGCATACAATAACATGTTTGGATATGCTAAAAATCATCTGGACTAATACCGAAGATAGTATTTAGAACCACCACAAATGCCATTAAGAATTGGTACTAATGAAGATTCACATACAAGTATGATATAAGGGCAAAGCACTAGCAATAAATTCAGATATTCTAGTTTTTTGTACTAATAATATAAAGAATAGTATGCTAAGAAGAACATCTTAGAAAATTAATCTCAAGTTCTTAGAAACTCAAAAGGAACCATCCAGCGGTTGATCTAAAGTTCTTAAAATAGCCACACACCCCAAAATGGCAGAAGCCACACCTTTAAGCGTCTGCCCTTTTAATTTGTTCTTCTATCCTCCAATATATTTCTGCTATCCGTAGACCTCCAACATACTTAATTCCTCCAAAATCTATAACCTAAAGCATCCTCGAACGTTCAACCCACATGTAAAATAGCTTGGGCAGGTCCAAGGTATTTAGTCCTAATGTTATGTTTGGCAGGTGAATCTCATCGTAATCTCATGATACTAAGAAATGACTATACTGTGAGTTATAAAATAACCTACCTACACAACAATTTTGTTATGACTGAATAGTGTATTTTAACGTGTTTCGATTCAATGCCAACATTGTGATTGTTTTGGTTCATCGTATTTATACTGAACAACAACAAATATCATTTATGTCCAATAACAAAGTGGCCAAGAATGCCGACTTGGGATGTTGGAGGAAATTGAAAAAGTACAAATATAACTTCTTAAACATTCTAGCGATGTGGATGTTTTATTAGATAGTGATCGAGCACCTAGCCTAAAAACTGCAAATGTCGTTTTCAATTTTCATTATGTAAAGTTTCGAGAAATGATATATTTCATGCTTTGAAGTATTTATAGATTAAGAGGTTGTATAATGTTGATACATTGATAATAACCTTAGTGCAATAGTGCGTAAACTTGTATTTGAATTTAATTATTACAAATCAAGTGAAATAAAACTAATTATTACCACATCATAAAATAGAGTGCTTATTGCAGACAAAAACTTTATGCACAAAAAGAAATTGCCAATCAAAAAAATATTTAAGAACTTGTCCATTGTCACAATTGGATACACAAACGTTTTTAAGGCTTTAGGAATATGGTTGATTTGAGTAACAATGAAGACGAGGTTATTTCTATCCTTCAATCTGTTTCAACTATCCTTACACCTCCAGCAAAATTTATTTGCTCGAAAATTCATAATCTAAAAATGCCAAAAGTTCAAAAATAATATGATAAAAATACACTACAAAATATTGGATTGCAACAACAAGCTACAAATAACATCCTACATTGCACCTTTGCTCTAAAAAAGAAAGTATGCAGGGTAATATTCTAAGCACAATCCAAACTGAACAATTAACTTTAAGATCCTTATGTTTCAGTCTTGTAACTTGTAAGCACAAAATCATTGTTATTTTCTTTGGTTGATGACATATAGACTATAATTCACACATAATAATGTACAATTTTATTAGTCCAAGTGAAAATTGTAGATTTTAATGAGGGAGCGAAACTTTTCTATAGTAACCTAAGACTAGGGCTCGGTTTGATATCTCGGAAATATTGCTGACAATTTGATGATCCAAGCTGGCTGTCATAACATAATCTAATGATTAAAGGATATACCCAAACCCCATGATTTCTGGAGCTATACCAACCAAAGCCTAGAACATAACATCTGTTGATTTTGGGGTATTTGAAATGGAAAAGAGAAATTGCACTTGAAATCATGTTAAAATTTATTTAGTAATGTATTAATAAAACCGCAAGTTTTAGCTTCCTAACATATCGTCATCTAAGATCGTTCCATAATAAAGAGATAATCCTTTGTATCACCTACACTCAGTGACAACTTCTCCGAGCACCAACTTCAAGATTGTAGTGAATCAAACTATATTTCACTCAGACTCGAATCAAACCGCACTCTCCATGGCTTTACTAGGAAGACCCAATGAAGATATTAGCTATGAATGCAAATGTGGGATATATCTAATAGTCTAATACTAGATTCTATCAATTAAAGGGGTGATCCCCAAACCCTTAAAAATTATAAGAAGACCCCAATCTCAATCTCAATCTCCTCCTACTAACAATACCAACAACCCCAATTGATCTCTATAACTACAAAATACTGATAAACTCAAATATATTTCACCACAATAAAGTAACTAAAATTTCGACAAAATACAATAGTTTTCGCGTAATCAAACATCATAAAGCTTGAATTACAGTGTTAGATATCAAAACTAACCGAAATTTCACGGACGAAAGGAGATCAAGCAGAGAAATTGGTGACAGAAATTTGTCAAAACAGAGGGAAGAGAAACTACTGTAAAGTTTTTGATAATTTTGATTGGGCTACAACTTGGGCTTCACCTAAGCAATAAAAAGGCTGACGGGTTTTTTAATAGCCGATGTTGAATATGGTTTGGGATATCTAAAGATTTGGGTACATTTTTTTTTTTTTTTGATAGATAGTCTACCTGAAAGATCCGCAAACAAAATATTACACAAAGAGGGAGGTGGTTTAGAAAACCAGAAGAGCACAAAATGTACATAACTAGTATAACCGCTAAACGGTTGGGAGACCAACGCGGTATTTTCTTAAACCAAAATGGTGTGCCTTCGGCACTACAGCTCTATACTTTGCATGCTTGCGACACTACCCAAATGTTTTTAACTCAAACTCTACAGAAATTTCGGCATCACCTACGCACAAAATAAAGTATAAACCATCTTAAAATTACTGAAAAGCCTGTAAGACAATCAAAATCATTTGTGTAGATCATAATTATTCTCACGATCCAACCCCCCACATGCACAAATATTAAATATAGCAACTATAAAATTTCATAAATTCACAATTACAACTACTTCAAAGTTTCAGTTTCTGAATAACTATTTCTATCACATAAAAAGTAGTTTATTACAAAGAATATGTCAAATTCAATATTACAACTTCATGAGCACACAATGATAGCAAAATATTGTGATAGCAGTAACTCACAAGACAATCATAAACATACACCCGATTTTTTCCTACAAGTATAGCAAATTAAACTATCATTTTCATATGTAACAATGGCAAAAATGGTTGTAACACATGCAAATTAAGTCAGAGATTTCTTTTCCTCAAGTTTGCCTCCAATAGTACTGCCATCCAATCTTGTCAGTTCTAAACATCTTTAAACTACAAGTGTGTAAAATACTGTCACAAACAAAAACCAAATAGGACTATATCAGCAAAGGAGTTGACAATATCCAATACTGCCAATACATAACTTATAATCCTAAACTTTAAACAAGGATGTAGGTTATAGATACGAAAAGAATGAGAAACATTAAGTATGTGTATAAAAACTAAGCTGCATTAGTATTGGTCCAAAAAATAAGGCTTTGATCTAATCAGGAAAAACTTGTATTCTTATATTGTTTTGCTCAAGTGAGACATTTTTTTCACTGACATCCATTTTTCTTATAGTACTACAAAAAATGTTTTCTAATGGTCCAAACATTTTTTACAATACTACATGCAATTATAGAAGGACTAATACATTGCCGGATTGCTCGCGAAGAAAAATGTGAACCTATCAACGGCTTATTTAACTCTAAATGTATTATTCAGTTTAAAACATTAACCTAATCAAATTTTTATGGCATGTCTAACATTTGAAGGGTAAAGCATCCATGTCTTACATGCCGATTGTATGCATGTATCTAATATCAAATAACTAATGAATAAATGCATTATCTCATTGCTTATTGTTGCTAAACGATTCAACTACTCAAGTTCAAGTAAATATATATTTTTCAATGTAATACAATTATCATCAACAAGTTCAAATAAAAAATAAGGATCATCAACTAAACAAAGACTCCTAACAGATAGTTTTTAATCCCATAAAATTTTACTTGTACTTTGTTTTTAATCCTCGAATGTTTTATTTTGGGTTGTTAATATCTACTGTAACAACAACCCTTCTAAAGTCGGTGTGGATAAAATCAAATAACGTCGTCGTGGGATACTAAAAGACATCAGACGTTAATAGTTTCCAGACTATATTTGCTCCAACGGGCATGATTTACAAGGGCCAAAAGTATTCTACTATTTTTAAAATTCTGACCTTGATTACTCCACTGATTCTGAACCGGATTTTCGCGTTGATTAAAAGTCTGATTTTGATTGTTCCACTTATTTGGATTAGGGTTAAGGTTTCCCATTTGATTAAAATTCTGATCTTGAGGAACCCATTGATTGGGATTAGAATTAGAGCTTCCCCTTTGATTGAAACTTTGATCTAGAGGAACCATTGATTAGGATTAGGATTTCCTCGTTGAGGATTTGGAGAAACCCATGAATTAGGGTTTGCCCTTTGTGGGTACCCCTAATTTTTGGATTCCCACTTATTTCTATGTTGAGGGTGCTCCTGATTTTGAGAACCCCATTAATTGGGGTTAGGGTTTCCTTCATGCTGATGTGTTTGATAATTATTTAGGATTGCGAAGGTGGAGAGTGGTTTGAAATGAGGATTTCGGATAGAGAAAATAGTTTGGTTTTATTTGAAAATGAAGAAATTAGGGCTTGAAGATCGAACCTTTGTGATAAAGGCCATAATCATGGAGTTTCAAGCTCGATGAATCGCCATTGGAGATGCCATTGTTGAACCAAAGAGAGAGGGTTTATCACTGCGTTGTGGCTTTAGGGTTTTCATAGATTTCCTCATAGAAGATCAAGTATCGAAGGTCGACCTCCAATGGCGGATTCTTCAAAGAGAAAGAGATATTAGTCCCCAAGATTGTGGGAAAGTTACGATTTTACCTTTCGAGCAATGTTGTTTGCCTTAAATTTGGAAGGGTATTTTCGGAAGTTTACTCAGCGGGATGTACATGTTGTTGCTGACGTCACAAGTACATTTTTTGTCCATATCTAACGTAAAAAAGACCTCCTAACGTTGGTCTGGATTACAACGATAAACAAAAGAGATTGCATGCATCAAAGGGTTGAGCATCAATTTTGATGATATGGCATATCCCTTATAGGGTCGTCTATCTGTGTGAGACCGTGTGAGACTTACGCTTATTTTAAGCTTTAGTTTAAGCTCTGTTGGAGAGGTCGTCCAATGCGAGTTATTAGCCGTTTCTGTTTTTAGGCTAGTTTCTAGAATATTTCTAGGTACCCTAATTTTCTCTAACTTTCAAATACAATGTGATCGTCGTACGAATCTCGTTTCCGCGTTCGTAGTAATCACGTCATTTGAACTCCCCAATATGGCCATGAGATTAGCGGCGAAGTTTGCTTCACAGAGCGATACCTGGAGAATAAAGTTTTGAACTTTTTGGAGTCATAATTAAGGAATCAATCTCTGAAACAATCGAAAGCCATACGATACTTCAGGCTTGGTGGGTTGACGAAAACGAAAGCCAAACTGTCCTTAGGTATTGATGGGGTAGTTTGGAAAGTGGTGCCTCATGGTTAATGTGATAGCCATAGCCAAACAGTCCCAAGAAACTCTCCTTTCTTAATGCATCATTGCATCCTTATCTCCTTTTTTTGGTTTCTCACGTCTCTGAACTTTCCTTTTTTATCAAAACCTTATCTTAGCTAGTAAGAGATAAGACTAATTACTAATTGCCCATAAAGAGCTAAATGTACATAATACGACAGGTTAAGCACATGTTGAATCTTAATGATAGTGTGAAATGATCATTTTTTTTTTCTTTCTTATAGTGTGAGTTGGATATGATCTACCTTGAGAACAATTTTCTCATGAGCAAATAGTCTATTTAAATGTATTTTGCTTCGACATAAACATTGTTTCACCTTACTTCCATTAACATGAAGCAAATCTATTGTATGTTGGAGAACAAATGGATAGGAATGTCGATTTAGGATGTTAGAGTAAGCTAAAAAATGAAATCAGAGCTCCTAAATTTTTTATAATTCTAGTTCTTATTTAGAATCAATGAACATCTTATGGAAGTGCAATCTAACATCATCAATGTCATCCGCTACTCATAGACTTTTAATTCAAATTTATCCGAACCTCATCAAATTTACTTTAGAACAAGAAATTGTACTGGTTGGAACCCTTTGATGTGTGCTTTCTTTTCTTCCCCTACCTTCCGATCTGTCATGGACATTTGTAAATTCAGCTACGTGAAGGCGTGAATCGAATTTTACGTGCTCCCAACGTTAGCATATAATGTATATTTTTGTTATAGATTATTGAATTAATACTAATCATTATTGGCGTCGCAAAAAGAAGTCTGCTCATTATAAACATAAAGCTACAACATAAATAGTGTCCCAAAATAAATAACCAATGTGGACTTATACAATTAAGATGCGGCGATGGAAAGGAAAGGACCACGCGGCCTACCTCGCTCATCAATTAAAAACAAGAGCTCCGTAGACATTGCCATTTACCACCACACAACAATAGCAAATAGTTGTGTCCTAGCATTTTTTACCTATTAGGCCACTCCACTAAGAGCATCAGGTGTAGCCTAGCTAAAGTATAACTAACAAGATGAGTTGGAAAGTAATATTTGAAAAAGTAAAAAAAATAGACTCCCCACAAACTACTCTATATCAAAAGAAAAGTATGATATGTAAACAAAAAAGTTAAAAAAAATAGTTTAAATTTTTAAAACACTTGATTTTAGTTAAAAAAGTTTTCCATGTAATAAAGTTGTCCAGGTGGCTACCCATTTTTTTTTCTCTCTCCTCATTGTTGAGGAGAAAGAGTATTGAAACCTAAAATAACTACCTAATTGGGGAGGCTAAAAACATTGTTTTAAGTACTTTCTCCTATTTATTTTAACTATAGAGAGTCTACACTAGATGCTCTAACGCTTTGACGTATCATGAGACCTGTAAAACTGGAAAAATGTTAAATACTTTTAACCGAAATATTATCTTTTTGAGCTTACAAAACTTTTAACCGAAATATAAGATCAGTAATAAGCATGAATTACAGTATGAGAACTGAGAAAGTAAAACTAGTCGAAATTTCACACACGAGGAGATGACAAATGAGAACACAGGGAAATGTTTTCGAGTGGGATTCAACTTGGGCTTCGCTTGACTAGAAAATGCTTAAGATTTTGTCCTAATGGGCAGGGTTAGTGGGGTCAAAAGTCAGGGGTTCACGAACGGTTGCTCCCAAAGATTTTATTTGGGAGGTAAAGGATGAGGTTCGAAGGCATTTTCAAGGAAATGGCCATATAAATAAAATGATGCATTTGTGGGAGAGAAATTAAGAGCACAGTTGTATTGGGGGAGAAAATCTATTTGGAGAAATCTTGAGCACATAAATTAAATTAATGTTAGTGCGGGTCAATTGTTATTTATTATTAAGAACATCAGCAGCAGGATGGGTAACATCAGAAAAAAATCAGGTTTTCATGTAGCGAGCGATTACAAAAACTTTCTCGCTCCCATCGCCATCCTATGTGAGCCAATAAGAAACTACCACTTTTCACGTTTTTGATATCTCTAATATGTGGGCCGGCCCGTTTAAAAGCTATGTTAGGGAGGCTGTTGAAGTTACCACTTTTTTACCAAACTTTAATGCTGAGGTGACAGTGTATCTCACTCCGACTAATGTCATACCAAACCTTAATTAGGTGGGGTCAAAAAATCAAATAACTGCAGAAAAAGTACAATGACCCCAATTCCCCCTAAGAAATTTAAATCTCAGTGACCCCCATCCCCCTAGCTCTGCCACTAGAGCAAATCTCATTTAGGATATGGGAGTAAACTAAAATAAACTTGATAAACTCTTTGCAACTGAGAACTGAGTTATGCAGAAAAACTATGGAGCATCCCGTGAAAGTGAAATCTATGATCAATTTCTTCAATTGTGCAATCGGATTGATTCAGTTGATGTTCATCTAGGAAAAATACCTAACTTACTTTAGAGAACTTGTAGAATTTGTGCATGTACTATAAACCTTTGATTTTCTTTTCCGGTCATGGTAATTTTAATGGTGCATCAATATACGTTAAGATCATGGATTATAAAATGGCAAACCATTCTGGCTTACCGTGATATTTTCAATTTATCTCGGCTTTTTGGTCACTCTATTTTTTTATCTTTTAATAAAGGTAGCTTTATAAGCTACGATGGATTTTCGTAATTATAAGAGCATCTCCGGCAGTTGAGTGTGGGTTGAGAGAGATGGCCCACCATGTCAGACCCAAATAAAACCAACCCACACTCGACCCTCCAGTAGTGCTTACGTGGCGAATTTGGAGCTTTGGAGCAAATTTATAAAGTCCGCGCAGCGTTTTGAAGATAGCCGGAAGTATCGAATCTCCTCTCTTCACCTGTTACACCTCCATATCTCATAGAATTAAGAAACCCAAATCCTTATATCTAATGTTTGTAGAAACCTCAAAGCCTTGTAAGTAATTGCAATAGCGTGTTTTCCGGGAGGATAATATTCGCCAATACTTTTAGTAAGGATGATGTAATAATAAGCTTAAACAAACAAGATTTTACGTGGAAACTCAGTAAAGGCTGAGAAAAACCACGACATCGAGGATGATTTTGATGTAAAATCCAATAAGTTACTAGTAATTATAAGTTGTTGTGTGATATGAATGTAAGATGAATAAATAGTAAAGTTGTGGATTCGAATAACTCATTCTCTACCTGTTTTTATAGTAGATACATGCAGTTTTACAAAAAAAAAAAAAACAATTTTCTATCTCGGGGTAGTGGGCGAACTTTGCACGGATCTCCAACGGCTCTTTTTGACCAAGTACAACGGCTACTTTTAGTAGATCGAGAACCGTAGTCGCAAACGTCACATCCTCTCGAATGATGGAATGTCTTCGACTAATGTTTGTTGGTCTCTTGTTGTCAAATCTTGGTCGAGAACCGTGGTCGCGGACATGACATCCTCTAGAGTAATTGAATGTCTTCGACTAAGGTCTGTTGGCTTCTCTTTGTCGAATTTGGGAAATATGCTACAACAATCTCCCCATTCTCGACATAAGTATTTATGGTTATGTCGAGAAGAAATTAGAAGCTGAAGAGGTTGTCGAATGTCGCATAAGTCTTTATTTTGTTATTTTCAAGATAAAAGTCAAATGAATTTGGTCATGTATTTTACGAGGAACATTTAATGCAGAACATTGGACTTCATAATTTTTGGAGGGCTGGGTTATAAATAGAGGGATAAAGGAGTTATTGTTTGGCAGGTAAACGATTTTAAGCCATGATGGTAATGATGTTGCCCCGGCATGGCATGGCGAGTGGCTGGAGTTTGAAGATAGCATTTGTGATGACTATACAGAGGTAAACCTTGGTATTATATCTTTGTTGTTGTTAAATCTTGAACTGGTGGTTATGATGGTTGGGAGATTGAGGTAGAGAGCGTCGAAACACAGTGTGTCCATTGGAGTTAGTATCATTTGTTATTGTAGAAGGTTTTGGAGCTCATCAATTGTTTGGAGAAGTGGCCACTGCTTATATTGAAGATGACGATGCGAAGGCGGGTAGGAGTCATGCGGCTCTTATCAATATAAAAAACTTCTTACAATTTTCTGTTGATGTCTATTTGCATGGCACACACAGACAGCTATTTTTAGAAGTTCCCTGACCTAAAATTCATTGAGTTTCTTAGGATATCGTTGCCCTTGTCACCGGGGGATATGTCAGATTTTGGTAAAAAGAAGCACATAGCTTCGAATCCTTTATGTCGAATGATAGAACGTAAAATGTACCATGATGTAATGTAATCGAAGGAGTACGAATTGTCGAATGTAAAATGTAATAAAGTGTTTAATGAATGAACTTTGTTTAGATCTTGTATTGTATTTTTAGATGGTGATATCGAAGAAATATTATTAGCCGAATATAAGTATTCGAGGTAATTGATGTCGAGATAGATTTTTCTGAATGTATGCGAATTTCGAGGTTATGTTGTCGAGTTTATTAGATTTCGAATTGGAGTTTGTTAACTTTGTGGGGTTGAAAACAGTTTTCAAGGATGATTGATTTGACTTGGATGTATAGAGTTCCAATGCGAATTGAATGAATGACTTGATTGGTCATGCTTGGTTTGTATATAAATACCATGTGGAATCTAGGGTTTATTTGTAGGAGTGGAGATGGTGAGGATGAGGGCTCAGGTTCGGGAGTATGAGCATTCCAATTGTGCTTATGCGAAGTATTGGGAGTTGTTGGACATATATTTTGGGAAGAGTTGCGTAAACGGGCAAGTATTGGTGCCAGTGGAGCCCAAATATGAAGAGTTTAGTAAAGTAGAGGTGAAGGAGGCAAAAGAGGAGGTGTCGGTAAGATAAGGAGTCAAGCCAAGGCTTTTGTGAAGAAAAAAGATGGTTTGGCTGATTGAAGAGTTTGAAGAGTGCAATGAGTATTGCTGGTACGTAACAACTGAGTTTATCTGTAAGGTGTTATCCAAAATAAATGAATATATTTGTTGTCGATGTGTATGATTAAAATGTTCTCGAATATGATTTGACTTGTGTGAATGAATGAAATTTATTGATACAATATTTTATGGGTATGTTAATGATGATATTCGAACTTTGGGTAGTTGGTTGTCGAATAAATTTTAAATTTGAATTGTTGTTTAAAATCTTCTTGAGAATATAGAAAAATTAGAAATAAGGAAAAATGTATGTAGGTAGATGGAGACAAATGGCTAGGTGTTCTCCTATAAGTGATATTTTAGAGTATAAGGAATTGGATGTACAACATCTTTTTGATAAAATAGGTTGTGTTTGGCGAGGATAGATACATTAGAGGAGTTAAAAAGAGATATGGAAGAGTTGAAGCAACAGTACATGAGCCTGTTGGCTTTAAGAAGACAAAGGATCAAAGACTTCAAGAAGAGGCGAATAAGGCGTTATGCTCGATTACTCGAACGGTCGCGAAGTGGTGCGATGAACAGTCGCATGGGGCCTATAAATATCCCCGTGATAGGAGACTGTTCACATTTTACAAATTCTGAAAAAAGTTCAGAAAGTGCGGATTCCTTGTGCTCATCTCTAGCGTCTTTGTCAATGATTGGGAACGAGGAGATAAGTGTGCTGATTAAAAGGGATAAACATACAAAATAGAGGATACTGAGGCAGCACACGAATCCAAGGTTAGTAGTTTTCTTACATTCGTGTGATATTCTTTGATTCTGTTAAACCCTTTGTAGATGTAGACACAATAGTGCTAGTGTAGGAAATAATTATATTTTGAATTGATGTAGTGGAAGTAATTATGAAAATACTGCAGCAGGGTTGTGGGGAAATTGGTCGTGATATGGAGTGATGATGGTATGAGTGATGGAAGCTTTGCTATCGTAAAGGTTTAAAGGATGTTGCAGAAAGAGAGGTTGTTGGAAATGGGTGGCGATGAGTGGAGAGAGTGATTTGTGGGCATCACTCTTTTTACACGGCGCGACTGTGGAGGAATTCTAAATTTTGGGAGGGTTCGGTAATGGAGCGCCGGATTATGTGTGATGTGGCCGGGTTTTACGCTGGGGAGAGTGGAGTTTTAATTTTTTGAACTTGGTTTGTTTTGGCAGGAAGTAGGGTATGGCCGAATTGTCATCAACAAGCCTCGGTACCTGAACTTTGATAAGAAACGCCAGTGAAAGAGAAATAATTATCGATGTTAAGACCTAGGAAAAATAGTAAAGAAATCTTGTATCGAGAACTGAATGCAATAATAATGTATTCAAATAGTAATTTTGTTAAAAAATGGAATATGATTTTAGGTTCATAAAAATGGCTGAACCTATTCAAATCGACGATAAAAATATTTTTGGGAACCTTGCAGATGTAGAGCCCTTACTAATTGATGTAGCTGCCTATGTCCAAAAGTTGGGTGATAGGTATAGGGTGGGGTTAAGTAGCGTGGATGTGGCTAGTTTCGACCAGTTTAAGGCTACACCCAGAGAAGTCAAAGTATCTGATGAGGAGGGTACCGAGACAGATGTGGATCATGAGCTACAGGCTAGTGATCGAGAAGGTAGTGGTGGGGGGAGGAAGATGTAAGGATGATGATGAGGTTGTTATGGAGAGGATCCAGAAACAAGCGAGATTTTGAGTTTTAAAAAGAAGTACGGTATTCCGCAAGATATTAGGTTAGAGGAATATCAGTACGAAATGACTGATCAAGAAATTCCTTTGGATGGCATTCTTGTCCATCGAGAACAAATCAAAAAGGGTTTGAAGCTTCCTCTTCGAGCTGATCAGAAAAGGTTGTTGAATTTTTTCGATATGGCACCTGGTCAGTTTAATCCTAACGTTTATGACCTCTTTCAGGTATGTGGGGTGATAAATAGTCGATTAAAGGCCAGAGAGGCTGATGATATGTGCGTACTACACACTCAAACAAAACCCTAAGAAGTTAGGATATAGGTACTTGGTAAGGTTTTTGAAGAGACCTATGTTTTATGAAATGGTACCAATAGGAGGGTAGTATAGTGATGAATCATTGTGTAACAAGAAAGATCCGGGGGAGCCCTTGAAAAGAAAGACTGTCAATTTAGGTTTGTGGTTAGGTAATGTAATTATCGATGTTGTGGATTATTTTGTATGTGTTAAAATCATTGTGTAACTATTGTTTTTGTTTGTACAACTTTGAAGGAGATTGACAGGAGCTCGATCGTAAAAGAGAAGCTATACAATATCAGGAAGGGCTTTTACGGTAGGATTGACAACCTTGTTATCGACCAAAAGAAAGTCGATACTTTGTTTCAAGAAGCAGGGATAAAGAGATCGAGGGCTAAAGGAGCAAAGGTTCCGGTTGTTGATGGAAAGATGTCTGCGAGGAACAAAAGAGCTGTGGACTTGAGCTTGCCCCCCTAGAATCCTGCACTAAGTGGTTACACCACCGATTTTGTAACTGCAGAAAGGGATGCGATGCTGATTGAACAGTTCGGCAAGAGTAAGAAAAGGAGGGCGACTAGCCAGGTTGTTTTTCCCCTGCTACCCCCGAAGAGGGCTTCTCGAAGATCAACAGTCAAGGAGGGGGGAAAAATCGATGAAACACCAATTATTGTTCCTGATGGGCGACCTCCAAAGGCTTCGACAAGCACTCTGCTGAAGAAGAAGGTATCTTCGGAGTTGATGAAGAATAAATTTATCGAGGAGTCAGAAACTGAGGTCCAAAAGACTATGGATGCTTATCTGTCCGGGACGACTATGCTGGAGGAGGAAGTTGACAATGTTTTGTTGGGGCAGAAAGTTTGATGACTTTTCTCAGTAAGGGTCACCGAAACATGTCCAAGGTGAGGAATTTTTCTGTTTTGCTTCGATTAAAGAATTTGGGGACCCATTCGAATACTCATATTATGAATTTAATGCAGATGAAGAAGTTGTTGACCGAGGCTAAACCTCGCATTGCTGGTGTTGGTACTTTGGCAAATCAGCTACTTGCCTACAAGAATATTGAGAAAAAGCTGATGAAGGATTAAGAAGCTCTAATCAAGGAGAAGAAGAAGTTGGAGGCGAGGATGGGTAGGTATAAGCTCGGCGCCGGGAAGGCGATGGAAGTTGTTCTTCGCGATGCGAAGAAAACTTTTGAAAAATAGGTCGAGGAAATAAGGGCCGAGGTACTTTGAGCATAATGACCAGAGGTTATCATGAGGTACTTGACATGGCTGGTGTCACAGTCTTCGAAGGAAATATAGTATGAACATTTTGATTTACTAGAGCTGGGGAGAAGTTTTGCTGACTCATCTGAAGATGTCATTTTGCAACAAGCTATAATTCTATCGTCTTATTTTCTCTTTTTCCCTTTTTCAATTTTAATCATGTAAATATGACGAGCCTGCCCTTGTCTTTGCTTTTGGTCGACGTCTTTTCTTTTAGTTTCTTCTTCGAACTGGGCATGTGCAAGGTAAGTTCTTCTCGAACTTTGGAGTCAATATGCAGTGCTGAGGTGAATGCGTAAACGACAATCTTGGGATCTGAATTCCCAATCTTCCGTGTTTCTTGTAAGAATTGCTTATAAAAACTTGCTAATATTTCTTCTACACCCTGTTTGAAGAACAACAAAGAATCCACAGTTATATCTCGCTCCTTAGCATGAGCATAATTTGACTCGAAGTGACGCAGCAACTTGATGAATGTAGTGATAGAGCCTTCGGGGATACTATGAAACCATATGAGAGGTTATTCTTTTAGGCTCATGTTGAATAATCTCCATAACATGTGATCGAGTTTGAAGTATAATCTAACTGCAGCTCTGAAGTGTCGGACGTGGGTGAGAGGGTCAATGAGGTCTGCATACTGATTAAATTTTGGCATGCAGAAATTATCTGAAATGGGCATGACTTCGAGATAAGGAGAGATGGAATTTGTTTCGATTCTATTGAGAGCAAACCTTCGGCTTGGGATGTTAGAGTTGATGGCTTGGATCTTATTATTTAGGTCAACCAAGGTGATGAATTGTGATGGTAGATTTGGTGCGGCTATAACCTGTGGATCAAAGTCTTTCTGCCCTTCAGGTCCCAATCAGTCTCTCACATGACATCATACTGGAGGTGGTGAAGTTTGATGACGTGTACGGCGACTTCCACGAGTTTTCGATGATGAGGATGTAAGTCTAAAATGTCGAGAAGCCCTGATTGGATTTCTTTATCTAAATTGAAAAGTTCGTACTCGTTCTTCTCTTGCCTAGTTTTCTCTTTGGGTATCCCTGAAGCGATGATCACTTCGGACCTGAGGAGGTGACGCTTGATGGCCAGTGAGCCGATCTTGAGTTCTTAAAAAATTCTCCATTTCTTTTTGATGTGTTCAGCTCTGTTGGTCCAAGGCTTTTTTCCTTTCGTCTCTTTCAACTTGAAGAGCCTGGGCATAGATTCCTTGATCTTCAAGCCTTTGGACTCGGTCAGATTCCATTTATTTTTGAAGTTTGATTACTGTGCTGTGTAGATCGACGATTTTGGTATCCGGTTGACCTCGTGGTTCTTCAGCGTACTGGAGGCACTTTGGAGGCTCATGTTTGTCATCGGTCATCGGATTGCCTTTAGATCATAGGTGGTAAAGAAAAGTGGGGTATTCCCACAGATGACGCCAATTGTAATGGAGTGTATTCCGGAAGGATAATCTTCACCAATACTTTTAGTAAGGATGATGCAATAATAAACTTAAACAAACAAGATTTTACGTGGAAACTCAATAAAGGCTGAGAAAAACCATGACCTCGAGGATGATTTCAATGTAAAATCTAATAAGATGCTAATTATTGCCATTTGTTGTGTGATATGAATGTAAGAATGAATGAATAGTAAAGTTGCGGATTCGAATAACTCATTCTCTGCATGTATTTATAGTAGATACAAACAATTTTTCAAAAAGAAAAACATTTTCCTATTTTGGGGGTAGTGGGCGAACTTCGCGAATCTCCAGCGACTCTTTTTGACCAAGCACAGCAGCTACTTTTAGTAGACTGAGAACCGTGGTCGCAGACGTGACATCATCTTGAATGATGGAATTTCTTTGACTAATGTTTATTGGCCTCTTATTGTTGAATCTTGGTCGAGAACTGTGGTCGCAGACATGACATTTACTGGAGCGATTGAATGTCTTCGACTAAGGTCCGCTGGCTTCTTTTTTTTGAATCTCGGAAATATGCTACCATAGTAATGTTTGTAGAAATTCCATTACAACAATAGAAACCCATATCTTGGGACCAAATCCTTCTCTTTTCCTAAACAAGATCTTAATATGAGTTTCTACAAAATTTGAAATCATAAAAAAAAAAAATACAAGAGCCATGATCTATATCACAAGTGCATAAACTCCAAAATCTAAGATCTCCAAATACAACATTTAGAAATTGAAAAATGATTATGAAAATTCATAATTATTATGATATTTTGATAATATTACTTAAAATGTATGAAAATATGAAGGAAGACACAAACTTAAAAAATGATTATGGAAAAACAAGAAATAAATGTTAAATGGAAAAATGAGAATCAAGAAGTTTATTACAAAAAATACAAGCAATTCAATTATAAATTAAAGTTTAACATTTAGAAATTATCTCATAAAGTTACTAATGTGCTAATAGTCTAATATATATATGAGTGACGTTGTTCCTCAAAATTATTATTTTATTACTGTGAGTTGGTGTTATAAACATTACAATAGTATTCCACCTACGTCAAATGCTTGAAATAAATGTCATGGTTTCTTATGTGGTTCTCACTCTTGTTGAATTAAGTACGATGTAATCCCCATGGGTGGGCAACCACTTAAAACTATTACTCTTGCGCGCTTATCCGTGTAATGTTATCTCTAAGACTGATAATTCTTCCTTACCATGTCTGTACCTATAAGATGACGCATCAATGTACGGATTTGCATTACCAAAAAGACCCTCCAGGGTCGTTTTGCTGAGTATCAAAAATGGACGGATGTGGGTAATAACCCAATATACATCAAAAAGCTGAATATTTGTTGTAATGACCTAATTCTGGGATTCAAACTTAGCCTTTGCACCAAATATGTATAAAGCGCTTAAGAACAGTAAACAATAATCCACAAGATAATTTAGCGTGGAAAACCTTTGAATAGGTTAAAAACCACGACCTCTCTTTAGGATTTGGAGAAAGAGAACAGTAAACAATAATCAACAAGATAATTTCGCGTGGAAAACCTTTGAATAGGTTAAAAACCACGATCTTATTGAAGTAGCTAACTTATTAAAAAAAACACTCTGAGTTTATCGAATTTTGGAGTAAGGATTTTTCTGTATCCAATTGTCAGTCCTCATCTCTAGTTATCTGGTCCTATATATACGTCTTATAATATGATTGTTTGATGACCATTAAGATTCTTAAAGGTGGACGTTATAAAGTATATGTAAGATATTCTTTGGCCAGGAAGTGTAACGTTCTGACATCTGCTGTTGTGCAACGGCTTTATTGATGATTGTACACTTGTATAAAACGAGCTGTTAATACGGAGGTCGAAAGTGATGACTCGAACTAAGGAATATTGAATATGCCTTTAGTAGTGTTTCCTATATGCTAATGAGGTCGAGGATGAAGCTTGAGTCTAAGATACGAAATAAGCTATTACATTTGTAACCATAGTTTAAAAGGAAAAATCCCAAAATACCGCGATACATTCCCATTATTTACTAATAGATTAGGTAAATGTACGATACTTTGGTGGTTTATTACCATAAGGGTCTGTTTAGATACTATGCTAAGCCAGACTAGTCCAGTTCAGGACAAAGTTAAAAACACATGTTTGGCAAACTATAGTCCCTACGAATCAGGTTTCCATTTAAAATTGAGCCTAACTGCTTTCTCGATCCTATCATTGGAAGGTGTAATAAGCACGATTACAATTCTGGATCCTACAGGTCTGGAAGATTCATTAGTTAAAAGATGTCACCCCTTTTGAGTTATTCAGTCTAACTTTTCTTCAAACTTTTCTTCGAATTGTTCCTCATTGGTATCCGCGTTGTCTTCTTCCCAGTCTGGATCTTCTATTGGGAAGTCCGTAAGGAAGTCTACAACTATTTGAGCTTTTTTCAAAATATCATGGTTCAAAGAGAATGTCATGTTTGCCAAGAGTGACTGACCATTGTTGTATTCTTCTAGATTTTTCCTATTTGGATAAGATCTTTTGCAAAGGGTAATTTGTCACCACTCGAACTGAGTGTGCTTGAAAATACTGTCTTAATTTTTGTGATGTGTACACGAGAGCTAAATGTAATTTCTCGATCTAGGTATATTGGGACTCTGCTGGACTGAGAGTTTTGCTGATGAAGTAGACAGGTTCTTCTATCTTCCCATCAAGTCAAATGAGAACAAAACTTAATGATTCATCGGTAACTGTAAGATATATTGTGAGTTTATCCCCCTCGTTAGGCGCACTCTTCACTGGTGGTGATCATAAGTAAAGTTTGAGTTTCTGAAATACTGTTTCACACTCTGATGTTCACTCGATCTCAGGATCCATTTTAGACTTTTGTTTTGTTGTCCCTTCACGCAATAGGTTGAACAACCATCGACATCAATCTGAAGACTTCAAAACAAAACAATTTATTGCGGCAATCTTGCATGCTAATTTCTTTACTTCTTTCTTTATTTTTGGAGAAGACATAGATAATAGTGTGAGAATACGATCAAGGTCAGCTTTTATACCCCTCTTACTGATTAAATGACCCAAGAATTTTCCTGACTGGACCCCAAACTAGCTGTTTTTAGGGTTGAGCCTCATCTTGTAGAAACGGAGTATTTCAAAGGTTGTGCGTAAGTCTGTAATATGGTTCTTCTTTTTGAGGCTTTTATACAACATATCATCAATGTAGACTTCCATCATTTTTTCGAGGTGATATTTGAATATCTGTGTCATCAATCATTGATAAGTGGCTCCAACATTCCATAGACCGAAAGGCATAACCTTATAACAGTATAAGCCATGTTTTGTTATGAAAGATGCCTTCTCTTGGTCATCAGGTAGCATAGGTATCTGATTGTTTCCTAATGCGGCATCCATCATAGATAAAAAATTATGTCCCGCAATAGAATCAAAGAGATGGTTTATGATAAGAAATAGAAAACTATCCTTTGGAGTATGCTTGTTAAGGTCTGTAAAATCCACGCCCACTCTGATCTTGTCATTTTTCTTTGGGATTGCCACGATGTTCGAGATCTATTCTGAGTAATTGGTTTTTCCGATGAAGCCAACTTCGATAAGTTTGTCGATCTATTTATTTAGTTCTTCTCAGAGTCTTGGTGCTAAAGTCCTCTGCTTCTATTTGACAGCTATGGTTTTTTCTTTCAAATTGAGTTTATGGCAGGCCAGAGTTGGATCAATGCCCAACATCTCATGAAAGGTCCGAGCGAAGATATCACTGTTGTCTTTAAGGATTTGGATGAGGGAATCTCATTCTGCCATTGGCAGAAGAGTGCCTATGTATGTTTTTCATTTTTCTCCACTAATTTTAACATACTATGTTTTTTCTACGCTTGGAAGATGGTTTTCTGTAGAATTTACTATATAGTTTTATGTAGTGCATCCTGTTGTGTTATGTAATTTTTATGCGAGTTGTGGCTCCGAGAATTCTGAAATGATGACGATAGAATTTTCACATGCTCAGGCTAGCTTCTGACTTTCTCTGATCTCATATATGCCGCCATTCCACTCAAATCGCAGTGCCAAATGGCAGGTGGACGGAATAGCTCGCATATTGTGTAACCAGCAACGTCCCATTATCTCTAAATAATAGGATTTTGTATTAATAACATAAAAGATAACGTCAACTATTACGGGTCTTGTCGTGACAGGAAGTATAATCTTTCCTACGCGCTCTTCTTTAGATCCGTTGAAACCACAAATATTAATGTCACTAGGCTTGACTTTGTCGGCCAGTCCCATCTGATCAATCGTATTTTGAAAAAGTAATTCAATAACACTCCCAGTATCTATCATCATCGTGTTAAGTACTATATTTCTCAATTTTAGCATGATCACCAAAGCGTCATCGTGAGGATAGTTGATATGACGAACATCACAATCGTCAAAAGAGATCATGTTCGTTGAGAGCTGGACAAGGGAAGTAAATGAGCTTCTTTGTCTTTCATGGATAGGTCGTGACATTGGTTGACCAGTCGTCTCTTAGTTCTGTTTGATTGGTTGACGATCTGAGTCTCAACGAAGTGGAAGAGCGACATATGGTATCAGTGTTTCTTTCTTGTCGGCTTTTCGGCTTGTACAACTTATGTAGAAATTTGAAACTCTCGTTCTTATAGCTTTCGACGTCTTCAATGTACTCATGTATTCGTCCATTGGCGAGGATATATTCCAACAACCGCTGCAAGGTAAAGCAGTATTATGTATCATGATGTCTGACCTTGTGGTAAATACAATATGGTTTGGTCTTAGTGGGTTGGAGATTTTATACATTGCGGAAAAACCTATCCTTCTGTAGTAATGGATATATGATGGCTATGGTCACATTCATCTTGGGATGGCAGGGTTTTGGCAAATTGTTCTCCTTTCGAGGTCGCTCGTCATTAGGTCATGTACATTTCCTGTCTCCTCCCTGATCGACAGCACAATTAAAATCCTGGTTGGTGGACTGATCTCGAGCTGTTAATGTTGACTTCTAAGGTTTCTGTCTGTCGGACACCATTTTTTCCAGGTCGATATACCCATTGACTTTTATGATCATGTCTTCTAGGGTTGTTGGCTTGTTTAGGACGAGGTACTCTTTTGCCCTTCCATCAACAAGTAAGGCATTGATGAAAGCTGATATAATGATCTTCTGGTCGAGTCGATCTACTTTTTGAGCTAACTCTAGAAACTTTTTAGTGAATGTCTCGTATTTCTCTCTAGGCATCTGTTTAAGGCTGAAAATAGAGTATAGATTCTCATCTTTATCTCTGTTGCGTGAGTAATTTTTGACGAAATGTTTTCACAGCTGTTTGAAAGTTGTCATGGATCCTTCAGGTAGTGTATGAAACCATCGCAGAGGTTCTCCGAACAAGCTGGTGGGGAAGAGTTAGCAGAGAATGTGGTTGGAAGTAGAATGTAGGCCTAAAGTATCCTGGAACTCTTGGATGTGCTCCACTGGATCTATTGCTTTGTATTTGAGGATTTTCAGAGTATAGAACCCAGTGGGGGACTCGCCATCCAATAGCTCATGTACGATCGAGATCTTCTATAATATGTTGTGGATTCCTTCACTCGGAGTCTGAGCTTCAAGCATTTCTTTGATTTGTCTCTCGACATGTTCCTGAGTCATATATTGCTAAGCTGTGGTGGTCAGGCGGGTGACGTGTCCTTCTCCTGGATTATGGTTGCTACTCCCTTTACTTAGACGTTCTTTTGTTGGGACTCAAACTCTACGAGGTAGATTTTCAATCTGTCTGACTCCCGCTGGGCCGCCATCTACTTCCTGGTGAGCCTCTTAGATCGGGACGGGCTCCATCTCCTACTGATGATGGTTAGATCGAAGCGTACCACCTACATGATTACCTTTCGTAGGAGGTCATATTCTGTCATAAACAGAAATTTGTGAGCCTTCAGGTTGTATGGCTTTGTTCTTCAGAGCGGCGAACTGCTTACCCTGTAGAACCTTCAGTGCATCCGGTACACTCGCTAGTTGTTGCTCCAAAGCAGCACGCTTTTCAGTTTCAGGATTCAAAGTGGCCCGTAGATCTGCTAGTACGACATTTTCTTTTGCGTTAACTATCAGCGTGCTCTGACCTAGAAGTGACATTCTAAAAGGGGATGATAAGTGGTTTATGAGATAATGGGTTTAAAAACTTCATTCCCACAGACGGTGCCAAATGTAATGACCTAATTCTGGGATTCGGACTTAGCTTTTACACCAAATATGTATAGAACGCTCAAGAATAGTAAACATTAATCAACAATATAATTTAACATGAAAAATCTTTGAATAGGTTAAAAACCATAACCTCTCTTGAGAATTTGGTGAAAGAGAAGATGATCTTATTGAAGTTGCTAACTTATTAAAAATAGTACTCTGAGTTTTATGGAATTTCAGAGTAAGGATTCTTTCTTATCCAATTGTCTGTCCTCATCTCTAGTTCTCTGGTCCCATATATAGGTCTTATAATATGATTGTTTGATGGCCATTAAGATTCTTAAAGGTGGGCGTTACAAAGTGTATATAAGATATTCTTTGACCAGGAAGTGTAACGTTCTGACATCTGCAGTTATGCAACGGCTCTATTGATGACTGTACACTTGCATAAAATGAACTGTTGATGCGGAGGTCGAAAGTGATGACTCGAACTGAGAAATATTGAATATGCCTTTAGTAGTATTTTTTGTATGCTAATGAGGTCGAGGATGAAGCTTGAGTCCGAGATACGAAATAAGCTATTACATTTGTAACCATAGTTTAAAAGGAAAAATTCCAAAATACCGCGATACATTCCCATTAATTACTAATAGATTCGGTAAATGTATGATACTTTGGTGGTTTATTACCATAAGGGGCTGTTTAGATACTATGCTAAGCCAGTCTAGTCCAGTTCAGTACAAATTTAAAAACACATGTTAGGCAAACTATAGTCCCTACTAATCAGGTTTCCTTTTGAACGAGTCTGCTCCATATTTCGAGGAAAACTAGTAATTTATTGGAATGAATAATACTCGTTTCGCAACAGAGCGATTTTCAAAATCTAATTAAAATCGCGATAAAATAATAAAGAGTTCACATACTTATCAAAACAAGAGAAAGAACTCTACGAAGAGAAAGTCTGTACTTCCTCTTTCTTCTTCATTAATATTTTGCCACTAATACACATCGACCTCTCACATCAACTGTACTTTGTCTCTCCTCAATTAATGTTTCCTATTAAATCAGTTCATTTCTCCTCTCATTAATATCTCTCTCCCACACACACAATCTGATCTAGACCTTCTTCTTCTTTCAATCAATTTGAAACTCTTTGAATCAAAACAATAAGACGAAAGATGCCTACCAATCAGGGATTCCATGATAACACTCCTGCTATTATCATGAGCTCAAAACAGATTTTGTATGCTATCATAGAATATTAACGAGGGAAACAAAAAACTACATGATTTAATTTTGACAAGTTTTATGTAATTCTGGTTTGATTTATGATCTTTATGGCATCAATGTCGAATTCAAGCAATAATGATCAATCACCATCAGCATTAACTGGAATGGAGAATGGAGAGTTAACACCTCAGAAGATGGGAAATCATAAGAATTTTGAGTCAAATGAAGAGGGGAATAAAATCAATCAAACAAGAGCAGGTATTGTTCGAACAAATGCCAATTACACCTTAGTTGTGAAAGAGTCCTTGGTGAAAGAAAAATTTCTTGATAGAGATGACTCAACTATGCAAAGGAGCATCCCAACCACAAATGAAGCTGCAAACACATTGAACTATGCATGAATTGTTAGGGGCGATTATGAATCCAAAGGAAGCATGAAGCTGGAATATTATGAACCATCCTTTAGCATGGACATAGGTAAATTTGTAGTTAAGTGCCCTCAAGAAGTGATTGAAGAGGGTATATCTCAGTGGAAATAAACAATTATAGGATACTTTGTGGGAACATGAATACCTTTTCATAGGGTTAGAGATAGAATAAGATGGTTATGGGGAGTAAAGGGTTCTATCAAGATGTTTAAATGATGTAAAGTGCCTTTGTGAACTCCCAAAATCCTTTGAGGCTTAAAAGAAACAGCAACATCGTTGGCATTCAAGTCCGATTCAACTATTCTGCTTGTGTATTTTTGACATCCTTTGCTCAAAGGTTACTATGTCCCAGAAGGCCAATTTGATATTTCTTTTCTTCCTCTTGCGGAAGCTCGTTCTTCCTTATTATTCATTTACTCTCTTTTGTATCATTCTTCAACTTACCATGTTCATACCGGAAGCTCAATTAACAGCTTGGGTTGTGTGTTATGTGCCTGAAGTTATGTCCATTAAAAATATCATCCCATTACCAAAATCATTCCCATGTATAGTTCCATACCTTTTGTTTGAGAACACCATGTGTGTCACAAAGTTCAATGCCATGACATCAGGACTGTTCAAATTTGGAAGTTCTTATGAGTGGATAGTTACTAAGAAGTTGGGTAGGTCATCGGAGGCCGACTTGGTTTCACTCGTCGAAAAGGAATCTGAAAATCAAGTAAGCTTGGGTTTACATAGGGCATCTCCAGAATCAGGTCTACTTGAACTGAGCACATTAGAGATGACAAAGAAGAATGGGAAAAGGAAGCAAAATTGTTTGTTCAGGAAAGAAATTGTGCTTGATTTTGTTCTTTTAACTGCATTAGCCAGAAGCTTGTTATCTACTCAAGGTATACATTTTTACTTCTTGCTGTTTGAATGGATCAGTTTCTTGGTGGCTGGTATCGGGGAGTAGGTAAGTTGACTCGCTTGACTCTGACGACTTTTCTATTGTGTGGCGAAGGTGTTGAAAATACATACAATTAACTATGATCAATATATGAACATGTAAAGGAGATTAAACTACCTACTCTTTGAAAATCCCCTGTTCTTTAGTGGAGTCTTCTTTTGGATTGGCTAAAGACCTCAATGGGATGGTTTTCTTTGTTGCAGCCCCCAAGAGAGACTTCCTCTTTATTTAACCTGATAGGGTCAGAGTGGTCTTCCCATTATACCCTCAAACCTTAATAAAAAGTAACACTAAGTCCCACTTACCTTAACACGATATAATAATTGGGCACAACCAATAACACCTATACGACCTATTAACATGTGTGCTCGTGAATCGGAAAAATAGTGCCGGTATAGATGAAAAATCCAGCAATCTCCCACCCGCCACTAACTCAATTTTAAGAAAAATATTTTTAGCCTGATTTACGGTTTTTGTATGAAAAGTGGATGGCCATCCTTTGTTTTTTAAAACCATACATGATAATTTGTCGAAGGCAATGTTACATCAAACTTGACTGTTACTTTATGACTACAAAGATGGCTAACACAGTTCATGAACAAATTCTAATCAGGCCTTTGAGCACATGCCTAATTCATATCGTGGACATCAGGCTAGAAACCTCAATAACTTTCATGTATAATTTCTTTACTGATGGAGTTTAGCGTGTGAATGGCTAATGCACACCTTAATGATGTAATGGTATATTTCCATTAGTGTCTTGCAACATGTGTTTACCGGACACATGTTACTTTAATACTTAGACAGACCGTCATGCGATTACCATCGCTCATACTGAAATGAAGGCCAAAGGATGTGGAGCCTACCCATATCCAGCCCAAGCAAACTTTAGAAACCTTTCAGTATTCTCTATAGGCACTTGATACTTTGATAACCGTCATGTGATGAAATCATTTGTATCTAAAACTTTATTACAATTGCATAATTTAAACTGAATATGCGCACATATAATAACGGATCCAAATATAATAATAGCTAAATAATCAAAATCAAATCTGAATGCCAACCAAAATAATAATCATGAATAACTCCCACATGGATAAAAAAATCCTAATGCAGTAACAGTACCTAATATAAACCAATAACTACTCCCACGTAAAAGAACGATCCTCAAATAAACTAGCAAAATTTGAGTCAGAGTAGCCCAAAACCATAAGCTCATCCAATCTCCTATAAACCAGTTTGTAATATCATGTCATCTTTAAATAATTGAACCTTTCCTTTAGTCTCAAAATCTTCGGGTTGGTGCATATAAATCTCCTCGTTGAGAGGTCCATAAAGAAAGGCTGTCTTGACGTCCATTTAGTGAAACTCCAAGTCAAAAATGCGTCGTAAGAGCCAAAATTATCTGTAATAAATCCTTCTTTGAAAATGGTGAGAAAGTCTCATCAAAGTCAATTCCTGGATGCTGCTTGAAACCCTTCGAAATAAGTCTCGCTTTGAAACGCTCAACCTTCCCTACAGAATCATGTTTGACCTTAAAGAACCATATGCATTCAACTGCCTTAGATCCTTCAGGTAAATGTATTAACTCCTACACAGAGTTGTGAGACATAGAATCCAATCTCGCCGTCATGGCATTACGCCACTGATCTGCAAAACTACTAGTCATTACCGTACTTAAAGATACTGGATCCTCAAAATCTAATAAATCCCCTTGAACTAAATAAAGATGGTAATCTAAAGAAATAGTTGAATGCCTCTCTCTAGAGGATCTCTGAGTAGGAGCTTGGGGCTGGGCTGGAGGTAGAATGCCAGGAAGCTGAACTGTAGCGGATAGAGGAAAAAATCTGAGTGAGAACTAGTGCTACGATAGGGTCTGGAACAGGGTCTATAATAATAGATGAGTCTGAAAACTGTACCGATCACAGTGTTAATATCAGATAAACGCGGAAGCATAGCAACACTGATTTGAGTAGCAGTTGGACTCTGAGTTTCAGAACCCTCCTCAAAGATAAACTCTCTATGAAAAGTACTGGTAAAGTGATCTCTCTCCTTTATAAAATGAGCCTGAGTACACTCAACAATCTGCATGGGTCAAGAAGGACAATAAAACCTAAAACATATCGATCTCTTAGGGAAACCAACGAAGAAACAACTAACTGTCCTCGAATCTAACTTTTCGATGTTCGGGTTAAACAATTTTGTCTCTGCAGGACAACCCCAAACACGTAAGTGATTAAGGCTATGATTTCTCCCAGTCCATAGATAATCCAGGAGTAGTGTACTGGGCTGCACTACCCTGATCCAGCAAAAACTAATAACATAGTCCCTAATGTTGACCGTTTTGATCGATCTTACCATAATACTCGCCTCCTCGATCTGACTGAACATCCTTGATCTTTCGATTTAACTATTTCGTAACCTCTAACGGGAAAGTCTTAAATGAATAATTAAGATATATACAATATAACCCATCAACTAGTAAACCAGAACAAATAATGGAATCATGAAGAATAATGTCAAAACTACTATGTCTAAAATTAAAATAATAATTGAAAAGAGTACAGCAGAGAAATTGAAACCAGAGATCGTCTCATCCAAGGAACATAAAAGGTGTCTGTCAAATCTAAAGTAACACGTGTGTCTAAAACCAAGCCAAAAAAAAAATGCCAACGAGCTCAATGGGAATGCTTCTTACATCTCCCGAGAAAACCTGCTCTTCAGGCCTTGCCAGCCGCCTGTTGATGAACCCTTGTGGAGAATTCAAAAATGTGAACAGTTGCCCCAGAATCTGACCGCCAAGAGTTGGTGGGAACATTAACCAAATTGGATTCAAAGCAAACATAAATGTGTGAGCGCACATTTCCACTGTTGTCATACTTCAGCGATAAAAATTGAGATAAGTTACTATACTACCTTCCCTTGACAAAACCCTCAAACTATTTCTTAATGACATCTAACAGTTCTAGTGAGAACAAAATCAAAATCAAGGTAGCCTAGGGCAATAGTAAGGTCTCAATATTAGTCAATTGGTTCTGGATCATAGGGTCCATAGTTGCATGAACTAATAACTTATATTAGGACGTGTACAAATTAATTTTATTGCACGTTTAGCTTGATCTTAAATAAAAAGTCGATAACTTGATGTTTATAATCTCAATCCTACCTGGGGTTAGGATGGTCGAGTCAGAGTGTATATAATATTTAAGGTATTATTTTTTTTACTCTACGGGTTCGGCGATGTATCATCGAATCCCTCATTTGAGTGGTGATTTGACATACAATGCCCCCAAGTTGGCGATCACTCACGCTCAAGACTAGACTAGCCACTTACAGTTTGACTCAAGATACTTCCTCACTTTGGGCCGAGGGTTATCCTCATCTCCCCATATCGTGTAGCCTACCTTGACCCACTAATTAATTAGAAGTTTCTTAGCCTCATTTGGATGGTTTAATAGTTTCAAGTTTAATTAGTGCAAAGTAGTTTTAATAAGACTTTACAAGAGAATCTTAACATTATGAGAAACATTAAACTCCATAGACAAAACTTCTTTGGGTGTATTTGCCCATTTTATATCCCGCCTTCCTAACGACTACTTGATCTCACTTAAACCCCATTGGAGATCCTTGGGCATTAAAACCCTATATCATGAATGATATATCATAGCTTATGCCATATATTATCCAATTAATAATAAATATTAATGATTTACTGTTTAATTAATCACTAAAGATTTATTGTTATCCTTTAACAGGGTCGTTATACATTGGATATTCCCATACTAGAGTTTCTTTTTGATAACTTGTATTTATGTTAATGTTCAGCTAGCTAACATATAACAATAATTCCAGAGATTCAATGTAATCATAAGCAAAACAGATATAAAGTTTCATCTTTTTTTAACAGTAAGTAAGAGCCAAACTTAATACAAAATTTGTATATTTCACGATATAAGACAAAAAATTACTCGGTAAAGAACCCCAAAATTCATGAGTTAGTATTCTAATATTCGACAACTCTTCAGCTCGAATCACCTTACCGATCACCCCCACACATGAACAGCAAGGATGATTACATAAAATTGAACAAACCCCATACAAAAATTTTGCTGAACAGTTACAGTAGCAATTGAAGAGCGATTGCGAAGCGAAGCAGACGTAACAACGATTATGTTTCTAGCAATAACGAGACTAAGATGCATACAAGGATTACCCCTAGACTCAGTCTTACAGATGCAACTCCAGTGAGTGTTGCAGATGAATTCGAGACGAGAGATGCACGGTGAACAGACTTCACGGTAAATTACCTCCCCACAATTCATCCCTCTCCTCCCTCTAAAAAACCCAATCTCAAACTCCCTTCAATAACACATAAAAATAAAGAAAACCAACAAACCCCAAAATCAACGCATTTATAAGATTTAAACGCCGATTGTTGGAAGTTTTGGGTAAGGTTAAAGAACGACGCTAAACTAAATTCATCAACAGCCATAACTCTGCGCATCGCCTTTGAAAGATTTCCCCAATGATATATTAAACTCAGATTTGGTCAAATTTAGGAATCATCAACTTGCTGCAACACCATGTGAGCACTTCAATCCCATCTAGTTGTTGTCTCCAAATTGGAAAATTATAATATACTACTAGGGTGATGAGAAGAAGATCAGAACAGTGTGAATTACGAGGTTATGGTGGGTCTAGGGGGTTTGTTGTGATTTGGGGATCTCTTCATCCTTTACAAGATTCAATACAAGGCAATTGATTTAGAAAACCTTGTTCATACAAGATATAGAGGAGGAATTTAGGTCTAATTCAGTATAATTTGGGATGAGAGAGGGGAACTGATTCGACATAATTTGAGAGAGAGATGAACCTTAATAGTTTTGGGGATGATTTGCAATAAAACCTGAACAGTGAGATAGAGACTCGGTGAACTGCAAGCAACTCTTTTATCTTCTTGAATAGTGAATAATGGATAGTGAACAGTGAACAACAGGAAACAAAAGCCATTAAAGTACAAGTATAGAGAAACAATTTATGAGAGCAATTATTTAACCATAATAATTTGTATCCTGGCTCTGACACCAATTGTTGAAAATACATACAATTAACTATGATCAATATATGAACATGTAAAGGAGATTAAACTAACCTCTTCTCATGCTCTCTGAAAATCCCATGTTATTGAGTGGAGTCTTCCCTTGGATTGGATGCAGACCTCAATGGGATGGTTTTCAATGTTGTAGCCTCCAAGAGGGACTTCATCTCTATTTAACCTAATAGGGTTAGAGTGGTCTTC
Source organism: Kingdonia uniflora (assembly GCA_014058105.1). Lineage (NCBI taxonomy): Eukaryota > Viridiplantae > Streptophyta > Magnoliopsida > Ranunculales > Circaeasteraceae > Kingdonia > Kingdonia uniflora. The sequence goes on from JACGCM010001560.1 coordinate 3,402,996, forward strand.
CCATTATACCCTCAAACCCTAATAAAGAGTAACACTAACTCCCACCTACCTTAACTTGATGTAATAATTGGGCACAACCAATAACACATATACGACCTATAAACATGTGTGCTCGTAAACTGGAAAAGTAGTACCGGTATATATAGAAAATCCAACAAAAGGCTCTTCTGTCGACTTGGACCTTAGGGTTACAACATAATTATTCCAATAATTACGACATGTTTACGGAATAATGGGGAAAAAAAACTCTGACGCCGTTTAATTTTTTTAAAATAAAGTTATGCATGTCTATTCAACCTATATATTGTTGTGCTTGTCGCGGTGAACAATAGGCTTATCATCGAGAATTTAATGAAGTATGGCCACTTTTTATTTGTTGTCTTACCTTACCTATTTTTCCACTTGGAGCTTTTATGGTGGAAGTGCTCACTCAAAATAAGTTAATGTCTGAGATGGTTGTTGTTTGTCTTCATGTAATGATTACCACTCTGCAATCTTGTATCCAGTGTTTATGATTCTTGGGTTTGATTCTCCTATTCTGGCCGACATTACGTTAATGCTCTTTGCTAGTACCGTCTGGTTGAAGTTGATGTCATATACACACACGAGTTATGATGAGTATTTTGTTATAATTGTGAGTACATGTATTGATGTTTTTAACAAAGTTAATTTGAGTATTTTATTAGAAAAAATAATTTAATAATTATAAGAATTGGTTTATGATACAAGTATCCAAACAACATACAAGTCAGAACCAGGATAATAGGCAAAAATGACCAAACAACATATTAAACTGAACTAATTCAGGTTTTTACATATCCAAGATAGGCCAGCTAGGTTTATCCTTGGCTGGCTCAAAAATTTAAGTATCCAAACAGCCTCTAAGGGTATAAGAAATCACTGATAATATCATATTAAAAAAAAATTTACCTGCTTATCGGACAGTATTTTAAAAAATGCCCTGGCATTTTAAACTATGGTTAAGATTAATTTTATTTACCATTAAAAAGTTCCTTCCAGTTCATGTTCCAGTTTCCCTTAAAAAGTTAAACAAAAACAATGATCTTCTTCTTCATGGCCAATATCTTCTTTCAGTTTATGTGCCGGTTTCCCTTGAATACGGTACCGTATTTAATTGTACCGTATCTCTTAAAAAGTTGAATAAAAAAAACAATATATTAAATTAGGAGATGAATAATAAAATCTCAAACGGTGTGGCAAACTTTGATAAGAAGAGATCAAAAATTTTTCCTCCGTTTCCCTTAAACAGTTAAACAAAAACAACCTCCGGTTTCCCTTAAACAGTTAAACAAAAACAATGATGAATCTTCTTACGCATACAGCATTTGAATTTAATTGTGCAAAGTGTGAAACATTGGATAATAAGTCAAACCCCAAACCCCAGAATTGAATATTTCGTTGACTGACAAAAAACAATACAATATATAAACTTCTTGAACCTTGAGTCGTACATGTGCGCCACGTACAGGGAAGACAGTGGTACATATCACGCGGTGTGGGACCCAACACCGCGTCGTAAATCCACCGTCGTAATTTTCTCTCATGCAAATGCAAAAAAAACCCTAAACCGCGTTCTAGAAAAAATGTCCCACAACACGCGGTTTCTCATTGAATTTTATGCGAAACTTATCAACGAAGTTTCGTGATATTTATGACATTTGAGATGTAGACGTGTGCATGACGTCACTGGTACGTAATGGGAACAAATGGAAAAAAGAGGAGAAAAAATAGTAGGAAGAAAAGAGAAAGAAGAGATCCTCTGTGTTTACGCGTTGACAGATACATAAAATTCGTAGATTAAGACCAACACTTTACACCATTATATAGGTACACTTCAATCACAAATTCCATTTTTTTCCTCTTTCTCTCTCTCTCTCTCTTTCTTAAACCCTCTCTTTGACATGAACACATACTAATAAAACCCTTTTATCAACATCTCTCTCTCTCTCTCTCTCTCTGTGTCTAGAGATCTATGGAGGGTCATCAACATCATCAACATCTACAGCAGCAGCAACAGATGAGTGTGAGCATGGATACAGGAGGAGACAGGATACCACAATGGAGTCTCCAAGAGACTAAAGAGTTTCTAATGATACGAGCGGACCTAGATCAAACATTCATGGAGACTAAGAGGAATAAGCCACTTTGGGAGGTCATTTCAACAAAGATGAAGGAAAAGGGGTTCTATAGAAGTGCGGATCAGTGCAAGTGCAAGTGGAAAAATCTTGTTACAAGATATAAGGTCACACATATTTACATTTGTAGTTTATGTGTCCTTGTTTTAAATTATGCCATATTTTTGTTAGGCGAAAAGAAGTTGAAGTTAGGCAATATATCTAATTAAAGGGGAAAAGATATGTCAACTACATAAAATATGTTAGTTGAGAGATTATATCATTTTCAAATATGCATGATGAACATTACCTACACCAACACCCTAAAAAAATATGCCAATTTACACGATTACACAAAGCATAAATACTGTATTCTGATTATCCCCTCAAATTGATGGAAAAGTTTCAATTTTCAGATTTCTCTGGAGCAGAATGACAAATTCTAGTGTAAGCGAATAAATATTTCTCAATCTTAGTTAAGCACAAAGTCTAGATATTATGAATAAACTTCATGATATCAAGAACCCTAGCTAGGACATTAAGGAAAACTCCATTGTGAGACTAATGATAGACAAACTCACATTTACCTTTACTTTTTCTTTCTTCTCTATGTTGTAAGATGTTATATTATGTGGTTTACAAATACACATGAAAACTAGCTATTCACCAAAACATCCTAGAAATAAGCCAGTTACACGAGCACAAAGCGACTATATTATGAGGGGAAGTTTTAAATTACATACATCTCAGGAGATCTAATGTAACCCATTGCAATAGAATACCTATTTTCCAATCGTAGTTAAGCGCAAGGTCTCGCTATCTTGAATATACTCCATGATAACAAGAATACTAGCTAGGTATGAATGAAAATCCCATTTTGAGACTGAAGATAGTCAATTCTTAGTGAAACTCGCGTATGGTGTATCTCAATGTTCTCTTCTTTTATGTGTTGAAGGGAAGCGAGACAATGGAGCCAGACATGATGAGACAACAATTCTCCTACTATAACGAGCTCCAAGCTATCTTCGCAGCCAGAATGCAAAGGATGGTATGGTTAGAAGCTGAAGGTGGTACAAGTAGTAGTACAAAAAAAAGAGTAATGCGTTTATCCTCCGATGAAGAGGATGACAACGAAGAAACGGATGAGGATAAAAGCATTAAGATCAAGAAAAGAAAGGGTAAGAGTTCTAATCCTAGTACTAGTGGTCCTACTAGTAGTAATAACAACAATGTGAAAGAAATGTTGGAGGAGTTCATGAGACAACAAATCCAAATGGAAACTCAATGGAGAGAGATTGTACAAGCAAGAGAAGAAGAAAGGAAGTTAAAAGAGATGGAGTGGAGACAAAGGATGGAAGCGTTAGAGAAGGAGAGGATATTGATGGAGAAGAATTTTAAAGAAAGAGAAGAGCAAAGAAGGATTAGAGAGGAAGCAAGAGCAGAGAAGAGGGATGCTCTTATTACAGCTCTTCTAAACAAATTAGCACGCGAAGATATGTAGCTAGCTTCTTTATCTTGTGGAGATGTTGATCTGATAATTGTTCTTTGGGGTTTTTTGAGAGAAACTTGTGAAGTTTTCTTTTAATTAACCCTCTCGTTTTTGGTATTTAGATTACATTATATATGAGAAGAATTATTTCATTTGAATTCTTTTGCTTGGAAAAGCCGATTTTTTTTGTTTTGTTTTTTTGTTTTTAATTCTGAACATTTTTTCTGATTACTAAATCTGAACCGTAATAATACCGTCTTTTTTTTGTCTTCCTAAATCTGAAGTCTAAACTAACAAATTCTCAAAATTACCCTAATCTGTAATTTTTTTCGACTTTAAAAAAGATCTTACAAATTACATTAGCATAACTCTTCTTTGCAAGGAGCAGCCAATATCAACCTCAATCAAATCTCCAATTTAAGAGAGCAGTGAAAAAAATCAATGAGCCAAACATAGAATTTGATTAAAAACTCAAATATTAGTCATCAACCGATACCAAAATCAACTTGTGTAAAAGAATTATTGACACTACCAATATTAATAAATATATTCGACATACTTTTGAGATTCGAGCTCTCTTAAATTTTCATCTTCATCTCTTTCTTGATTATAATCAACAATTAAACTTGAATTTCTATATCTCTTCCGTTTGGTTAATGTCAACCTATCAAAATCACTTTTATTTCAAACAATAAACTCTAAATAACCCACAAATATGATATAACTTGGTTTTTTTTTTTTCTTCCAAATTAAACTAGAAAAGTAAAGATGTTTACCGCAAATCCATAGCTCAAAAGCTTGATTTTTTTTAGATTTTTTTTACAAACAAGAAATCTTAAAGTTATAAAGATGTAGGTAAAGATGGAGTAAATTGTTTTGGATATGGAGGTTTTTAGAGAAATAAGAATAAAAATATCTCATGTTAATTCAAGGAAGGGTAGTTTTGAAATATTTAAATATTAATTATAAACAACAAGCTCTGCCAACTTTAGCAAAATGGTTGTCAATAAGCTAGAAGTTCAAACTTATTCTAAGTCATAAAAAAGAGGGTGCAAAAACTGAAAAAGGGGTTGCCAAAACTAATAAGTTCTTATTTTGGAAAAAAAACAAACCCAACTTATTTTATTTTTTTGGAAGGTGGTAAGCCGCCGGTTTTAAGGATCTGTAACCACAGAGTAACCAAGCCTCTTGAAGGGCTTCCAAAGCCCGAAGACAAACACAAGCCTCCGAAGAGGTACAAAGCCGGAAGACCACAAAGCCCAAAGGATGTCCACAATTCTCACCCATAAGGGTTCGAATTCATGACCTCTCATGGGGTGGAGAGTTACATATCCATTGGTAAAACAAATAGTTGTTAAATATGTAGAATAAAATAAGTAGAATAAGTAAGCCCATGCATCATTGTATGAAATCAGTTAATGTAAGCAAGCGAATGCCCATCCATTACCGAATATATCTTAGCACATTCTTTAAAATGCGATAGAGATATCTATTTAATCATACATTATTTAATTAATAACTATTTAGATTTTAGATGATGGAAAGAAATTATATTTTTTCTATGTTTACATGGATTTGCCTCAAAGCGTACAATATATATTTTTGCAAGTAATTAAAGCATATCTAACAGAGAAGATATGATATTCCAGTTTTGGATAATATCTAGAATTGCACACCATTTTGCTCTAAAAGATTTCAATTCTGTTTTTTTTATTAAACTTGCGACCCACAATATTATTTTGTGTGAGAGAGGAGATTTTTATTTAAAATTAAGACCTACAATGCAATTTTATGAGAGAAAAAAAAAAAAAAAGATAACAAATATTTGTGGAGACCCACAAAAGTAATATGCATATATCACTCACCAAGTTTCGGATTCACATACTTTGGAAGGGTATGGGGATGAGTATGCTGAACACCATACCTCTATTGTTGGCAGGAGTTTTTCCTAAAGTATGTGAAAAGTGTAACAACATACCATGTTAGAGATGCTCTTATACGCTTATCCTTCCCCTTAATTTAAGCATAGGGCTCCTTCATTGGGCTAGAACCTAGTAATCATGAAACAAATTAAGATGAGCATAGGGCATGTGTGTTATGGTCGTTTCAGGTTGTGAGGTATTTCTTAAGTTAAATTGATACGGCGACCAAAACCTGAGAAAGTGAAAAAAGTCACGAATTGTAAGAACATCTCCTAAAGTACCTCATTCACTTGGTTTTTGAGGTGCCACAGGATTTTTCACAATCCAAGAGTATTTCACTCACTTGGTTTTCATCCTCAAAAAGCAAGGATGAGCTGTGTTTTTTTGCATTCCGATCGGGCGCTCAAGTGTTGGGCGTTTGTTTGTTTGTTTTTAATCGGGCGCCAAAAATTTTGGCGCCCAATTGTGTTTTTAAGAAAAAAATCAAATCGAGCGCCTAATTGGTTTTTTCAAAAAAATAAAAAAAATCTCAAATCGGAGCCCGATGAAAAAAAAAATCAAAAGATAAGATACACGTGCTCAGCATTTAGGCGTCTGTGTAAAAAACCAACTGAGGTACTATTGGATGAAATTGGATCTCACTCAGTCGAATTTGATTTTTTTCACTCAACTGGGTGAGGTACTGAGATGCTCTAAGAATGGGTGATACTAATATCAATAAGATAAATGAATAATTTCCCTAAACAATGGCATAATTTACACTTTTATAAATGCCATCGACATTTTGTTCCAAACGTCATATATGATTGGGAATATGTAATTCAAGGTACCAAACAACGTAGTTCCAAAGTGTAAGAGCATCTCCTAAAATACCTTACTCAGTTAGGTGAAAAAAACCAAAAAAACCAAAATCCAACTGATAGAGGTCCAATTTCATCTAATAGTTCCTCAATTGGTTAGTTGATTTTTTGTAACAAGCGCCTATATGTTGAGCGCCCAAATTATTATTATTATTATTTTTCAATCGGGCTTAAGTGTTAGGTGGTTGATTTGAAGAAAAAATAATTAGGCACCCAATTAGAAAATAATAAGACGCTCAACACTTGGGCGCCCAATCGCGACCTAAAAAAGTTAGGCTCAATCTTGTTTTTTAGGATGAAAACCAAGTGAGTGAGCTATTATTGGATTGCAAAAATCCAATGTGGCACCTCAAAGACCAAGTGAGTGAAGTACTTAAGGAGATGCTCTAATAAGCAGGAATGAACATATCAAACTGGGACAGACTGACAGGAAATAACGCTGTTATGATATCTCACTTTTGAAGAAAAAAAATTACTAACAATCAAAGCTAAGTAAATATGGTTAGCTACAAAACTAGTGAGCACTTTAAACATCCACAAAGCTATTCGCCAAGTACATAAGCAAAATTTACGTCAAAGTGAAATGGTGTATAAAAGAACTCGTGATTGTACTTGTGTAAGAAATAAAAGAGAAAACTACCTATAGAAGTTGGGGGAATATCCCCGGGGATTTTACTCTTCTTCAGAACCTGAATCTTCAGAGCTCGAATCACTTCCTTTCTCGTGGACTACACCATTAGCAATTTCCCCATTTTTCTTTGTATCTTGTTCATCCTCATCGTCACTATACTCACTCTCGTAATCATCATATTCCTCTTCTTCATCGTCTTCTTCCTCCTCGATTCCATCTTCTAGAGCTGGTCCCTCTTCTGCTGCTGCACCCAATCTTGTACCTGCTCGATTTCGTTTCAAAACTTTAACTTTCAAGTTGGTTTTCTTGTCACAACCAATCCATGAATCACACAAACAGAAGGACGTAAGATTGTAGTTCCCTTCCGCAGGGGCTTGGAATTTGCCCATTACGAGCCTTGATCCATTCCTGACTTTCTCAACTGCTCCTCTAACAGCAACACTTATCTCTTTTAAGCTTGCCCCAGATCCCTCTTTTGCCTCTTGAATTGCTTTTGATGCAGCTGTAATAGCTGCAGCTTCGTCCATAAAACTAACTTTCTGCGACAACCACACATCGTTTGAAACAGGGTCTGCTAGGAGGAGCCAAAAGTTTTCTTCCTTGTGGAATGGGAAGTAGGGAGCATGGGGAAGCGCACCAATAAGGCCATTCCTACGATTCAGTGTGACCCAAGCCTGCATAGTTACTACGTCGCCCTCTTGTATTCCCTCTTCCCCCTCTGTCTCGCATATAATTTCAACTGTTATGGAGGGCATCATATCAAGGACAACCTCCACGTCTTGTATTTCGGAAGTAGAGAATCCCGCAGCTTGAGTCAACAACTCAGCACGATCTTCCATGCTCATGTCCCTTAGTTCTTGGAAAGTGCGAACCCTCTGCAAATACATGAAGCTTTGAAGTAAGAAAAACGAAAAGTAGCAACAAATAAATTGGACATAATTATCCCCACTCAACCAGGTGATTTTGATTGTTCTCCAACAATAAGTAGCAACAAATAAGAAAAACGAAAGAAAATGAAACTTTGAAGTTGCAACAAATAAGTAGCAACAATACATGAAGCTTTGAAGTAAGAAAAATGAAAAGTAGCAACAAATAAAATGGACATAATAATCCCCACTCAACCAGGTGATTTTTATTGTTCTTCAACAATAAGCAAATTTGTTATCACATACGGATCAAGGAGAAGAGGTTCAAAATAAAATTATGGCTCTTTGAGTATAGATAGACCTACCTTGCGAGCAATCTTTTTGACAATGGCCTCACTTAAATGGGGTAGCTGCAGAAATGGAGCAACACCTTCAGGAAAACCTCCAGATGCTTTTCTAGCGCTAAGCGGAACAGCCTGTGTGTAAGAGTATAATAAGCATAGGCTTAGTGTAGGAAAATATTATAATGGTCGGATGGGAAAACCAACTATCCAATGCAAAACGATTTGAAGAGCTTCTAAACAAAGCTAGGTTCACTTTAGAAGGAAGGGGTTGGCAAATTATGTAGGATTTGGCCACAAAATAAATGTATCTTACAAGAAGTTTAAAGGGGTTGGTAAATATGTAGAGTTTTGGCCACTAAACAAATAAATATTATAATAAAATACTGCATATTGATTTGTATACGTCATGTTGTATAAATTACGAAGTCCAAGATTGACTGTCCACTAATGCGTAACATTTGTTAGGAATTATCCCAGCTCAAATTAGAACGAGTGGTGTCAGGGTACAGAACAAGACCCAGGGGATTAGCTGGAGGTAACAGTGATAAATTTTGACCCAGGATTACCCCTAGATACCAATAAAATAAAATAAATAATAAATAAGAATTGCGTCCAAAGGCAGCACCTGGATGATACTTTGAGAAAGCTCCACTACTCCAGTTGCAGGCCTTAGCCATCCGTGTCCCTGTTGTGTGCGTGGTATAACTGCCATCTACACCCACATAATAAAGCATTGATGCAAAATATTCATGATCCCATCTTTAGCAGATATGTTGATGCTCGGAAAACAAAGTTAAGGGCTCTAATCAATAATATAGTAAATGGTAATACTAGAAGCAGTTTATATTTTTTTTTCAATTACTCACACAATCACATTACTCTATGCTGTCAGCTTGAGTATAAAGATGGTGCAGGCTCGAAATAAATTATTAGGTGACAAATGTTCGGAAGCGTTTCTTGTTCACTCTATTTTTTAGTTAAGAAAAAATAATAATTAAGGATTTAAAATTTGTTCAGGAAAATAGTGTTGAGTAGTTGAAGAATCAATACAACTTTGCCATGTGGCACCAAAAAGACGGACACCTTAGGCCCCATTTGGCATGCAAATCCTAGCTCATCACTTCTAGAAAATAATCCAAAGCATGTTAGTCATATTCCCTATAATAGTTGAACGGCAATCATCTTCTCTAGCCGTTGTTCGACTATCCTGGGGAAGACAATTAACGTTGGCTGAATTACTTTTTCTAAGAAGATCCACAACGATTTAAATAACAAACGGAGCTTTCGGTATCCTTTTCTTAGTGCTACTTGGCAAAGTTTTAGTGAGTTCTCACCTAATCAGTGTTATTGGTACTCAGCAAAATTCAAACTGTGAACTCAATCTTGACACTACTAACTGTTAAAAAAACTTCCAAAGGATGTGATGAAGTTATTATCAACTAAAAGATAACAACGCTTGAGACCATGCTACCCACAAAAGACCGTGTAACAAAACGCCCGAAGGAGGAGATCTAGGCTCATGTCCCTTAGTAAACATGGCAAAAAACTCTAGATGCAACATAGGGGTAAGGTGAGCCAGATCACCTTCATTAGTTCTTCAAGAAGGCGAGGTGCTAGTTCAAGCACACGTCTAAAATCTCCCTGCAAAGCTGGAGAAAGTTCTGAAGCTTCGCGAGTTAATTGGGCTTGAATCAACAATTCTGTCTGAGCATAGCAAAAAAGAGAAGTATAAGATTTTAGCTAATGGAGAATAAGAAGTTAAAAACATCACATGTAGAAATACTACCTTAACGAGAGAGGGATGCTGTTTCCAAAACTTTGTTTGTTCTTGCTTAATGTTCTTAAGGTCCAGGTTAAGCTCACTCCTTACTAACACGAATAGCTTTTGAAGGGGTTCCGCATCAATTCTACGAACTGGAATTTCCATGTATTCAGCAGCTTTAATAAAGACATCTGTAACCTTGCTTTATTATTTAAAAGCATCATAAAAAGAAATCAGGAACTAGAAAACCACTAATAGAGATATCAAGAGTACTACTACAACTACAATAATTGGTACTAATTTGCACTAAGAAAAAACACTAAAATCAACTCTTTCCTTGATGAGCTAGTAGATACCAGAAGAATAGCAATACCTTGGGGCCAAAGAAGGTTTAATGAAGTGATAATAAGCCAATAATGTTTGATGCATGACATAGTTTCCAGTATATTTTGCCGACCTCGACAAATAAACAACAGCCACCATCAATGGCAAAATTATACAAACACCAACAATCCCGAGTAGAAGTACTCCACCAGATGCTCCATCAATATTCAGCAAAAAATCGGGGAGAGCTATTCCCATTTGGAACCCCTACATCCAAAATATCAAATTCATTTTTAATCGCAACTGTAGAATAAAAGTAAAACTACCCCTACGTTTTGGGTATATTCCGGATGCCCTCTCTGCATCTTCAATAACAAGAACCCCCTCTTTCATGGTAGAAGAAAGAGGTAAGATACCCGTCTATGCATAGTAGTTTTTGGATACCCCCTGCATGGTGGTAGCACAAACGCCCCCAAAGCAATGGGGATGTCTCAATTCTTTAGTAATCCGTTCATGGAAAAAGGAGGTGTCTCTTATTACTGAATATGCAAAACCACCACAAAACATGGAAGTATCCCTCGAAGAGAAAGATATACTACCTGCCTGCCATCTGGATGACCATACTTTTCAAAATTCTCACGTGAAACGGGATCTGTCAGAGCCTGATACGCCTTAGATATGAAGTCCACAAAATATGTATTTGCCTCTGAAAGAGAAAAACAACAATTAGAAAAGAAAGTTGTTCTCAACTATGCAGTATTTCAGTATTTCTAGCTAAGGAGCAAAAGAGTTGATAATAAGATTTCAACCTGGATCTGGATTTTTATCTGGATGGTATTGGATAGACAGTCTTCTGTATGCCTTCTTTATTTCTGAATCTGAAGCTTCAGGTCCTAAGCCAAGAATGCTAAATGGCTCAAACGGTTGGGCCTATGAAAATAGAGAGTGTGATGAGAACTTTTTTTTATCACATTTGAGGCAAGGAACATTAAGAAATTGATAGTTTTCTAATCAAGTAACAGAAGTTAGAGATTAACAGTAGAACATCTTCACATATATGACATGATGTTGAAAAACATATTCATTTAAAGTCTCACAAAGTTATATTTTAGATGAATAGATTAAATAACCTTTAATGATCTTTACATAAATTAAACTATGTCATGCTTACCCTCTACCTATTTTACCAAATGAGATTACTATTAAAAACTCTAATAACATCATTCGGTGTGAGTCGCATACACGACTGCCGAGATATTCTTAATGTCCTTTATTGATGTGTATAAGGATTAATAGTATACCGGGTGCCGGTGGGACCGACCACAATTTTAATTTTTTCCTAAAAAAATGCAAAATCTTCGAGTATTCACTAATTTTATGTGATTCATGCACTTTGCTTTTGTTTTAAAGAAAGAAAAAAAAAAAAAAAAAAATCCAAATTATTCTTGCATTTTTTCACATTTAGTACATGAATCCATTTCAGTAATAATCTTTTTAGCTTGAGGTTTACTGTCACTAAAATACACAAACCAAAAAAACCATTTCATTATCCCGCCTAACCGATTGAGATCGTCTTGAACGAGTTATGAATAAATGAATGCGATATTACCAAACAAAGCAACTATACTAAACATCTTCAAAAGACATTTTTATAAGAAAAACTACAAAGTCTTGAGGGCATATATTTGAAATTACATCGATTATAAACCCAAATTTAAAAATCAGAGAGATGCAAACACATCAAATTGAGAAATAGAAAGGCAGATAAAATATTGGGATAGAGATGGAGAAAAGAGAACTTTTTTCATTAGTTAGAAAGAGAAATTAAGGATCGAGATCAAGGAGGTTGAGAAAAATCAAGAGATAGAGAGATTGGGTTTTGCACTACGTGAGGGAGATGGGACAGTTATGGATCCTTATTTTGTGAAGTAAATCATGAGAACTTAAGAAGTGGTTACTCCATTGACGATAGTATCCCTCCACTTATCAACAATCTTAAAATTTGAGATAGATGGCAAGAAGTAAATAAGGTGTTTTGAAAGGTCTTTTTAGGAACTAAAAATGCTTCATTCACACAGACAAACACCAAAACCGCTCCCTGGCGTAAAGGAGACCTCCCTATGGTCGATCTGATAAATTTAGATTATTAAGTAGCAGAATTTAATACCTCATGGCTTATCTGTTTAATGTAATAAACGAGAAAACCCATGATGACCCAAAGCAGTACAAGTGTCAAGTTAGTCCATGTCGAGAAGTTCGAGATCTGCAAAATCCAAATTAAGGGATGATATTGTTAACATATTAACAACTGATACATGCAGTAATGCAAGCCTTACTTCAATTTTTTTTTTTTTTTTAAAACCAAATTGAAAATGAGGATAAATTTACCCGTCTAAATATGGATCTGTGATACTTTCCGGACCGTGAGCATGAGGAACACTGACAATGAATGCTTTTTGTCTTTTTAGAGGCAGCATGAAGCAACCTGGTTATCGTGTACGGCACTAAAGGCAATGCCATTATTGTCAAAACGAAGATTGGGAACAATGCAGCATTTTCTTCTGATGTAGCCATGGCGATCCACTATTCGAGAAGAAGGGGTTCGCACATACAAATTACACCTGAAAAGAGATTCTAGTGAGCCTGAGACAATGTTTCATCATTATTCAAATAAAATAAAACAATGCTTCATAATATATGCAACTTGATCTACGGTTCAGATGTAGTAATAGGCCTAGCTGTACTGGAGGTACATGGGAGTTGTAACAGGATCCTAGGATCGACTCCCGGAGGAAACACACATTTAGTTAGCATTATTGATAAAATGGGCTAATCTTCCATATAAGATACGTTTTCTCTAAGTAATCTGGATACCAATAACTTTGTAACTTTTTTTTTACCATAATTACAGTTCTTTAGAAAAAATACTATAGAATTTTTGTTCACATGAAAATGGATTAGCAGTAGACAGCTAATACTGAACTTTTGGCACACACCATCCAGTTTCTGTAAGTTTCAGGTTAGGTTAGGCTAACCGAAGGTGGAAGTAATCCAGTAAACTCCAGTAAGTTTAGGCGCTTCGCAAAAGAGGCATATGTAATCTCACATGATCTCTGACCCAGATCAGGCGAGTTAACAGTTGAGTTACAATCAGCTCAAGTGACATCACGAGCTCTGTGAGCCTCATGTAAGCTTTCGATGTTTGGTGGATAGGTGGGGAAGGGGAAGCAACGAAAGGAGGTTGTAAGTACTATCTTTTTTATTAACTAATTAATTCAACGATCCATCAATACCACTGGAATGTTTCCCAAATGCCTAAATGACTTTTAAGATCAATTATGTGCCTGGTTCAAACGCATGCGGAGCTTTCTCTGATAAGTAACCGCATTTTCTCTCTGCTTGCAAATTTGTGTAGCTCTTCTACAGATACGAGAAATAACAATTCGAGCATCTAAACATTCTGATTTCTCCATAAACTCCAACATGCCTTTTTTTTTAATGATTTACTTCCTTATAATACTTTGGGTATAAACGATTAATTATGACACCCTATACTTCCAGACTAATTCACTTACTTCATCTTTCATGTAGGTTTATTGCATATATTCGAAAATCCAAATGCAACTTTCAAATGAGTATGCCCCTTTCATGTTTCAAGTTATATTCTTCTTGCTTCTCTGTATGTTTATAAATTTACGGAAACCTCAAGTCTTAATTTTGCTGTTTTGATACTAGAATGAAAGAAAGAAAAAATGTTCCATGAGCTCTAATGCGTTGAATCTAATTATTTATCAGAAGAACAAACACTAATCAATATCTCATCCTTACTTAGTATGATTACACTATACATAACGAAACCTAAATCAACGATTCTTGATCGATAAATCTATCCTTATTATTCAAACAAATATCTAATTAATTACACAAACATGTAAAATAGTTCACAGATCTCAAATCCCAAATCTTAGTAACCAAATCGATTCAAGAAACATAGAGATTCGTGCAAATCAGCTAAACCCTAGATTCCCAATAATCTAAACGTGATCAAATACAGTACATAGTTGCAAATCAAGACCAAATTCACGGATTCGTAAAGCTCAAAACCAATAATCTAAATTCAGAATTACAAGAACTTGAGCTTCAAATCGAAACAACGTACCTTGGAGATGAAGCTCTCCCAATTAGAGAATTGTGTGTGAGAGAGAGAGAGAGAGGTTTTTACGTTTTTGTTAGATCTCTAAAGCATGATGCTTCAGAATTAGAAGTGAAGTTTAGATTTTCGGTGGTTTATTTACACTTTTACTATAATGCAATAGCAAGTTTTACCACTGGCATTCTTGGGCGTGGAATGGGAAGCCTCTGCTGAGACAACCTCTCCAAGAGTGCTCGAGTTAAGAACTCGTGCATTAGAAGATGAGCTATACGCCGGCGGCTTGGTTCTCTTCTGGCAGTGCTTGAGTTGAGAACTTCACGTTAAATTCTGACAGTGTTGTTTTGGCACCCTCTCAAAACCCATTCCAATTGATATTTAAGCCTACATTTTACCACCACTTCTCCCTCTATCTTTAATCTCTTCATGGTATTCATTTTCTCTTTCCAACTTGTAAACAAAATCAACTGCCTAAAATGTTAGATATCTGGCCCCGACCCCTGTCATTACACTTAGGGTTGTTAATGGGTCGGATTGCCCTGGGTCCAAGCTTGGACATAATCTGATCCGGGTCAATCGGGTTTTCAATTTTCTGACCCGAACCCGAACCAAGCTGCTCCAAAACCTGGACCGAAACCGAGCCGGATTGGTCGAGTTGGGCAGGGTCTGTAACTCGGGTTTCTTTTTGGGTTCTTTTAATGGATTTTAAATTGTAGATACCCACCCCAATTAAAAGGCAAAGATGTTTGATGCCAAGTACTTAAGTTTATATTAGACCTTTTCAACCCTGTGCATCTTGCGCCGCTCAAGTTCCTCTTCCACTTCATCTCTCACATCTTATCACTTAAACCTTAATTATTTGCTTTGATTTCGTTTCTCTATTGTCAATATGGAAATCGCAGTAACGAGGGAGGTTCAATTGAGTAGGAATTCTAATGGAGGAGTCATTTTTTAATCAATAGAGGGAGGAGAGAGAGGAGTACAATAGTGACATAAACATTATCTCTAAATTGGATCGACTCGGCTGGGGTCTGTCCTTAAAACAGAGGCCTTAAACCAAATCCGAACTGCTTATGATCGGGTCCTCAAAGCAAAAACAAAAACCGACCCGACTTCTCTTCAAACCCGACCCGAATCGGTCGACCCGATCTAGGTTGGCTTCACGGGTTTTATGTACAACTCTAATTATCTATATCTCTTTATTATACCGGGGCAGTATTTTTGCCGCTTTAGACAAGTTTGCCTTATGTCCAAAGACAAAGAGGGACTGGGATGTGTTGTAGGTGCCTCGAGAATCACACATGAATGGGCAGTTTTGGAAGTTCAAGTTTTAAGTCCAAAAGCTAAAAAAACAAACCCCGAGTAAAACCTACTC
Organism: Kingdonia uniflora; assembly: GCA_014058105.1. Classification (NCBI taxonomy): domain Eukaryota; kingdom Viridiplantae; phylum Streptophyta; class Magnoliopsida; order Ranunculales; family Circaeasteraceae; genus Kingdonia; species Kingdonia uniflora. The sequence continues at coordinate 3,418,854 of JACGCM010001560.1, forward strand.
TTCTTCTCCCTCGACACTTTCTTCTCCAAAAACAAAACTTCACTCTCCTCCAAAAAGAAAACCTGCGTGCACCTCAAAGAATCTCTCTCTCCCCTCGTATTCGACATTCTACCATTTATTTCCCAGGAACTGGTTAAACCCTAAGCATAATCTGCAGTGATCTACAATGGGTAATCAAAATTGATTCCCTCCTATGCAGGTTAGCTACCTCTCTACACTCTTTTTCTCTATCTTATTTGATAAATTGGGTTGACGATCGATGAATTAGATTGATAGTTGATTGTGTTAAGTGAGGGATTAAATCAATGGGTTTACCATTATGTTTTAATAATAAACTTATTTTTCAATTTTTTGATTGTGTTGTACTTTAATTTCAAGGTTGTAATTCGTAATATCATTGTGAAACCAGATAAAGGTAAGTAGCTCAATTGAAGAAATTAGATAGGTCTCCTATAACAAATTTAGTGTATAGTTTATGATCTAAAACTAATTTAGTATGTGAAAAATTTGTCATGTCACTTGCCAATTTTTCTATCCTCACATATATTTTTTCATCTCTGAATGTCAAACTTTGTGTTCAAGAAATGATTTGTTTGTTTGTTATTGGATCGATGTTGTAGCTTTATAATAGATTTTGATTGCAATAGGAAATTTTGTAATTCCTAGTTGTGTATGACTGTCTCAAGATGAAGCTTGAAGCTGCATCATACTAATAATTGATGGTAGACTACATTAAGCATACAAGGGTTGGTTTATAAGTGCTTTCTCATGTTATATCCCATCTAAACATACTATAAGGAATTAGTATATGTGTTATCATGAATTGTATTCATTGCATGTTATACGTATTCTGAGTGCATCAAGATTGAGAATGAGAGGGGTTATTTTGGAACTTTGACTTTTAACTCCAAAAGCAAAATTCCAAACATGATAAAAAACTAAACTTTTCATCCCCCGACTCAAAACTTTACCCCTCCTATCCCAACTCAAAACTTCACTTCTCCGTGGCTAAAACAATAACTTTGCGATCTCTCTCTTTCCCTCCCAATGCTTAGGTGCGATCTTTCCCTCTCTCTTCAAACTCTTTGAATCCCTAATTTCTTGAACCTCTCAATTTCATCACTATAAGTAGATGAGACAAACATTGGTTTCGTGATCTGATTTGGTTTGATTTCATTTTGGATTAAGAGATTCATCATCTTCGTCATCAGTAGAGTGGTAAAGTCGCGTTATTGTTGTTTTAATTGAGGACATTTGTGAAATGTTTGGCGTTATTGCTGTTTGGAATATTTTGATCAAAAGGTCAGTTTTTTTTCGAGTTGTTTATCGTAATCTTGTTGTGTTCTTTGTTGCTAATTTTGATGATTATTATGTATCTTTTTATATATGTATTTTGTGCTGATTTTGATGGAAATGTATCTTCTTTTTTTAATTTTGGTCTTTGTTTGTGATTTAAATTTATACTTTAGGGTGTCTTTTTGTTTGGTTGATTAGATGATTTGAACTTATTGAAATGTAGACTTTATTTGACAAACTCAGTAACAATCTATCCTATAAACAACTCATGAAGATAGCTGTCTATTATCCTAAGAGGCGGTGATAACTTCTTGCACTGGGATTTGCATCAATTTCCAATCAATTGAAATTGAATTTTATTCCCTGTGTTCAAGAAAAAGGTAAAAGGTTTGATTAGGGTTAAGTGGTTAAGAACACCACATTATGGATTTACTCCCAATACCTCTAAGGGAAAGATATAAGATCTAAAATACAGTTCTATGGTATTTTTGGCTTGGCTTAACCCCTTTTGAAGTATACAAGGTTGTAGTTAGCTCTTCCATTTCTCTCCATAAGTGGAGAACCATAGAAATTTTGAGTGTTGACTAATAACTCCCAAAAATGTTTTGTCATTTAACATGATCTTGCTATTGATCACATAAGCATCGAGCCTTCTTTTAAAATAGCAGGGTAGTTTCACTAGCTTAAATATTAAGGAAGTAGATAAACTATCTCGGGGAGATTCATATTAATTTAATTAATATTAGGGAATTAGATAAATTATCTCGAGGATATTCATCCCCGTTTTCATATTTTCCATAATTTGAGTTAAGTAATTACGTTAATATATTTTTTCCATCAAAAGTATTTGAAGAAGCTATGTAATGTCACGTCTTTTTTTTTCTTCTTCTTTTTTTGCTTTTTATCAAGCATCTTAGTTGTGGAAAAGTTTATAAAAGAAAAAACTCTATTATGGTAAACGTGTTCGACTATAATTGTGTACTTCTAGTCTATATTATAAATTTCAATTTTATCTATGAGATGATGTTTGTCCTACGAGGCATCGTTTGTCCTAGGTGGCGGCGTTTATCCTAGGTGGCGTTGGTATTTACATTGACAATTAGATAAAAATAAATTAAATGATATCTTGTTAGGATTACGGCTCAAAATAGGGGAAAGTCGTTCGAACGAGTGGGAAAGTCGTTCGAACGGCAGAGTTTTTGTTGAAGTCGTTCGAACGATTCATGAGGTCGTTCAAACGAAAAAGGCTCTGTTTGTTTATTTTTAAGTTCATTTTGAAGGGGATTTAATCCAAAGCGATGGTTTATCTCGTTATACATACTTCGGAGATGACCTAATAGAGAGTCTATAAATATAAAGTATGGGTTCAAAGCCTCTTAACACAATGTGTGAGTTAAAAAGCCTTTGTGTGAGAAACTTAAAATCTAGAAGAGATGTAGCCTCTGTGATAGACCTTGTAAAGAGTTGGTCTTTATAAAGAAGAATGTGGAGGGTGTTGTTCTCTTGGGATTTGATGGTGAGAGGGGAAGTACCTCTTGGTTGCTAAGAAGAGAAATCAAGGTAGAGAGAAGATTGGAGGGTTTCAAGAAGAAGGTATGCAACATGGTCTTTGTTGAGGTAATCTTCGATATTCTTGATGGATCTCTTATGTTTCTTTTATCTCTTATAAATTTATGTGAGAATTATTGCGAGATTAAGGATTTCCATATTTGTTGGAATCCCTTGAGTGCTTTTAATTGAACTTGGATACATATTGGATTTCTAGCTTGGTGGGGGGAGTAGTCTTATGGTGAACCTCTGATAAATATTGTGCTTTGTGTGCATGTTAATTTCGTTTCTAGCTTCTTGGTAGATTATTTGTATGACATGAGGATAACGGAGAAAACCAAATTGAGTGAGGGTAATGTATTCCGCACGTTCACCCCCCAACATATCTTCCCTCTTCAATTTAGGCAACATTTTTTTCTCTTCCCTCCAACATTTCTTCTCTAAAGCCCATTACTATCAAAACTAATCTCTCTTCATAATTGATTTACATTTATCTCCTATTATTTATTTTGAACATTTTTTTCTTCTTCCATTTGTACTCCAACAGTTCATGTCCCCTTTCTCTTTCTCAGCCATGGATCCATTTGTATCCATCTCGGCAATGATTACTCAATAATTGTTGTTTTTTCATTAATTGAAGCTGAAAACTTCTTTTGGAGTCTAGGCACCGTCTCTCTCTCTCTCTAATTGAGAAATCCTTAAATCAAGTAGAATTCAGATTGGCCCTCTTAAAATCTGGTGCTTTTAGGACTTTGAATCTCTTACTGTAGGGAAGATTGGTTATTAGAGTATCTCTTGAAAGAAATCTCCGTGTAATTGGCCATGCCTATATATATCCCAAGGTAAAAGCCACTCAATTATTTTTCCTCTATAAATTTATACATTTCCATATTTTATTTTATCTACGTGCCGAACTCTGATTAATATGGTCTATACATGTTTACTAATTGTTATCCCTAATTATTATTTTTGTCCACCAAATGAGTTAAATTACAGGTCCTTCAGACTAAGTTGTAAGGCAAGCGAGCAAATTGCTTTTGATCAAGAATCACGGAAATTAACTTAAATTGGGAATGATTAGCTTCATGATGTTGGGGTTACTCATGGATCTAGCGGTATTTATCTTTTTCGTTTACAAAGTTACATTTTACTTCAAATGATATGACTATTAGAAATGTTAATTCTATGGTTTCCTTACTATGATACATTTTTATCTAGCTATGAATAGGGATCCTTACATCTACAGTACTTTCCTTTATATGACGTGAAGGGTGTAATAGTGTAGGTAAATGGGGTAGTTCTTGTCACCTAAGCATTACATGATCGGAGCTAACCATTTTAAGCTTGCTAGGATTAGTTGGATGAAATATTTCTAATTGTTATCCCTAAATTAGTGTTTCGAGAGCAGAATACCTTTTTAACATCTTATAGTCTATTTGAACTCAACTCTTTAAATGCATATTTTTGTACCATATGTTATTTCAACAGATAAGTTTTAAAGGCTTACTTGCATTTTGGGAATGAGATTATTAGCCCGACGAGCAAATTTTAGTTTGCCTCGACTTTGCGCTCTTGATTTTGTATAAGCCGGAGTGAGTGAGATTCCGATGCACTGAGTCCTATTTATCATATACTTAAATGCATTACGCTCTCTACATCAAAAATACTCCACAATTTATCCACCCCACTTTGTAATGCAAGAATCACATTCACTCCCTCATCCTACTACATATATGGTTTGATTGGGATTTTTTATTATGTAGCCCATCGTTTATGTTTACGGCCAGCAATCCATTTTCCTATATAATTCCCAGTTACAATGATCAAGGTTGTGACTAAGAGGCAAGAGTTTGTTGCCTTCACTAAGCCAAATCGGAGGAGTCGTTACATCTCAAGTGGTAGTGCTAATTCCCAAAAGTGTAAGAATGATATATTTGATCATTTATTCTTTGTTACTTTTACGTTTATATGGTTTTATTTTCTTGCAACATATTTAATTTATCTTTTTCTTTTCTTTGTAATTGGTTTCTTAAAGATTCTTATCTTTTATAGTGCTCCAAAGGAGTAAAGGTGTACTTTTAAGCTCTTTCCCTATCCCATTTTCTTTCTTATGTTTCACATTTTTATTTGATGATTCAAATGCAATGTTTTCTTAATGAATACTCTTCTAATCAATGTATTTTCAAAGAATATGAAACTTAAACAATACTATAAAGGATAATGTTCTCTCTAAATGTGTGTATCTTGATACAAAAAATTACAGTTTTGAGTTGTTTTTAGGTGCTTTGTATTTTTTTTTCTTCTAGGCAAACCAGTTGACGATATTGAATGGTAGATGGCTTAGTCAATATCATACCCCATACTAGAGGTAAGTTGATGGACCCCTATTTATTTTGTGTAAATCAATACTTCTAAGTTTAATTGTTTCTTTTAGTTATGTTAGAGGCATCAAAATGTGTCCGGACGCCCCTAATAGAAAGAAAAACCATGTTTATTAGAGTGAAAATTAAGACACGCTCAATTGTGATAAATTTTGGCTAAAACATACTTGATCTTAAGAAATGGCGAGGCTGTAGTCTCCTTATTTTATTAGGGGACAACAATAATCGTTCGATGGGTTGGGCTTGATACTGAACCGGAGGAGGGTACCGCTCAACTGTCACCGAGTTCATCTGTCTCTTCTTTCTGATTGTGTTTTTGAGGTCGCTGAGGAATTGTAGTTTGAATCGTAGTTTGCTTGAAGAAGGAAGAAGAAGAAGCCGATCTCCACTGTTTACCCTTGACCTAGGAGCATCCTCTCTCACGTGTTCAAGGAAATTCCTAGACTATCCCTTCAGAGTCATGAGGTTGGGTGCTCCTCGTATTTGTTCCGCATTTGCTAATGATTGCTCGTTGTATAGAGATACTTAAGAGTAGTTTCCCTGCTCAAGTTATGCGAGGTTGGGGCCGTTGGAGGGCTTACTCGTATGACTACCACGACATCGTCACTAGCGGGAGTATGCTCCAACAATCCCCCCCCCTCAGGTCTAGCTCGCATGGAGGGAGATCTGAGGTAGGTCTGGCGACATGTGGAGTTAGTCATTCGGCGAGGGGTGTGACAGTCTGTCTAACATTGTCTCGGGAGGGGGGGGGATATTAAATTCATGGCAAAATGTGTGGTGTGACTGCTGATGCAGTGGGTAACGTGGCGAATGATGTGTGAGGACCCGGTACAGTTTTCAAGAAAGCTGTCTTTTCCCATAACCGTCTTTTCCACTGTAAAAAAACAGATAGCTAGGAACTTGAATCTTCTTCTCTATTTTGAAAAAAAATTCCGAGCTTTGGAAGGACAAAACTGATACACTTGGGTTAGAGCTAGAAGTATTCAGTATTGTGTAATTTTACGTTGGAATTCTCAGGTGAGTTTACCCTTTTAACTTGTATAATCTGTCGTAGTGTAATCTGTTTTGATATGTTTTGGAATCACGTGAAATGCTCTAGCGAAACAGGAGTGTGCGGCTTATCAGTGGTAACCGAAAGAGTTGTGGTGACTATGGCTCCTGTATAAATCGTGTCATACGCCACGGAGTCGCGTCAACTTTTGGCAGCCGCACCAGGAGGTAGCCTGGTCAATGGGCCGTGTCAGGGGGTGGCCTAGCCATAGGGTGCCTTAATAATAAGGTGGCCATTATGCCCTTCGTTACCTTAGGGTTGAGGCTGACGTTTGCGTCTGGCTCGTGAAGAAACATACGAGTGCCGAGCACAGATCGATAGATAGATACGAGGTAAGGAATAGAGAAAAGGCAAGAAGAAATATGGTTGTCTCTGAGGGTGAGTCAACGACGGAGGGATCAATGGCTGGGCCATCAGGTGTCGTGCCCGTGGGATTTGTGGGCGGTTACGACCACAAGGTAGGAACTTCCGTGTCTCGTAACTTTAGGGTAGAATTGCTAGGGAGAGTACCTGGAGATCTGGCCCATGAAAATATTATTAGTGGCCGTGAGGAGGGAGTGTCTGAGTTGTTTTGGCCTTATCCAAGCGAGTGGAGGTTTCCAGCTACGCTGGCTGATTATGAGAGTCCGGGGATCACAATGGAGTTTCATGGACGTCATTAATGAGCAGGAGAAAGCTCGAGAAGGTCGTAAGTGGATATGGCCGGATTGCCAAACTTTAGCGCCCAACCAATGCATCGTGTACTTCGGGTAATTTGATGTAGGGCTGAGATTTCCCTTGGATTATTTAAAAAAAATGTTTGAATTCGTTTGGGCGTTCCCCGAGGCAAAATGAATGGTAAATTTTACCGGGTGATGACGGGATATCGGCTGATTAATCGGTGCCTCCTCGCTAAAATGTAGGTTGTGGGGACATAATGGTCGCCTACAAGACGAGGCGTTGTCCGCGTCAATGGGACAATGTTCCAGAGGGATTGGGGGTTGAATGGGATGGGGACGAGGCATTAGATGAGCCAGGGTCTCCTCGTGTTTACGAGCACGGGCGGGGTAAGAGGGGCGGCAAACTTGGACTGCCGCCAAGGCGAAAAAGGTCGCAGGCAAGGCGACCATAGGTAAGGAGGGTGATGCAGGCCCGAGGTGTCAAAGAGTCATGCGTCCTTGTGCGCTTGAGTAGAGGTACTGGTACTATATAGCTCGTAAATCCGGCGAGCCGAAGATTTTTAAGTTGCCGACGAGTGAGAATTATTGGTGTCGGCATCCAATTCTTGTGACGGGGGAATTTGATTATGACAACAGGCCTAACCGTCGTTTACATCATAACGTGTTTAATACTAAGTGTACGTTCCTTCGTATAAGTTGTAGAAGTTGTGTGCGAGTCTCGGGTATTCGGTGACTAAATGATTGCTCTTTTATTTTACAGGTGTGACGCTAGCGAGGGTAACTTATAAGCCGTCGCGTCTCCGTGTGCTTGGTCATAAAAATATAGAGAATCAAGTGTTGACCAATATTATCGACGAGAACTTTGACTCTGACAAGTACTGATCAGGGGTCAAGTATAGCGAGCCTCGTATCCATCCCGCGAGTAATACTTACTCTGTGGAAAGTGTGCACAGTTACAAGTCCGTGGAAAGCGTTGGGATAAAGCTGAGGTTCTTAAGTACAAGGGGAATGGATTTGTCCAGCTCAAATACTGTCGTGCCTCTTGTCGCTGGACAGAGTTCTGGGCTGCGAGGGGTCAGTGGCCACACGGAGGATGTCCCAGTCACAAAGTGGCAGAGGTCAGTTACTGTCGATCTTTTGGACGAAGAGCTTGGTCAGCTGCGAGGCAGGAAGAGAGAGCCATTATCTCACTCTTACGCCGAGGAAGAGACACGCTCGGTCAGAAGCGGCAAACTCTTTTGTGGCAGTTTGCCTGAAGGGGAAGTGCAGTGTACTCCTTACATGGATAAGGAAAAGAAGCGTCTTGCTCAGGCTTTGGATGACCCTTGGGCTAGTCGTACTACGGTCGTGGCCGCTATCCGGGTAAGTTATTGTTTTAGTGGTTAGACGTTTGTTTCATTCAGGGTTATGAATAATAAATCATTGTTTACTTCATGCAGGGTATCCTTACGCTCGAGGCCTCTTTTCTCCAGGCCGACACCCTTGCTAACCGTAATGCGGAGTAGGAATTACGACTGGAAGAAATGAGGGCCTCGCAGAAGGAGCTTGTAACGGAGGTGCTACATCGCGAGCTGGCGGAGCACGTAGCGAGCAGGACCGCTGGGCTCGAAGAATAATTGAAAGTGCTGACTGACGCAAAGCTTGCAGTCGATAGGGACTTGGAAGTAACCTACGGACGATTAAGGACTCTGTCGCTGGATAAGGAAGCGAGCGAGCAGAGCTTTCGTGAGGAGCTGGCGGAGGTGAAACAAGTAACAGACGGTTTACAGGGTCGTGTGACCGAGCTGGTATTGGGCAATGTTCGTTTAGTGGAGGAGTTTTATTCCTCGACGAAGTGGTGGGTGGATACGTTGGCTCTACCATTGCTAGTGCTGCGTCAGACCCAATACGTGTTGGAGTTGCATCATCTGGGGTATTCCGGACGTCAAGGCCCTCTGCCTATCGGGAACAAGATGGATATTACCCCTGAAGAGGAGGTGCAACTTGCGGAGGAGGAGGGGGGTGGCCTCTGCCTAGATGCTCGTTTCAACAGGAAGGTCGTCCTGTACTGAGGCGAGAAAGGCTTTATATGTTTGACTTTGAACAAATTTTTGTTGTTTTTTGGTATGTAAACTTATGAAACTTATGGAGCCTTTGTCATATACGTGATTGCTAAACGTGCTCTTTCCTTGATATATTTGTGCTGACGTATTTTTAGTTTGTACGCTTTCCCGTGTAAACAACGACCTTGTGGTGTTATCGTTATGATGCTCTCGTATTGGCCACGTAGTGAGGGATTAATGTAGGCGAAACGTCATGTCAGTTATTAATGTGGGTTGTGAGTTCCAAGGGACAGTGAGTGGGGTCACTTGGGGGGACGTGTGTGACGCAATTAATGTAGGGGATGGCTATTGGGTTTCCCCATGGCAGTTAATGAGGCTTATATAAATGTAGACTTATGGGAGATAGTTTCCATCCCCGCCTTAGCAAACTTGTGGGAGGAGCACTCTTATTTTTTCATTGGAGCTTGGGATTGGACGTCCAAACATCTTGAGGAGAAAGATGCAGACGCGGTCGAAAGCCCGGTATGAAGCGCGGATGAGTGTATGGGTGGAATTTTATAATAAGCTCTACTTTGGCGACCGTGGGCTGGCTGGGAAGCCGTTAGTGTGAGCCTATGTCGATCCGTCAACCCTCCCCATACCCGAGAGGGAGACTCAGGAAAAGCGGTGGTTCTGGTATCTTATTTTGCGGGATCAAGTGCAGAATTGTGTAAGCCGTGAAATTTTTTTGCGCGTGATGGCCGAGGAAGACGTTAAAACGGCTAGTTACGAAGGGCTGGGGTTATGGAAAATGAGAGAGGTCGTGTCCCTGCTGTCCTTGGTAAATTTACCTCTGAATCAAGTTAGTTCCTGCTGTGTTCTTGTCTGTCAGTAGTCTTTTGCTGCTGTAAATTTAATTGCCATTAATTTTGAAATTAAATCCGGCGACCAGTAATATGTACCATAGCCGTTACGTTTATTAATTAGTAGTTGCGTTTTAAATAGTCCGTTAAAACTAGGCGCGAAATGATCGACAACTATTTACGCAATCCTCATTGGATTGGGTTACGCTGGTCGCATAGGCAACCATGCCATAGAGATTAGGCGCGAAGTACTTAATAAAATTTCATGCTCTGCTAGGGCGGCCTAGTCAAGAGACAGTTTGACGCGAGGGTGGCATATCCCAAGGACACCCCCAGTTAAATGATTTTGTTTTTACGTCAAAAAACGACTTTTGTGTTGTGCGAGGGTGGCCTACCTCAAGGACGCCTCGACTTTCATGCTTTGTGAGGATGTCCTACATCAAGGACGCCTCGATTTTCGAACTCTGCGCGGGCAACCTACGTCAAGGACGTCCTCAGTTTTCATGCTTTGCGGGGCCGGCCTAAGTCAAGGACGCCCCCAGTTTAGTGATTTCATTTTTACGTCAAAAAACGACTTTCATATTTTGCGAGGATGACCTACTTCAAGGGCACCTCACCTTTCGTGCTTTGCGAGGACGTCTTACTTCAAGGACGCCTCGACTTTCGTGTTTTACGAGGACGGTCTACGTCAAGGACACCCCTAGTTACATAATTTTGTTTTCACGTCAAAAAACTGGCTTTCACGTTTTGCGAGGGCGACCTACTTCAAGGACACCTCGACTTTCATTCTTTGCGAGGATGGCCTACGTCAAGGACACTTCAAATTACGTACTTTGTGTGGATGACCTACTTCAAGGATGCCTCGACTTTCGTTCTTTGCGAGGATGGCCTAGGTCAATGACACCTCAAATTTTGTACTTTGCGCGGACAACCTACTTCAAGGACGCCTTGACTTTCGTTCTTTGCGAGGATGGCCTACGTCAAGGACACCTTGAATTTCATACTTTGCGCGGATGGCCTACTTCAAGGACGCCTTGACTTTCGTTCTTTGCGAGGATGGCCTACGTCATGGACACCTCAAATTTTGTACTTTGCGAGGACGTCCTGCTTCAAGGATGCCTCGACTTTTGTGCTTTACGAGGACAACATACGTCAAGGACGCCCCCAGTTACGTAATTTCATTTTCACATCAAAAAATGGCTTTCACATTTTGCGAGGGAGACCTACTTCAAGGACATCTCGACTTTTGTACTTGCGAGGATGATCTACTTCAATGATGCCTCAACTTTTGTTCTTTGCGAGGATAGCCTACGTCAAGGACACCTCGAATTTCGTACTTTACGCGGATGGCCTACTTCAAGGATGCCTCGACTTTCGTTCTTTGCGAGGATGGCCAACGTCAAGGACACCTCAAATTTCGTACTTTACGAGGACGACCTACTTCAAGAATGCCTCGACTTTCGTTCTTTGCGAGGATGGCCTACGTCAAGGACACCTCTAATTTTATACTTTGCGAGGACGTCCTGCTTCAAGGACGCCTCGACTTTCATGCTTTACGAGGATGGCCTACGTTAAGGACACCTCGAATTTCATACTTTACAAGAATGACCTACTTCAAGGACGCCTCAACTTTCGTTCTTTGCGAGGATGGCCTACATCAAGGACACCTCGAATTTTGTACTTTGCGCGGATGGCCTACTTCAAGAACTCCTCGACTTTTATTCTTTACGAGGAAGGCCTACGTCAAGGATACCTCTAATTTCGTACTTTGCGAGGACGTTCTGCTTCAAGGATGCCTCGACTTTCGTGCTTTACGAGGACGACCTACATCAAGGACGCCCCCCAGTTACGTAATTTTGTTTTCATATCAAAAAACGGCTTTCACGTTTTACGAGGGCGACCTACTTCAAGGATACCTTAACTTTCGTGTTTTACGAGGATGGTCTACGTCAGGGACGCCCCCAGTTACGTAATTTTGTTTTCACCTCAAAAAACAGCTTTCACGTCTTGCGAGGGAGACCTACTTCAAGGACACCTCGACTTTCGTACTTTACGAGGACGACCTACTTCAATGATGCCTCGACTTTTGTTCTTTTCGAGGATAGCTTACGTCAAGGACACCTCGAATTTTGTACTTTGCGCTGATGACCGACTTCAAGGATACCCCGACTTTCGTTCTTTGCGAGGATGGCCAACGTCAAGGACACCTCAAATTTCGTACTTTACGAGGACGACCTACTTTAAAAATGCCTCGACTTTCGTTATTTGCGAGGATGTCCTACGTCAAGGACACCTCGAATTTCGTACTTTGCGAGGACGTCCTACTTCAAGGATGCCTCAACTTTCGTTCTTTGCGAGGATGGCCTACGTCAAGGACACCTTAAATTACGTACTTTACGAGAACGTCTTACTTCAAGGATGCCTCGACTTTCGTACTTTACGAGGAAGGCCTACGTCAAGGACACCTTGAATTTTGTACTTTGCGAGGACGACCTACTTCAAGGATGCCTTAACTTTCGTTCTTTGCGAGGATGGCCTACGTCAAGGACACCTCGAATTTCGTACTTTGCGCGGACGACCTACTTCAAGGACACCTCGACTTTTGTTCTTTGTGAGGATGGCCTACGTTAAGGATACCTCAAATTTCGTACTTTGCGAGGATGTCCTGCTTCAAGGATGCCTCGACTTTCGTGTTTTACGAGGACGGCCTACGTCAAGGACGCCCCCAGTTACGTAATTTCGTTTTCACATCAAAAAACGGCTTTAACGTTTTGCGAGGGAGACCTACTTCAAGGACACCTCGACTTTCATACTTTGCGAGGATGACCTACTTCAAGGATGCCTTGACTTTCGTTCTTTGCGAGGATAGCCTACGTCAAGGACACCTCAAATTTTGTACTTTGCGCAGACGACCTACTTCAAGAACGCCTTGACTTTCGTTCTTTGCGAGGATGGCCAACGTCAAGGACACTTCGAATTTCGTACTTTGCGAGGATGACCTACTTCAAGGACACCTCAACTTTTGTTTTTTGCGAGGATGGCCTACGTCAAGGATACCTCGAATTTCGTACTTTGCGAGGACACCCTACTTCAAGGAAGCCTCGACTTTCGTACTTTACGAGGATGGCCTACGCCAAGGATACCTCGAATTTTGTACTTTGCGAGGACGCCCTGCTTCAAGGACGCCTCGACTTTTGTGCTTTACGAGAATGGCCTACGTCAAGGACACCTCGAATTTTGTACTTTGCGAGGACGACCTACGTCAAGGACGCCTCAACTTTCATTCTTTGCGAGGATGACCTACGTCAAGGACACCTCGAATTTCATACTTTGCGAGGACGTCCTGCTTCAAGGATGCCTTGACTTTCATGCTTTACGAGGACGGCCTACGTCAAGGACGGCCCCAGTTACGTAATTTCATTATCATATCAAAAAATGGCTTTCATGTTTTACGAGGGCGACCTACTTTAAGGACATCTCGACTTTCGTACTTTGCGAGGACGACCTACTTTAAGGATGCCTCGACTTTCGTTCTTTGTGAGGATGGCCAATGTCAAGGACACCTCAAATTTCTTACTTTGCGAGAACGGCCTACTTCAAGGACGCCTCGATTTTCGTTCTTTGCAAGGATGGCCTTCGTCAAGGACACCACAAATTTTGTACTTTGTGCGGATGGCCTACTTTAAGGATGCCTTGACTTTCGCTCTTTACGAGGATGACCTATGTCAAGGACACCTCGAATTTCGTATTTAGCGTGGACGGCCTACGTCAAGGACGTCCTCGGTTTTTGTGCTTTGCGGGGGCATCCTAATTCAAGGATTCCCCCAATTAAGTGATTTTGTTTTTTATGTCAAAAAATGACTTTCGTGTCGTGCGAGGGTGGCCTACTTCAAGGACGCCTGGACTTTCGTTCTTTGCGAGGATGGCCTATGTCAAGGATACCCCGAATTTTGTACTTTACGCGGATGGCCTTCCTCAAGGTCGTCCTCGGTTTTCATGCTTTGTGGGGGTAGCCTACGTCAAGGACGCCCCAAGTTAAGAGATTTTGTTTTTACGTCAAAAAATGACTTTTGTGTTGTGCGAGGGTGACCTGCCTCAAGGACGCCTTAATTTTCATGCTTTGCGAGGGCGGCCAATGTCAAGGTCGCGCCCAGTTCCATAATTGCTTTTATAAAACAATTTTGATCTCGTTTAGACGAGTGATCAGATAATTGGGATCTATGTTTGGGATTGTGATGTTGAAACTGGACTTTTATTGAGCACGAGTGATCATGTACATGTGATGTATTTCTAATGAACCCATTTGCGGAGGTTAATGGCATTCCAGGGGGATTTGAGTTCCTCGTCATCGCGGTTGAGTAGGTAGTATTTGTTACCATTGGCGACGTGGGATATGAGGTAAGGACCTTCCCAGTTGGGTTGTAGTTTGCCCTTGTTGTGATTGTGAGCTGTTGGGAAGACCTTTTTCATGACGTAGTCACCTTCGCAGAACTGTCGAAAGATTACTCGCTTGTGATAGTTTCTTTTAAATATCTCTTGATACCGCAGTAGTCGGGAAGAAGCTTCCTCCCTAGTTTCATCTATAAAGTCGAGGTTCTTGGCGAGTAGTCGGTTATTGATTGCACTATCAATAACTAGGGATCTCGTCGTATTAGCGATAACTTCAGTGGGGAGTACCGCTTCGGAGCCGTAAGTGAACATAAACGGTGTGAAGCCCGTACTTTTCCGAGGGTCATTCGATATGACCACAAAATGTGGGGTAGCTCGTCCACCCAGTGACCTTGTGCCGTGCCCAGTCGTTTACTGATTCCGTCAATGATGGTTTTGTTTATGGCCTCGGCTTGTCCGTTTCCTTGGGGTATCTGGGGCTCGAAGGGACGATTTTTATATGATAAGGTTGTACGAAATCTGCGACTTTGCTTTCCACGAATTGTGTACTGTTGTTGGTCATCAGTACTGCGGGGACGCCAAACCGAGTGATAATATGTTTCCATAGGAACGAGATGACCTCTTCCTCCCTAATCCGAGCGAGGGGTATTGCCTCAACCCATTTGGTAAAATAGTCTGCTACGACCAGTATCCATTGGCATCTCCTGCGCGCCATTGGGAGGGCCCCGACGATATCAAGTCCCCATTTTGCAAACGGTCATGGGCTGGAAATTATATTGAGATCGGCTGCTGGTGCGTGGATTATGTGCCTGTAGATTTGACATTTATTATATTTTTGGGCATATATTATGAAATCTTGTCGCATAGTTGGCCAGTATAATCCTTGGGTACGTGCACGGTTAGCCATGGAACGACTAGCTGTGTGGGCACCGCAGACACCGTCATGAATTTTTGCGATAACTGTATTGATTCTCTCTCCAGCGATGCAAGTGAGGTGCGGAGCATATAGGCTTGCCCGTAAGAGTTCGCCATTAATTATCGTATATTTTCAGGCTCTGTTACGGATGCTTTCGGCTGCTGATCGGTCATCAGGAAGGATGTGGTGTTCCCCGAGGAAATCAAGGAGAGGTTTGCGCCAGTCGGGGGGAACGAGTAGGTCAGTTTGCATGGTTGGTATTGTGCTTATGGTAATGCTCAGTTTATCAAGGATATCAATCTGGATAACGCATAGTTTGTCATCGATGATGCCTGCTAGGTACGCAAGGGCGTCCGAGTGTCTATTCTCACCACGGTGGATGTGTTCGAGGTTGATCTTTCGGAACTTTCTTAGTCGATGTTTTAGTATTTCCATGTAGCCGACCATTCTGCCGTTGGCTGGAATGTCCCCCTATGTTGGTTAACAACTAGCTGCGAGTTGGTGAAGATGATGAGTTCTTCCACGCCCAGGGCCAACGCTGTTTATAGTCCACTCAACAACGCCTCGTATTCTGCCTCGTTGTTACTAAGGGGGAAATTGACCCGTATGGCTTTCTCAATTTTCACATTGGTCGGAGTAACTAACACTATGCCAAGACCAGAGCCGCCAGCTTTGACGGACCCGTTGGTATATAGCCGCCATCCCTCAGTATACGCTGGCTCGTCGGCATCAAGGTGGGTGTCGAGGTCATCCTCCTCGTCGTTATGCCAATTGTCGTCATGTATGGGGAGGTCTGCGAGGAGATCCGCTATTGCCTGTCCTTTAATTGAGACTCGTGGCTCGTACCGGATGTCAAATTCACCTAGTGTAATTGCCCATTTTGCGATCCGTCGTGTCTTACCTTTCTTCGTAAAAATTTATCGTAGTAGTTGTGTGGTGATGACCTTGATTTTATGTGCCTAAAAATATGGTCGTAGCTTCTGTGAGTCATATACCAGAGCGAGGGCCTGTTTCTCCACCGTGGAGTACCGCAGTTCTACTCCCATTAAGGTTTTGCTGACAAAATATATTGGCTTTTCCGCTTTGTGTTCTGTGCGCACGAGGACCGCGCTGATGGATTCATTTGTATTGCCAAGGTATAAACCTTGTAACTCGTGCTCGATTGGGGCGTTGAGAATGGGTGGAGTGGCTAAATAATGTAACATGTTTTGAAAGGTTGTTTCGCATTCATCGTTCCATTGACATTTTTTGTTTTCCCGAATGTAGTGAAATAATGGGCGGCATTTGCAGGAAGCTTTATAAATGAAGCATCCAAGAGTTGTTATTTTTCCAACGAGGGCTTGTACTTGCTTTAATGTCCGTGGTGATGGTATACATGCAAGAGTACGGATTTGATCAGGGTTGGCTTCGATTCCACGTTGGGTGACTAGGTGTCCAAGGAACTTTCCTGAGGAAACCTCAAAGCTGCACTTTTCCGGGTTAAGACGCATCTTATACGATCGTATCTTTGTGAAAACTGTCTCGAGGTCGTTCAAGTGGTCGTTGCACAGGCGGCTTTTGACGAGCATGTCGTCGATATAAACCCCTATTGTTTTGCCAAGTTGTTTTTCAAATATTGTGGTCACAAGGTGTTGGTACGTGGATCCCGCATTCTTCAAGCTAAAGGGCATGACCGTATAGTAGTACAGGTTCTGCTCGGTTGTAAAAGACGTGCACTCTTGATCTTCCATTGCTAATGGTATTTGGTTGTATCCCGAGTAGCCATCCATGAATGACAACCACTCGTGGTCGGCCGTGGAATCGACTGGTCTGGTAATGAGGGGCATAAGAAAACTATCTTTTGGAAGGTAAAGATTGAGGTCAATAATATCGATGCACACTCGGGTTTTCCTATTCTTCTTTGGTACCGCGACCACGTTTACTACCCAGCATGGGCAGTCAATAGGTCGTATAAATCCTGTATGCACCAACTTTTGTATCTCCTTGTTGATAGCTTCGTGTAGTCGTTGTGCTGTTCATCGTGGTTTCTGCTTGACGGGTTGGCTTTTTAATGAACATGTAAATGATGATAGGCCATCGCGGGGTCTATGCCTGACATTTTATCAAAAGACCATGCAAAAATATCTTTGAACTGTCGGAGTAGTATAATGACATCGTACTTATAATGGCATCGTTTTGGTCAGGTGTCGTGTCTGTGAGCATTAAGTTGTTTTTGGTGCGAGGAACGGGGGACGAGCCCTCCGTCATGGTCTCGTACCACGTTTATTGCTAATCGTCTCGCTCAATAAGTTTCTCTTTCTTTTTTGTGTTCTCTTGATTGATTAAGTTTTGTAGTGAGTTGGCGCAGCAGACCCGGGCTACGACCTGACAGCCGCATATCTGGTAGGGGACAAACTTTGTTGGAAAGCGTATTACCTGGTGGTAGGAGAAGGGGATGGTCTTCATGGCGTAAATCCAGTCGCGTCCCAGAATTCCATTATAGTGTACTGTGGGGCTGTTGATGACGATGAAAGTTGTAGGTACGATAACCGAGCCTGCCTGTACCTGAGTGACGAGCTCTCCCATTGCTCATTCAGTAGACCCATTAAAACCATAAATCTCGGTCTTGGAGGGTGCCAGGCAGTCCTTCATATTCATGTTGCGAAGTGCATCGTAGTAGAGGATGTTAGCGCCACTACCGGAGTCGAGCAACATTCTCTTAACAAGGAGGTTGCCTATGAAGATCTAAATAATGAGGGCGTCGTCATGAGGGTATGAAATGGTGCAAAGATCATGATCGGTAAAGTAGATTGCTTGTTCTGGCGGAGGGCGAGTGGCTGCATCGATGCCGTAGGCGGCTCGCTGGTTCTTGGTTAGGCGGTAACATTGCCTTGTTGAATTGGAAATGGAGTGCCTTGAAGGAGCTTGGTTGAGATCGCCCAATATCATCTCACATCCTGGTAAATGTTCTAGTACCCGTATGTTTGTTGCGCGTTCATCGTAGGTAGGGTGAGGTGTACTCTCTGCGGGTGGGATTGATTTTTTGAGGTAACGTATATAGCGGCCGAGGCAGAACCAAGTCTCAGTCATGTTGATGAAATCGTAATATTCCTCGGTTGGATGGCCATGTATCTAATGATGCGCGCAGTATGGACGATCAGGTCGGTCAGGTCTATTGCGAGGTTTTCGATAGTCAGGGTCATTCTTTACCGCGAGGAGCAAGTCTGCCCATGAAATGGTTAGGTCGCTGGGAGGATAACGTTCCCACCGGGTGGTTCTTTGTCGTCTGTCCCTGGAAGTTTTGGTGTTATCTCGTTGGTTGTGTTATGTTCATTGTCTAATCCTGTTCTTGTGTGGATCCTCGTGGGTATCATGTGAGTGTTTGGGTGCCTGATTACGTAGTACCGGCGTTGGAATGGATGTGGTGCTCAGGAGGGCCGCAATTTTTGAGACAGAGGCACGGTTGTCCGCTTCTACGTTTTGGTATTTACGGACCTTCTCGTACAGGTGTTTAAGGGTTTCGGGCCATTTTCTATGCAGGGCCTCGCGCAACTTAGAACCGGGGAGACAGGCGTCCATGAAGGCAAGACAGGCTGTTGGTGCGTCGACCCGTTCAATGAGGGTGAACTCGCTTTTAAACCGTGAGAGGAGAGAGTCGGTGGTTTTGCCAATTTGTTGTTTCAGGGAGAATAGTTTTACTAACTATTTTTTGGATTATTGGTTGTGGAGGTACTTCTCGATAAATGCCAATGAGAGTTGTTTGAATGTGGATATAGAGTTGGGTACAATACTCTGAAACCAGACGAGGGCCCCGTCAGATAATGTCGAGGGGAATAGACGATATATGTGTTCATCTGTTTGATATTATAGGTTTATGCTCTACTAAAACTTGGAGAGGTGCTGCACAGGATCCTGGCAACCGGTGAACGACTCTATTTTAGGCTGAGAGTAACTTTGTGCTTGCACGTAGCTCTGTATGGTCACTGTAAGGGTGTATTGTGGATCCGGCGGAGCGTCTCCGTGCTTAGCCGCTAGTTGGGTTCGCGTTGTGCATTGTCCGGATAAGTGCTTCCACGGTCGCTGCTGTTAGTGGTTGCTGGTCATGAGTTTCCGCGATCCTTTTGTAAATGGCTTCGCCTCGGGTTGAAGACTCGTCAGAGTGGCTGTCGTAGTTGTGGGAATAAGTTGGTCCCGAAAAAGGCATTCCTGGGTATCGGTCGTAAAACCTCTCGTTGTACGCGTGGTTTCGATCGTAATGGGGCTGACAAACGTGGTCGTGGGTGTAGGAGGGGTCATCTGGGCTATAAGGGGGGTGCCATGGTGATTGTTTTGCGCGGTCGTCGCCATATCGGTCACCATAGTCCATGACGGGATTTGGTACGCGGTGGTTGTGGAGTTGGGGAGGGAGCGGGTCGTTATGGTTGAATTGGTAAACTGGTCGATGATGTGGTGGGCCTGTACCTTGGTGAACCGTGGGGTGCGAAGGCATAGTGGGTCCTCGGGGTGGTGCGAGGGGTTGGTGGACTGGTGTTACCGAGGCTCCAATAACAGGCATAAGATTTGCTTCATTCTCTTGAGGTGGTTCGTGCGGGGTTGACTCGCTTACAGACGCGGAGGGTACCGGATCGCCTAGTGGCAGGTGAGTACTGGCAACAAGAGTATCACGAAGACTGTCATTGGCCAGTTGAAGCTGTCATATTTGGTCGTCTTTTGTAGATATCTGGCCCTAGAGTTTCGCCAGCGCCGCTCTTATTTCGGCCATGGCTTGTTCCTGGGACTGATTACGGGTGGAAACCACCATTGTTGCTCAGAGGAGGCTTTGAGGGGGGGGGGGACGCAGACGGCGCCAATTGTAGTCTCCTTATTTTATTAGGGGACAACAATAATCGTTCGATAGGTTGGGCTTGATACTGAACCGGAGGAGGGCATCGCTCAACTGTCTCTGGGTTCCTCTGTCTCTCTCTCTGATTGTGTTTTCGAGGTCGCTGAGGAATCGTAGTTTGCTTGAAGAAGGAAGAAGAAGAAGCCGATCTCCACTGTTTACTCTTCCCCTCTTTATTATAAGGAGGGTTTGACCTTGGAGCATCCTCTCTCAAGTGTTCAAGGAAATTCCTAGACTATCCCTTCAGAGTCGTGAGGTTGAGTGCTCCTCGTATTTGTTCTGCATTTGCTAATGATTGCTCGTTGTATAGAGATACTTAAGAGTAGTTTCTCTGCTCTAGTTATGCGAGGTTGTGGTCATTAGAGTGCTTGCTCGTATGACTACCATGACATCGTCACTAGCGGGAGCGTACTCCTACAGAGGCATCCCTTGACCATGATTGAGACAGTAATATTCAAACATATGGAATTAGGAGGGAAACCCTACCATTAATAACTATAGTAGTAAATCGCAAAAAGCATATGTATTGAGGGCATACGTTTTTGCTCACGTGAACAAAACGTGATTACGATTGTATTCCACTATTTATTTTTCTTGGGTAAAAGCTATAACCCATTTTTATTAACAAAGTAATAGTTTCATACGATGATTTTTTTTTACTTTTATAGATTTTGCTTGAGTTAATTTATTATAGAACTCACGATCATTGGCATTTTTTTTCCTCTTCGAGGTATCATATAGGTGAACAATGGAATTAATGTCAAATGTAAACTCTTGGAAGTATTTTCTAATTGTATGTGCAACTTCTTATTATGGCATCTACCATGGGAAATTGTCTTAAGAAATCTAACTAAAATTGGTATGAATGCTTGGTATGACCATTAATAAGCAAAAGGGATATCATGAATGTTACATGAGGTTCAAGACCCACAAATCTTTAGTTAGAAGAAACAGAGATACATGGCGAGCTTGAACGAAAGAAGTTAAATATATTAAACGATGTTATACTAATGTAGTGTTTAACCATAGTGAAGGCTTCCGCAATGGTCCTTCAGGAATAAGGAAAGGAAGATGTTAATGTTGGCGTTCAATCTTTACTTACAAGATTTTGCCAACATGGCTTCTTTGGTCTTGGAAATAATTTGTGTACTCTTAGTCTTTTATAGATTTTAGTCTCCAAAAACGAAAATAATTTGGTCCTTCGGGAAGAGTGAAAGGAAGATGTTAATGTTGGCGTTCAATCTTTACTCACAAGATTTTGCCAACATGGTTTCTTTGGTCTTGGAAATAATTTGTGTACTCTTAGTCTTTTATAGATTTTAGTCTCTAAAAACGGAAAAGTCACTTATGTTACTATGTGCAAATAAATAAAAATTGTATTGCGATAATTATTCAAATGACTGTATTTTATGGGAATTTGTATGAATACGAGTACCGATTGTTTTGTTCATTTTTAAGTGAAAGGGTCTCAAACAGGTTAAAAGAACTCCATTACTATAGTTTCCATTATACGAACTTAAGCAGCCGTACGTAGCATAGGCTCATAACCTAGTCTATATTACATTCTAGGGTACTTGTATCAAGACAAACTCGACTTTAATACGTATTTCGAAGCAAAAAGTAGGATTTAAAGGTCACCGTCTGGATTCAACTCGATAACTGCATAAAACAATATTAAAGGGTCTCAAACAGTTATATATTGTTCTTTCTAAAACATGCACTGATTTATTTTTAAAAGCAAAACCAACAAATGTCTGGATTCAAAACAAAAATAACATATTAACAAAAACAATATTTGATAAAAGATAAACTTCATGGAGTTCTTCCAGTTTTTGAAAGAAAATTGTGGCATACCGTCGCAGCTTTGGCTTTTGAACATTTTCGACAAATAACATTTAATCAAAGACAGTTGTGAGAAATTTAACATTGTACTAAATTAGTAACGAGATAACTACTTGCAATTGAATTTCCCCTAGCAATACCACCTTATGGTGGAAGACCAACTCCTCGAGTCACCTAGCAAAGGCACCTTGAATATATTCCATTTTTGTTAATTCTACCACTGAAAATCGTGGGTTAACTCTCAATAATCTCTGTTAGCTGGTACAAGCTTAAGTAGCTTTGCAAGCTCAGGCAGCATAACATAGCTTTGGCAATGGAGATAAAGCATTACAGTAGAGGGTGTTACAAAAGTTGTTATAACAAACTAAATTCGTTGCTAATAATTAAACAAATGCAACAGACTTTGACAATTACGGAAACAAAACTTTTCACAACACACCTTGTTTGTTGCAAGACCATCCGCAACATCCCCTACGACAACACTTATGTTACTGACATTATATGTTGAACTTGAAATCTTTCCCGGAGCATAAACTTATATCCAAGGGTGTCTTCCCATCCTAAAAACCGATGTTTATAGTCACACAAAACATATGTTAGGTACACATCAAATCCTAAAAAACGCATTCAATCCCGTTGCTACAAGCATATAGAAGACTGAAGCACAGATAAAATTTTAGTACATTCAATTTTTCTCTTCTTCACCAGTGAAGTATGTAATAGCTAATACCAAACATAACCCCCCGTGTGGAGCTGAACCAGTGGCCAAATTTATTAAGATATTAGGGTCTAAAAAAGACACAAGTATCATTTGTTCTACTGTTATATTTTATATTTTATATAATTTAGCAGCTTCTAAAATTTGGCTACTATTTTACAGGCAATGGCACAGAAAAACAGTGATAATCGAGAAAATCTCACTTGTCACCCTAGGACTGGGAGAAAGACATTTGCACGTGATATATATATATATATATATAATGATACAAGTCAAACTTATCTTCTTTGTAGTCGATTGTTTATGAAACTCATATTAGCTAAGTAACATTTAAATATCTCACTTTCTTACGCTTGTTTATAAAATCTTATATCAATATAGAATGGAGGACAATGAACCTATCGACGATCTTAGCATTTACAGAACCACTCGATGTATTGGAAATGATTTATACAATACGAAAGATAGATCATCTGAAAGAGAGGTAATGAAAAATTCATATATATGTAGTCACTGCAAGAAAATTTATAATAGTAGGTATCCACTGATCTTTGATGTAGGGGTTGGACTCTTTGCAATATATATAGTTTCATAAATTATGAATGACATATTTTCTTATATTGGTTAGGAAACAATTCGACGACGTTTGCTTGAGTTACCAGAGGAAGAACGAGAGACTAATATTGAAGCAAGGGATAAATTTTTTAAAAATGTGATTGGAGAAGATGGACATGAACGAGTTTTGTGCAAATGAGTAGTTGCCCATCCAAAAAATGTAAGGTCGCGGTCCTTATCATTATTATTTCAGAACTAAGAGGATGAGCTTGCCAAGTTACAACGAGAAGCTGATGAGGGAGAAGCTTGACACCAGCAAGAAATTGAGAATGTAAAAGCCTTTGTAAATAGTACAATTCAAGTCGAAGTTAAGAGATTGATGTAAATTGCAGGCATCCCTTTTCCTAATAATAATTAGTATCGTCAGGTCTCAAAGCTGATCACTATTCTAAGGTAACTATGTTTTTCTTTTCTAGATAATAAATCTTGAATAGAGTTGACTTATGTTTTTGTTGTTGCAACGATCTCATTAGTGAATTGTAAGTGGGATTTCTAAATTTTTGACCTAACATGTTAGTATTTTAGAGTTAAAATTGGCTTAACCAATATATGACATTTGTAGACCAACATGATATGGTGGTATAACTTCATTTTCACATATTTTTTTATTTTTGTTTCGTAGATTGGCACTGATATTTTTTTTTGGGCAAAATACTGGTTACAAGAGTCTTTTAGTCCTTTCAAGTATGTTTATTCTTGGTGTATACGAACACTTTACATTACACCATACTACGTATCGAGTAGCATTTGGTGGTATAGTGTCGCAACTTCTAGATATTTATACTCATGCTATGAAGTTATACTTAATCAGGTGTTAATATTTGTAGTTGTTGATATTTTTATATATTATCAAGCCTCATGGTTGATATGACCTTAATGTGAAATCCAATTATCGTGCGATATGTGTGGATTTCATAATCATGGAAATTGGAAGCACACTGTGTGAATACTGGCCCTAAGCGTTCTCAAATTGAATGATTACGTTATTCACTTGAGTGTTTATAGATTGTATATGTTTTCTAGCAGTCACAAAATGGAAATGCTCAATTTACAAGGGAAGTGCTGCCGAATTTTTGGTAGAATTTCTCCTATTTGATTTGCTTCCGCGCATGACTCTGATATAGATGTGACGCGTCATTTGATTTATTATATTTTCAGCTTCATAATGCGTACTTCATTATTTTTATTATCTTTTGGTTTGCAATTATTTTTATATGTTGTGGTTGAGGTTGTAACAATTTAATTTTTTTTTGATTTCAGGTAGTTTCTTAACAATTATGGAAGTAATACAAGCACATGTTTATTATAAGTAGAGATATTATTCGTGTGTCGATGGTTCCATATTTAGTGCGTAAGAAGTTGGATAATTAATTTGAATGCTCAAGTTGTATTTAGTGATTGAACAATAATTTTTAATGTTCTAGGTGGATTGAGACCTTATTTATTATATGAAATTGGTGTTTGTGGAACCTTGTAAATAAATATTTCTCTCTTTTAAATTAACTTGTGGTTGATGAATGATATGCACTATCTAATAGGGGCGTAATTCAAATTGCAAAAATGCTACATTTAACATTACCTTCTATAGGGATGATTTATTCTGTCTCTATTAATATTGGCGCCATACTTTTAAAGGCAAACAAATTCGTCTCAAATATTGTGTATTATAGACAAAATAATATGTCCCCAATAATATTGGCGCTTGTGGGAAAATTTGGCGTCATACTTTTAGAGACAAACAAATTCGTCTCAAATGTTGTGTATTAGAGAGAGAATAATCCGTCCCTAATAATATTGGCGCTGGCAAAAAAAATTGGCGCCATACTTTTAGAGACAAACAAATTCGTCTCTAATATCATGTATTAGAGATGGTTGTACTCCGTCCCCAAAGGAGTTGAAAAACAAAGACCTTTAGAGATGAATTTTTGGCGTCACTAAAGCCGTCATTAATATTATTAGAAGCAGATGTGTTCGTCTCTAATGTATTTGGGACGCCACCCTAAAGGGACAATACTTTACCGCCCCTACAAACGTCATTAATAGCTGTATGGACGGATTAGTAGCTTTTGGGACACTATTTTGCCATCCCTAAAGGTGGTTTTTCTTGTAGTGTATATAAAGGAAAACAAGATTGAAAACATATATATAAATGCAAAAACACATCAAAGGTGATTATTTGAATGCAGGACCATTGTTTGATTGCAAATTTTGCACATTCGGAGATGGTGGATAAACGGTCCAAACATAATGTAGGGGAAATGGTGGATAATGAGATGAGAAAGTTAGCGAGTTTTTTAGAACACCGAAGAAGTTGAGAAGATATTGCTCTCTCTCTCTCTCTTTCTCTCTCTTTCTCTATCTATGTCTCAACTTACCAAACTCATAACAAGTCAAAAACCAGTGGAGAGTGGTGCTTTCAAGTCTCATCTCAGGAGCGGAAGGACCTCTCACAAACTCTCCTCGAACCAAGTACAAAACCTGCTCTTTTAATTTCTTCATATCTTGGTTTAGATATGAAGTATTACTAATGTGAAGAAAGGTTGTGGTTTAAAACCATTAAGTATAATGGAATAGCATTTCCTAATTTTGTAATACTTTGTTGGTTTAACTTCGATGGACTAATAATGACAATGAACCTATTGCTGAATACAATTGTATAAATTCGATTATCTATGTTGCTTAGATTTAATTTGTATTTCTTATGGTTAATAGGTTCCATTGAACATATTGCAACTCCCAAAACATAGCAACATAACAGGAAATTGAATATACACCATATCTGAAACCAATGACACTTTTTACACACTTTGATCCTCCTGAAATGGAAAATATTATGTGTTCAAGGCACATCTTTGTACTATTCTAGGCCCAAGTTCACTCAATGATCCATTCATTGCAAGCCATTGCTAATAAAAAAAGACGCAACCAAATAATGCAATAATAAAAATATAAAGAGTAGTCCCGAAAACATGCATAGTATAGAACAAAATATGCTACACCAAAAAAGATATAACGTTGAAGGCGTGTTGACGTATTCACCGTGACTTGGTCACGGTTAGTACTAATACTATATAAATCGCTATCAACTTTTCAAAAATAAAACTTGGTATCAATTACCCTTCATCAAATTTATCATTCCGTACAAATAATTCAAAAAATACTTTGCCTTCCCGCATATGATATGCTTTTCATAAATTCTTAAAACATTCTTGTGTACCAAATTACATCTAAGACATATTTTTCAACATAACATATACTTTTGTAGTATGTCAATATCTCGAATAGGATTTGCACCATGGACATTATGTCTTCGATGCGATTGCACGAGGGCCCCTAAAAATATTTCAATTTGACTCGTATCATTTGGACGGTGAAAAGTGGACCTCAGCTTTCTTTTGTTTTCAAGTCCCAAAGAAGAAAAATCTTTACATATTTTATTCCATCCATGTTTATCAAGATACAAAGCTAAAACCCATGGAGGACATCTCGAGCGGATGATCAAGTTCAATTAAAAAGAGGCAACCATGGTAGTAGAGCGTTTGAAAACGGAACCTAGTTGTCACTTAAGGTAGCACGACTGATTCAACGGCCCTTGCCCTAATAAGTACATTTAGACTAAAGTTAGAGTGTTGCGGCAAAGTGATTGTTGCTGCAACGTTTTAACTTCTTCAACGCCACTTTGGACTGTTGGAATGCTCATTTTGATTTTGTTGACGTGAAAGTGTATTGAACAAAGTGACTTGAGTTGATGGTCCTATTAATAATTCTAAGATGTGCTTGGTTCGGAATGCATTCCACAAGGAGCTGCAAATGCGTAATTGCACCATTGAATTGTGTGTACAAAATTCAGAAAACCGAAAACCCCAATTTAAATCCTCACGAACTCCATTAATGGCGGAAAAGCGAATCATATTACTCTCTTTAAAATCGATTAAAATTGGGTTGGGGAGAGAGAGAGTAAGATTCTTTCTTGCTATAACCTGCTACCCTGCACGGTGGTGCAGCAACTCGAACCAATCACTCAAAAACCTGAAATCACTATATGCATCCGGCTGTTGCGAACCAAGCACAGCCCCTAGTGATACGAGTCTTCAAATAACCGTTAATTTTCCTAGTAGAAATAAAATATATTCGATCAAACGGTTGCAAGAGAAAGAGGGGCCAGAGGGAGACAAAAATATGCGTGTGAGGTGGACGTAACATAGACGCGTGTGAAATCCCATTAATAAATATAAACAACGAAAGCCGCGTAACGCACGCGATATATATATATCCCGATATTAAAAAAAAAGAAAAAGAAGATAGCAACCTAATCTTTCAAAGTGGAATGCTGACTGTGCACGAACATCCACGTCACCCACTCACAAGAACTTTGCAGAAGGGGAGACTTTAACCGGCTAAAAAATCTTGTCCGGTAACTGAAACCCCCAACCGACCGACACGTGGTACCTCATCCGGTAAAACCGGTAGATAGGATATTATGAATTTAAAGTTGAATTTGAGTCTCATTTCACTTGAATTTGAGTCTCATTTAGAAAAGAGAGAGAGAGAGAGTTGTAGCCTTTTTGACCGAAGTGAAAGAGAAGAGAAAGAAAGAGAAACAGAGCCTCGCTTTCCTCTCTTCTTCGTTTCTTTCTCGACCCTCGTGTACTTAAAGAGAGACCTCAACCTTCACCTCTATCTAGATAGAGAGAGAGAGGGAATCATAGCTCTGTTTTCTTGAATCCTAATTGCGTCAACAACAGAACAACAGCTCAATTAAGGTACGTTGAGTTTCTGGGTATGTTTTTAATTCGAATTTGAGTCAAATTTAAAGTTTTATGACTTCAATGGTGTTTGGGTTTGACCCTTTGTTAGTATTTGACCGTTGATTTGAATTGTGGGTTGTTCTAGATCGGTAGGAACAAGTCTTTGTTGGGGTTTGATTTGTTTGATTGAGTCTAACATGAATGAATAAAAGAGGCTTTTATTCTTGTTGATAAAGATTTGTTTTTTTAATTTAAGTTGGGTGTTAAATATGAGGTTATGGTTGTGAATTTGCAGATATAAAAAGTATTGAGGGATACCCATTGGTGAAAGAGGGGAGGTTATTTGCAAAGATGGGTGTGGAAGGGGGTTTCGAAGAGGGATTTGTATGTAAATATTCTGTTTTGCTTGAGTTTTCAGCATCCGATGATGTTATTGGGTTTAAAAGAGTGGTGGAAGAAGAGGGTTTTGAGGTGGATGAGATGAGTTTTTGGTATGGGCGAGGATTTGGGTCGAGAAAGATGAGGCTTGAAGAGAGGACACCTTTGATGATTGCTGCCATGTTTGGGAGTAAGGAAGTGTTGAAGTATATAGTTGATTCGGGTAAGGTGGATGTTAACCGGGCTTGTGGCTCTGATGGGGCGACCGCTCTTCATTGTGCTGCTGCTGGGGGATCGATGGCGTCTATAGAGATTGTTAAGCTGTTGATTGATGCGTCTGCGGATGTTAATTCTGTTGACGCCAATGGGAATCGACCCAGAGACGTTATTCCTCCTCTGGTGAAATGGTCTAGGGAGAAAAGGCGGTCACTTGAGGCGGTTTTGAATGGCTTTAATGGTGTAGACTCTTCTGATGAAAGTTTGAAGGAAGTGGAAGAACTGCAACAGATTCAAGTGTCCCAGGGCGACGGGGTAGAAAGAAAGGAGTACCCTGTTGATCTGTCTTTGCCGGACATAAACAACGGGGTTTATGGTACGGATGAGTTCAGAATGTATACTTTCAAGGTAAAGCCTTGCTCAAGAGCTTATTCACACGACTGGACGGAGTGCCCTTTTGTACACCCAGGGGAGAATGCCCGGAGACGTGACCCTCGCAAGTATCACTACAGCTGTGTCCCATGCCCTGAGTTTCGTAAGGGGACTTGCAGACAAGCGGATAACTGTGAATACGCTCATGGTGTGTTTGAGTGTTGGCTACACCCAGCTCAGTATCGTACTCGTCTCTGTAAGGATGAGACTGGGTGCAGCCGAAGGGTTTGTTTTTTCGCTCACAATCCCGAGGATTTACGCCCTTTATATGCTTCCACTGGGTCGGGAATGCCTTCTCCAAGATCATCTCCTGTGAAAGTTTCGTCACTGGATATGTCTGGTATTAACCCATTGGGTCTGGGGTCACCATCGTATCTGAAGCTCTCTACTTCAACACCTCCCATGTCACCCTCATCAGCAGCTACATCTCCTATGTGGCAAAATCAATCTAGCTTTGCCCCTCCTACACTACAACTACCCGGCAGCAGGTTGAAGTCTTCAATGAGCGCCAGAGATATGGACTTTGACATGGATATGCTCAGTCTAGAACATCAGCGGCAACAATTGATGGACGAAATCTCAAATAACTCCTCACGGTCTACATGGTCAAGCTCTTTAGCCACGGCTCGAACTGGGGATTACAGTCGGTTTGGTGGGGTGACTCCTACAAACCTAGAAGACGTATTTGGATCCATTGATTCTTCTGTACTTTCTCACTTACAAGGACTTGCTCTGAAATCCTCGCTATCCCAAGTTCAGTCTCCAACTGGAATGCAGATTCGCCAGAACATGAACCAGCAGCAGCTCCGGTCTAGTTACCCTACTAGCATGTCTTCCTCACCAGTAAGGACACCATCGTCATTTGGGCTGGACGCTGTCATGAATTCTAGGTCCACAGCATTTGCGAAAAGGAGCCAGAGTTTTGTAGACCGTGGGGCTCTGAACCGTCATGTCGGAGTTACATCTTCTGCAACAGCCCTTTCTGATTGGGGATCCCCTACTGGCAAACTAGACTGGGGTGTTCAAGGAGAAGAGCTGAACAAGCTTAGGAAGTCTGCATCTTTTGGGATTCGAGACAATAGTAACAGCAATATGGGTTCATTAGGTTTTGTTGGTAATGAAACCAATTTGCCCTGGACGCAATCTCTAGTGAAGGATGTCCCGCCTGTTGGTGGCGGTGGCCAGTTTGGTTGGGAGGAGCAGAAACAGTATCATCTCAACAGCGGCGGTCTGGAGATGCTCTCACCGTGGATGGAGCAAATGTACATGGAGCAGGAACAGATGGTAGCATAATCAACATTACCACCATGTCCTGATCAACCTAACAAGTTTGTTGCAATTTTTTCAAGTGTCATATATCTTTTTCTTACATGTTTGTTAAAGAAGATAGGAAACTCGTGAGGGTAGCAACCTCGAAGAAGTTTCTGGTCATTGATATATAAAGAATAGGTCCATTAAGCTAATAGAAGAGAGAAAGAAGCAGAAGAGGATGAAGAAGGAACTGGGTAATTTTTATGGCTCTTATAGTTTTATTTTGTAGATGTCTTTCGCTTCGAAGACCATAGTATATGGGATTAATGGGGTTTGTAACTTGTAAAGGTTCTTCATTTTAATGAGATATATACATGTTCCTTCCATGGTTGATTTAATACCTCTTCCTATATATTTGTCATTGATGTATGATGTCTGCTCGCTTCTTTATTTGATGCTCATGTAATCCAATTTGTTTTTCAGATGCATGTTTATCTTATCCTAATATCCCTTTATCTTATCTTTTAAAAGAGGTTCTCTGCTCTCTTTTTTATGCCCATGCTGCTAATCCTTTGTCCCGGATTGATGTCTATCACCGTCAAGTGTTTATGCCTGATCAAGTTGAACTACTACTGATTTGCACAGCTTGAATTACTCTCAGAGGGCTGAGCTCCTGGATCGTTATTCTCACTATATTTTGCATATCTTATGTGTTTTAACTCTGAGACTGTTATTTTGCTTGAAATTGCTAGAGTATTGATCACAGGTTAGCTAAATATGAGGTGAGAGATGAGCATAATATTCTTTCCACCATGGGTGGTGAATGATGTAAAGAGCTTGAAACTAAATATCTTTATATGAGTTTGGTTGGTTTGGTGAAGGAGCACTTTTTAGGAGAAGTGATGTTGTAATGGGATTTATGGCCCCCCACCACCATTCATATATTCCTCCTAGTGGGAAAGCCACAATTTTTTTGAGTGGGGTTGCTTTGTTTGCCTTTTGTGTTTCAATGTTTTAAATGAGATTATGTGCAGGAA
This sequence comes from Kingdonia uniflora, assembly GCA_014058105.1. Classification (NCBI taxonomy): domain Eukaryota; kingdom Viridiplantae; phylum Streptophyta; class Magnoliopsida; order Ranunculales; family Circaeasteraceae; genus Kingdonia; species Kingdonia uniflora. Next base: position 3,450,076 of record JACGCM010001560.1, read on the forward strand.
TGTTTGGCACCCTCATTTAGAGGAACATATTGTGTGTATGTGCGTGGAGTTGGGAGGGAAAGGTGAAATTAGTGCGCTTTTGGTACTGTATCAAAATTTCTGCAAATCAATTGATCTCCACAGCATAAGAATGGGTAAAACTAAATTGAAAATGTTGCAGAATTACTAAAAATTATAAAACAATAAATAAATTTAAGTACACCAAGGTGACAAATAGCTGGAGTAGCTCAGTTGGTTAGAGCGTGTGGCTGTTAACCACAAGGTCGAAGGTTCAAGCCCTTCTTCTAGCGAATTTTATTTTTTTTGGTTTTGTTTGACGCTGAGTCCTGTAAGTAAGGATGGCAATTTGCCCCGCCCCGAATGGAGAAGATTTGGGATAACCTTACCAGATTTGGGGAGTGCCCTTCTTCTAGCGAATTCAATTTTTTTTTGTTTTGTTTGACATTGAGTGCTTCCCTGTAAATAGGGATGGCAATTTTCCCCGCCCTGAATGGGGAGGATTTGGGATAACCTTACCGGGTTTGGAGAGAACCTCCAAAAATCCGTCGGGGATCGGGGCGAGTATGGTACAGGTCCAACAAAATCCCCGACTCCGCCGCCCCCATTTAGCTATATACATATATTCTATGTATATCCCTAAATAATTGGAGATAAAATCATTTCATTCTTTTTTAATGACTTTGATAATGTATTTAAGTTGTAGCATTTGGACTTATGTCTTGTGTATTAATTTATTTTGATGACTTTCTTAATGGTATAGCTTAGCAAAAATAAAAATTTATATAGAATGATATTTTATTTTGAATTTGGTGTACTAAAAGTTAAATAGGGGGGGATGGGATTTAGTGTTATAATATGGGGGCGGATTTGGGGATTCCCGTTTAAATTAAATGGATCTTGGGGCAGGTTTGGGAGAGAGGAGGTTAGACGAGGATGTGGATGGTTTGAGCTCCCCCTCCCCAAATCCACCCCATTGCCATCCCTACCTGTAAGATAATTATTTTTGCAGTTTTATAATATTTTGTAAATAAAATAATGTCGTATGCCTCTAAGATAAAATAGCTCCGAATTATCTCTACCCCTTCAAGTATTTTACATTCTCCCACTGGTGAGAGTTATGGTATAGGCCTTAGCGCTTTTTACCATGGGGACTTTCGTGCTTTGTACCCTTCCGGGTTTGGTTTGTTTGGCCTGTGTTCACTTAGTCCTTCTTAACCATTATTGGTCCTAAGCTCTTAGGACCAAACTTTTTTTCTTATCGACCTCCAAATAAAAACTTGCGTAAAAAAAGGCTTGCTCAAGAATAATATAAATTTGTAGAATAGTAACGGTTGATTTTGACTTAAGTCCTGATATTTATATGGATATTAAACTTAAGTCCCGTTGTTTAGCAAAAAATCAATTTTAGTCCTCGATTTACAGTTTGACCCAGGTCAACTACAATTAACTGTACTTAACCCAGTTCAAATCTGGTGATTGTTTTGCAAAGACTGAAATACCCTTATGTTCAACATGTGCAAATCACGTAAGATGTTATTTAAACTTAAAAAAATTGTTGACACGTGTCATTCATCCGTCGGTTCTAAATCAAACTTAAAAATTGGATCGTCCGATTACTGCACGGTAAGTATTCCGAGGCTGTGGTTTATTATTTAATGATTTTTAAAAATTAAATCCAAATGGGCAAAATTGTTTTTAATATTTGTTGATCTGGGTCAATTGCAGTTGACCTGGGTCAAACTACAAATCGAGGACTAAGATTGTTTTTTTGCTAAACAGTGGGACTTAAGGCCATGTTTGTTTTTTGGTTAAGGGTGAGAAGAGGTGAGATATTTTGAAAACTTCTCACCCTTGAGATGTTTTTATTTATTTATAAAAGTTAGCAATATCTAACTTGCAAGGGAACAAGGCTGATAATGGCTGGAAGACTCCATCTTATACTGTAGTGAAACAAACGTTTTTTGATCAACTTGGTATAATCATTACCACTGCAAATTGAAGGAGTAGGAATAAGACTTGGAAGAACAAGTTTGCTGATATGAAGGTTTTGATGGGTTTAAGTGGATTTGGCTGGGATTCAATAAATTGTACTGTGACTGTAAGAACCTAATTTCGTATCTCGAACTTAGTATCTCACACCAAATATGATTAGAACGTAATAAGCAACAACTAATCAACACACAAGAATTAGTGTGGAAGTCTCTGAATAGGTAACAATCATGACCTCTCTTAAGGATTTAGAAAGAGAGATATTATTGATTGACTAACTATTATAAAGAACGCCCTGGATAGTTCTGTATAGACTTTCTTAGTAGGAAAAGTCTATCCCTAACCTGTAGTTCTTTGGTCCTATTTATAGGTCTTATAATATGGTCGTTTGATGACCATTATTATTTTTAATGATGAATGTTATAATATGATTTTGATGAGTCTTTGAACTGATTTAATAATGGTCTGATCCTTCTATTTTATAACGGCTTCTTTAATGACTCTGAGTGTAGTATGAATCGAGTTGTTGGTGTTGAGGTTGATATCTAGGCTTAGGTCGAGAATGAGAAATGCGCCCTTACAACTACCCCCTCTCAACCATGAGTACGAGAAGCATCATGGGCGAGTGGTGTTGGTTGAGAAGCATCATTAGTGTTGTATTAAATGTGCGGGGATCATATCCAATGTTCATTCTGGAATATATGTTTGGCTGGTGGATTCCCCAGAACATATTGCCTTTTTCAAGATTATTGCATTAGAATTCATTCTGACATTGGAATTTTGAAACTCAGTATTAAATAGAGTTTGGATGAAAATACTGTTGTGGTTTGCAGTGTTAGTTATTATTTGTCAAGTACTTCCTTCATTCCAGAACTTCCGTAAGTATCTTCTCTGTAACTGTTTTGTTTAGAGAAGATGGTGACCACCAGACGTCAATCTTACGAGGCGATAGTTCTTGCCAAAGTACAAGAGCTGCAATTTTGATATTTTGGGACACAGTCCCTTGACTTTCCTACTCCCATTCTTGTGCGTCCTACTTACCATGGTATGATGTATGAAGAGGTAGAGGAGGCGGATGACGATTACTACCAAATGGTGCGCTTCCATTATATGGTGACGTTGGGGCAAGGGCGCAGGGACGGTCTGCGTCTTCTGGCAGATGAGGCAATTACAGAGGCAGACGAGACGGCTAGTGTACGTCCAAGGAAATATTGTCGTTATTCTTCTAGTGATTGGATTTTCTAACTTTTGTGTTTTGTAATTCAGGTTGAGCTTTTGAAACTGTTATTGATGGAATAAACTATTTCTTTTCAGTCTTTTAATGTTCTAGCTATAGGTGTTGGTAGGGATTGGAAAATTGTGTTTGAACTGTACTAGGTAAGTAGGAGAATGTTATCGTCAAACTATGTTATACGAACTGCTTGTAGGGTTTTCAAACTGTCATCTTGGAATTATGCAAGATTGTATTATACGAACTGTTTGTAGGGTTTTCGAACTGCCATCTTGGAATTATACAATGGCATTCAACGTAGTTGTTATTCCCAATATTTGTTCTTCTGGTGACCAGGTTATTAGAGTTCCAAGTAATTGTGCCTTTGGACTTGGTAGGAGTTGTAAATGATTCTTCTAGAAGGCGACAAGTATCCTTTGTTGACAAGAGAGAATGTTATCTCCGTGCTCCAATATTCTGTGATTTACATCGTCCTTTGGAGAAGTGTCTTGAACAACTTCGAAAATGCCTTGATGAAGTCGTGCAAAGGATATATGTGTTCTATAGTATGTAGGTTGGAACTATCTTAGGATGTACTTAAACTGCTTTACTCTGTGTGGGGGATAATATCCATGTACTACGTAGAATATACTTCTTAGGATGGCAAGTATGAGTTGTCCAAATATATACCCAAAAATCTGTTGATATCCTTGTTTCTAAAAGTTTGTTCCTGTAGAATATATCTTCCCCCAAAATCTGGTTTGTATGCTATATTGGTGGTGTACAAAAAGAGATTAATGTGGGCTATATAAGAGCGTGATCCTGGGGTGTCGTTCATCATATTCTTCTGTAGGGAAAACTTTGTTTTGGTTGATTGGAAGCTATCGTGGTGAGGACACGTTCTCAGCGTGCTCGACATGCAGTGGAAGGTAGGCTAGCCATCAAGGTGGCCGAACTTCGTGAGCGGTATTTTTGCCTGTTGCCGTATAATGCTATGTTACCTGAGTGGCCATTGCAGTTGGACGGTTTAGATGACGAAGGTAGGCGTGCAGAGTTGGACCATTATTTCTGGTGTGATGTGTTTTGTGCATTACTTCAGGACGCTACCCTGCGAGAAGATGTTGTTTTAAAGATCGCATTGGATAAACTAGCTGAAGAGGACGAGAGGGCAACAGGGAGGGGGGGGGGAGATAATTCCATGTGGTGAATTGAATCACCCGGGCTACTTTAAATGTAACTATACTTTAATATAAGCTTGAACTGTTATAGCTTGAAATGAATAAGTAATCTGGATGCAGTGTTCTGTGTTTGTTGTCTATTGATTTTAGGATAAAGTTATATGGAAACTGTGACCTGAAAAGTATGACTAATACGATTGTTATACCGCTTATGGGGCAATTATGATGGATGACAGCCGTCTAGTTTCAACAGCTATTTAGGTGACTTCAAATTTTGAATATTTGTTATTTATAGGAATGACGGACGGTATGGTATGAACTTGATTGAGTATAAACAAGGTAAGTGATCGCATAGATTTTCTTGGGAAGAAGGAATTAAATTGTTTAATGGCTGAAGTGAGGGATATACGTGATAACATAACACATTATCCCAGAAGTAATAATGATGTTGTGAGGCAAAAAGACATGCATGTAGAGGAAGTAGGGTTGACTGACACGTGTCTGAGGGAGCCATCGTTTCAAAAACCGAGGAAGAGTATAAAAACTCGTCTCTATCTCTCTCTCCCTCATAAATTATCTACAGTTATAGAGAGAAAAATAGTGTAACCAATGTTTATAGAGGGAGAAAATGTTTAAGTTCAGAGCGCAGTCTCTTAGTAACAAAAGCTTTGTCTGGTGAAAGGGTTTTGTTGGGAAAGCAGCGTAATTAATCAACCTCTGTAAAAGTTGTGGGCAGAGTAGAAGATTATGGATCTTCCAGTACAGGTGAGTAAATTTTTGATTCTATATTATGTTTGAAGTGAATAATATGTTGTATATTTGCTGTTTGTGAAACACCTTTGTATATTACTGATTAGAGAGGGGTAATATTAGAATGTAGGGAACTATGAATATTGTGCGTCTGGATTTGTTAGTTTTGTAGAAGTTCTGTGTATTGTAACTATTTTGTGAGAGAAGGGGGAAAGTCGGATTTTAGTTTTTGTTGTTTTGAAAAGTTTTAAAAAGAAAATATTTTTTACTGGGTAGTAAAAGAAAAAGTAAGTATGGGTGGGGGTATAATTTTTTATTATTTTTTATTTTTTATTTTTTTGTGGAATATCATGTAATTGTGTAAGGAATGAATCATAGAAAATAGATTAAATAGTAAAAGATTGTTTTTACTTGTAGGTCAAGTATGCGTTCTAAAAACTTAAGACCTAGTAGTAAATTTGTAGTTCGTCCAGTTCGGAGGAAACGTCATCGTCAGGTAGAGAGAAAAATTATGGAGGCATGGAGGAGATGGTAGATGGTAGGGAAGTCACCATGGGTATAGTAGCTGTGGTGCCTATTGAAGTCGGGGATATAGTATAACAAAATATAGAAACAGGGGCAGATGATGAGATATTTTGCATATATTTGAAAGAAGTAGATATAGGAAAATAATTTCTTATATTTAAAAAGAAGCTAACAGGGAAGTGGGGAGATTACGTAATGGAGCAAGGCCTGTGGTTTAGGACCTCTATTTCACAGTAAGGGGAATATGTATATTATCAAGTATCTAATCTTTACCTGTAGAAGGTGGAGAGAGGAATGGGGGGGGGGGGTATAGACATTTCGTACTATAATGGGTCTGGTATATTAGGCCCGAATGATGGGTTTATGTGTTATCTGAACCAAGTGGTCTATGGTCTTAGGATACCCTTGACTTATTTTCAAAAAGGGGTGATGATTGTATTGCAGTGCTACCCCACACAATTAAATGAGAATGTTTATGAGCTAATGATGGTGTGTGAAGTTTTGACTGAGAGGTGGAGAGAGAACGGTACTGCGAAGCAGTTCGTTGCAGCTGATGTACTGAAATATTATAAAATAAAGTATGTGAAAGCTCGTAGGAGTGATTACCTATTTAGTGATTTGTCTAGGCCAAAGTTTTTTGATTTTGAATTTGCTGGTAGACCGTGGAACGACCATCTTGTAAGGGTCAGGGGTAATTATATGCAGGTTCCAGATGAGCCAGCGCTCGACCTAGAATTTAAATATTTTAATCTGAGTAAGTAACTTATGCTATCTTGACCGAGCATTTGCTTGTCTGCGAGCTTTTAATCATCTCTTTGATTTTGTCTCAGGTCCTGAACCTAAAGGCTTTTCGGATAACTCGAGCTTATTTGACCACGTAGCCCGTGAACAGGTCGAGTTAAAGCAAGTGCTTGAGGAGTTGAATATCCGCAGGGATAAAAGAGTGGACTCCAGAGTTTCAAAGGTTCAATGAGCTCACAAAAAAATGGATTATGGCTGGTCAAGATGGTGTTTGGAATGTTGTGAATACGGACCTCGCCCTTTAGAGGATTTGACTGGCATCCCCCCGCCTCCGCCAGGGAGTTCGAGCGGTCAGCAGAAGTTCCATAGGATGAAAAGAACACTGCAAGAATCTTTTCACTCTTCTATAAATGTGGCCCAAGGGGACAAGGGAGGCAAGCTAGATGTTACGGATGTTGTGGAGCAGCAGAAATTGAGTGAAGTAGTTCCGCAAGAAATAAAAAAGGTTGTTTCTCAAAAATAGAAACAACATGAGGTCGAAGGTAGTAACCAAACTCGGTCTAAAGTTGTGGCCAAGCTGAGGTTAGTACAACAAAGTTGTTTTGATATGGCTGGGACTAAATCGAGGCGGCTCGAAGTCGTATTTCAAAAGCAGATGGTGCATGTATGTATTAATATGCTTTGGTTACTGCAGTGTGGTCGATAAATCCATTGATTACTCTATTTATTTTGTTGGCAATTCTCTATATTGGTGAAAGGGTCTATGAAGTTTATTGAGAAGATAAACCAGGAGTATTTAGAGCTTTCGCAGAAGTTCGATGCGCAAACAGCCCAGTTGAAGGAGCCCGGTGAGCAGCTCGAGAAGGAGAAGGAGAGAATAGTGGAAGCGGTGAAAGGTGTTGAGGAGTTGCATGTACAAATGTCAGAGTGCAAAAATACCCTGGGGAAGGCTGTGGAGATGGTAAAGGTTGGCAGAGATAATTTGATCCAGTCCTATCATCATTTTGGGTTAACCGAGGCCGATATCTCTCTCGGTCTAGAGGGTAAGTATCATGATATAGTTTTCCCATCAGATGCTAAAGATAAACCAGTTGATGATAATGTTGCTCCAGTGGATGTAGCCCCTCCCAAGTAGAGTAAGCTCAGGCTGCAGGTAATGGATTGGAGTCACCGTCTGAGGTAGAGATTGGCAATAATAGTTAATATCGTTTTGTGGTACTCTGTTCAAACTATTTTATTATGTTTTGACTTTGATGAGACTTCTTTTATTTGCTTTGAACTGTAAAATTTGATAAACATAAGTTTATTGTTCCTTGTTTGAATGTTTGTTTGATAACAAAAAAATTGTAATCTGTGTAGGAGATAGAGCGGTTGAGGAAAACTGTGACCACAATGGAGAGAGCGTTGAGTAGAATGAGGGACTCCGTGGCTCATACTCAACATGTATTAAATAAAATTAAATATGAGAGAAGGCAGTTTAAATCAAATTCAGAGAATTTTTTTAAAGGATTATATGATCTACATTGTAGATATGCAAAAATAAAAATAGAGAGGGATGAGGTTTAAAGAAAATAGGAGAAAAGATTTGCGTTATTACAAAAATCTAAAGACTCAGTGAATTTTGCTGATAAGAGTGATAAAGCCAAGTGTTAGAGAACGTTGCTAACTCTGACACTGTATTTTGTGGCCAAAGTAGATAGTGAGTAGGGGTTAAAAGATGCCTATGTAGAGCTCTTAAGAGAAAAGGGAGTAGTACCTGATCCAACTCGAGTTAGGATTTTAACTCAAGAAGCACGTAATCGTCATAGCTTAGAGGCAAAAACATGTTTGGCTCGGGCTGGTGTGTTTATTATATGGGGTGACGTAGGTTCCTTACCTGATGTTCTTGGCTTTGTGTAGGGTCGAAGATCAATGAGGGTTTTTTTTTCAAAATAAATAAAGAACCGAGAGTGGTGCAAGCTAAGTTAGGGGGTGAGTTAAGCGAGTTGCAAAACACGCTGAAGCGATGTACAGAACAAAATACACATCTGGCAAATCAAATGGAAAAGGAAATAACTGCCAGAAGAAAGGTGAAAGAAAAGTTGAAAGCTTTGGATGTGTTGTAGAAGGAAACGTGTAAGGGTCTGCATGGAGCGCATATGCAGTTGAAGGAGCATTTGTATCTTTTGTGAGCAAAGGTCGTAGCTCAAACGGATCATTAACGTCATATAAAGAATGTGATTGAGTTTTATAGAGATGAGTTGGCAAGGGTGTAGAACGAATTTAGGAAGTATGTTATGGATTGGGGGAAGGATTTTGATATAGAGAATGAAAAGGCTAAAAATATGTGGTTTACAAAGGATGAGGATGAAAAAGGTGTGGAAAGACCAGTTCCTAGACCGGCACAAAATTTTTCTGAGGAGGAAGAGGAGGAGGTCGGGAGCCTTTTACCTCGTTCGGGGCAAAGACAATGTCAATAGGAGGTGGTGACCTTCGTTGCACCTGTGGACGTGCAGGTAGACAGGTCAGGACGATCGGGGAATAGGGGGAAGTCTCCTCGTAGTTCAACAAGGGAACAAAATTAAATTATAGATGTTGTTCGAACGTTGTTGTATGCATTAGATGTTTTGTGTACTGTTCTGATAATAAATTGAATGTGTCGTAGTAATGTTAATAAATGTCTTATGCTTTTAGATGTAGATGTGATAATAGAATACATCTAGATATAAATATAGATCGATTGTACACAATAGTTGTGAGAACGAATTGTGAACTGTGATTTAGAAGTTTGAAGTGAACTGTTTTTATGCACGAACTGTTTTGTATGTGAATTTAAACTGTTGATACAGGTCGAACTAGAAGAGGTGCAAAGTCGGTATGAGGCATTGCTTGTTTTGAGCGAAATATTGAACGTTGATTTGAACCAGAATCATGAAGCATTGTAAAATGCTGCTAAATTAAATATGAAAATGGAGTTAAGGATGATCGAGGGGCAAGGCATGGTGAGTCATTTGACTGAACAAATGGAAAAATGAGGCTGAACTAGTAAGTGTACAAGAGAAAATGAAGGAGTTGAATGAGGTTGTGAAGAAAAAGAAATTAGACATTGAGAAAGCTCATTATCACATAAGTAATCTCTCGGAATGAGTAACTAAGCAAGATGATGAATTAATAACTGCGCAAGCAAAATTGGCAAAGTCGCTGATGATGTTGAAGAAAGAAGAGGATGATGTTGTGTGTTCTCAGATCCATATCAACACATTGGAGATGGAGTTGATTTATTTGTGGCGTATGTTAGGAAGGCAAATGAGCAAACCAGAGAGTTTGAGGGAATGTTGAATGTTGTTAAAAATAAAGAAAATGATTTGGAAAAAGTTAACAGGAAACATAATGACTTGGTAAAAAATTATTAGGCTAGGATAAGGAATTTAGATAACGTAGTTCAAGTATTGGAAGTAGATCTTATAGGGTTTCGAACGACAGTGGGAAAGCTGACTAGTTCGAATAAAAAATTGGAGGCGGACCTTGTGACAGCCCAACGGGATCTTAACATAGAGGTTAATCGGAGGCGTCATGACCAGTTTGTCATGGAGGAATCATTGGCTATGTTGGGACAAATGGATGAATTTATGATGGTGATGGAAACACATAATAAAAATTATATTGAGGAAAATGCTCTGGTGGTGGATCGTTGTAGACACTTGGAAAGTTTACTAAATGAGGCGAGGGGAAGGATTGCAGAGCTCGTCGTGGCTGACATGGGTAAGCTCGAGGCAAATGAGGTGCATGATAAAGAAATGGCAGCAGTGCTTACCTTCTTTGTGTCGGAGATTAAGAGACTTGAAAAAGAAAAAGACAAAATTCATGACAACATGATCGAAAATGGTGTAAAGTGTGAAATAAAGTTATTGTGGGTTGAATACCTGGATCATGTTATGTTAAAAATTTGCATACTTACTAAGAACAGATGGGATGAAGGAAGATAAATTATTGCTTTGAGGGCGCCAAAACTGATGGTTTTGCGACCTTCAGAATTTGGGGAAATGTTCATGTGATGGACGCCCTAACTGACCTTCAAAACTTAGCGAGCGTTGGTATTGATTAAAAACTAGTCACTTTTGCTTAATCACCCGAGATGTAGCAAATAGAGTGTAAAGGGTGATGCGGTAGGGAAATGTGTGATGTCTGATAGTGGAGGTAGTGATTCGTGTGAATGTATAATAGATCTTTGTGTCGAACTGTGATGAACCAATTATGGTCCCGAAGTATGTAATATGTTGGTCGAATTGGATGAACCAATAATCGACCTGTATTAGAAGATCGAATTGGACAAATCAATAACCGACCTGTAATGTATTAGAAAATCGAATTGGACAAATCAATAACCAACCTGTAATATATTAATAGAATAGGGATGAACCAATTGTTTATCTGTAGATGTGTTCTGTATATATGGTAGATATTAGATAATAGAAGGGTACTGTATGAATAGAAATGTAGGTCAGTCAAACACAAGTATTTCATTAATGTAAGAATGACGTACAAAAATGTGAGAAACAATAGATTGTAAACTGTGATATGTCTCTATTTACGATACAACTTAAATCTCCTTATATTCCAAGGATTGGGGACTCGATCTCCATCTGATGTAATGAGGTCGTAAGAGCTAAGGCCACTTTTACCGATAACAATAAAAGGTCTTTCACAATTTTCTGCAAGTTTCCCAGCATTTAGGTTTTTTATGTGTTTTGGTACCTATCGTAGGACGAGATCTTTAATGTCGAACTCTCTATGACGAATGCGCTTGTTGTATGACCTTGCTAAAATCTGATGGTACCTTCCCAAGTTCATGATCGCTCTGTCTCTTGTTTCGTCAATTCAATTCATGTTACATGCAAATTGGAACTCGTTTTCTTCGTCTGTCATTGCGTGATAACGTATTGGGTGATGATATTGAGTGGGGATAATTACTTCAGTACCGTAAGCTAATAAGAACGGTGTACATCTAGTTGGTACTCGAGGTATTGTTTGGTATACCCATAATACGTGTGGTAATTCTTGTACCCAATTACCCTTTTTCTCTGTCAACCACTTTTTTATCCTGTCGACTATAGTACGATTGGTGATTTCGGCCTGAGCATTTCCTAGTGGGTAATATGGATTTGAAGGAGAGTAAATGATGTTGTGCTGATTGAGGAAGTTGACCACATTTAAATCGACGAACTGTGGTCCATTATCTATCCTGATGAGGTGAGGGCAACCAAACCGTATGATAATGTTTTTCCATATGAATTTGATGACTTCGTCTTCGTGTGTTCGACTCAAAAGGACTGCTTCTGCCCACTTGGTGAAATAGTTTATTGCTACTAAGAGGTATTTCCTTTTTTCAGGTAAATTTGGGAATTCTCCCATGAGATCGAGAGCCCACCTTTTGAATGGCCATACAACTTTGCTAGAATGGAGTTCCAAAGTTGGAACTTGAATTTTGGGTTTATGTCTCTGACATGCATCATACTTGCTTGCATATTCGTTGGTTTGAGTTTTCATTCGAGGCCAAAAAAACTCCTTGAGTAATAGCTCAATTTGCTAAGGACCATCCTGCCCATGGGATCTGCAAGTGCCGTAAATCGTGTAGGAAGTCTTGGGTCTCCTTATCATATCAGATCAACATTTGAGATAGGGCCCCGTGATTGAATTTTTGTAAAAGAAATTGTCGACAATGATGTATCGTTTAACATTGTCTATTAGTCGTCTTCTTTCCTTGACATCTTTGGGGAGTTCGCCATCAAATGTGTTGTTTGGTCCGATATATGTGAGGAAAGGTCATTTCCAATCGTCTTCGACCTCTTTGTCGCCCTCAGTATTAATGACATTTGAGCTGATGATGTTAATGTTGGGGGTGGATATTACTTCGATCTTTAAATATTGGGTTTCCGTTATGAGGATTCTAGCAAGATAAGCGAGGGAGTCTGAATATCTATTTTCTCCTCGAGGTAAGTGTTTGATCGTGGCCTTTAAAATTTGCTCATTCTGTCTGCTGCCGCTGCTGTGTAATCTACCATCTTTCCATTTTTATGATATTTGTCTCGATTAATAAAGAATCTGTGTAAACAGATAATTTGAACACGCCGATCTCCAATGCCATATCTAGTCCATGGATTAGTGCCTCATATTCTGCTTCATTGTTAGTAGCTTTAAATTTGAGTCAGATTGATTTCTCAATTCTATCATTAGAGGGTGTGATAAGGACTATCCCGATACCTGACCCAACGGGTCCGGCAGAACTGTCAGTTAAAAGGCGCTAACCTTTTTTGGATACCCAATCTAATTTTTCTTCAAGCTGTTCTTAGTTTATATCGGTACTATCCTCTTCCCAATTTGGGTCATCTAATGGAAAATCTGTGAAGAAATCTACCACTGCTTGCCCCTTTTTGGAATGCCGTAGTTCAAAACGTATATCGTGTTCGCTAAGAGTAACCGACTATTATTGAACTCGCCTGGATTTTTCCCGTTTGGACAAAACTATGCGCAGGGAGTAAAGGCATAGAGTGATCTTGGAAATATTATTTTAATTTCTACGATGTGTAGACAAAGGCTAGGAGCATTTTTTTAATCTTAGTGTATCATGTCTCTGCAGAAGTAAGAGTCTTACTGATAAAGTAGAGGGGTTTTTCTGTCTTATCCACAAGTTGAATGGGAACGGAGTTGAGTGAGTTATCAATAACTGCAAGGTATACCGTAAGCTCTTCTCCTTCAGTGGGTGTACTCATTACTGACGATTTCCCCAAGTAGCATTTCAATTCTTGAAATGCTGCTTCACATTTTGTGGTCCATTCGATCTCTGGGTCTTTTTGAGTTTTGCCTTTCTTTGTCCCTTCTCGTAGAAGGTCAAATAACCATCTACAGCGGTATGAAGATTTGGAAACAAAACGATTCATTGCTACTATTTTCCGGTTAACTTTTGAACGTCTTTCTTTGTCTTTGGTAAAGGCATAGATAATAGGGTAGAGATACGGTCTGGGTCAGCTTCAATACCTTGCTTGCTAATCAAATGTCCTAAGAATTTTTTCGATTGGACTCCGAATTGGCATTTATCAGGATTTAGTCTTATTTTATATGATCAAAGAATTTTAAAGGTCGTGTGTAAATCTGCCAGATGGCTTTCCTTCTTGAGACTTTTACATAGCATATCATCAATGTAAACTTCCATTATTTTTCTGAGATGGTCTTTGAACATTTGAGTCATCAGTCTTTGATAAGTTACTCCAGCATTCTTGAGTCCGAAATACTTGACTTTGTAACAATATAATCCATGTTCTGTGATGAAAGATATTTTTTCTTGTTTTTCGGGCAAAAGAGGTATCTGATTGTACCCTGATGTGGCATCCATCATGGACAAGAGTTTATGTCCAGTAGTTGAATCAAGCAGATAATTGATAATAGGTAGGGGAAAACTATCTTTCGGAGTATGCTTTTTATGTCTGTGAAATCCACGTACTCTGATTTTGCCATTTTTCTTTGGGACTGCTACGATGTTCGAGATCCAGTCGGGGTCATTGGCTTTTCGAATAAACCAACTTCAATGAGTTTGTCGATCTTTTTGTTGACTTCTTCTCGTAGTCTTGGTGCTAATGTCCTCTATTTTTGTTTGATTTCCTTGGCTTTTATCTTTTAAGTTATGCTTGGGGCAAACCAAGTTGGGTCGATGCCTGACATCTTATGGAATGTCCATGCAAAAATGTCAATGTTATCCTTTAAAAATTGAATAAGAGTATGTTGCTCTGTTGTGGGCAAAAGAGTCCCAATGTAAGTACCCCATTTGTTGCCACTAATCTCGACGTATTCTGTGGTTCTACGCTTGGTATCTGGTTCTCTGTAATTGCTATACAATGTATTTTTCAGAAGGCTCTGTCACGATGGTTATAGTATTCTCGCAAGCTCGAGCTAACTTTTGACTGCCTTTGATTTTATATAGACCGCCATTCCAATCGAACCATAATGACAAATGATAAGTCGATGGGATGGCTTTCATGTTGTATAGCTAGCATCGTCCCATGATTCCTAAATAACGAGATTTTGCATTTATAACGTAAAATACAACGTCAATCGTTGCCGGTCCTGTAGTAATAGGAAGTATGATCTTTCCAACACGTTCTTCTTTAGAGCCATTAAAACCCCTAACATCGATGTCAGCTAGTCCTATCTGATAGATTGTACTTTAGAAAAGTAACTCGATACTACTGCCAGTATCCACCAACATTGTATGTAGGATGACATTTCTCATTTTTAACATGATCACAAGTGCGTCATAATGAGGGAGGTTGACGTGGTGAACGTCGCAATCCTCGAAGGAGATCCATGTTCGTTGAGTACTAGATTCTAGGAGTATTCGAGCTTCTTTATCGTCCACGACCAAGTCGTAGTATTGGCCGAGATGTCGTCTTTTGAATATGACTGATCAGTTAATTGTACGAGTCTCTATAAAATGGCTGAGGGATATGTAGTACAGATGCTTTTCCTCTGTCCCTCCTTCGATCTGTACGATTGTAATAGCATATTTCCCAACATTGATAATAAGAAGCCTGAGGATACTAGTCGAAGATATCGCAACACTTCAGATGGTACAATGGTAGCGAACATTCTTCTCGATCAAGACTTATCAAAAGCCACAACAACTTCATAGTTCTCAAACTTCGGTCAACTTCATAGTTCTCGAAGTTACTATAGCAGTTCAAAGGTCGAAGCTACTGTAGCAGTTCGAAGATTTCAAAGTACCGTAGTAGTTCAAAGGTCGAAGCTACTGTAGCAGTTCGAGGTTACAAACTACTGTAGCAGTCGAAGGTCGAAGCTACTATAGCAGTTCTCGAAGTTGTTGTAGCAGTTTGAAGATTTCAAAGTACTGTAGCAGTTCGAAGTTACTGTAGCAGTTTAAAGTTCCAACTTCATACAACTTCATAGTTCTCGAACTTCAGACAACTTCATAGTTCTCGAACTTCAGATCTCGAAGATACTTGTTCAACAACCGTTACGCTCAGTCAGCCAGCCGTTACGGAAAGTCCGTGAAGATTGCCAACTGACCATAAAATCTGGAAATGAATTTACTTTGCAACTGCCTGTATCCACTATAAATACAGGCAAAACCCTTTGAAAACAAGATTGAATCCTCGACATTCAGAGAGATCAACCCACGATTACTCTAAGCTTCACTCTTTTCTTTACTCATAGCTCAACATTGTAATAGTTAGCATATTATTGGATTTTCTCCCAAAACCCTCTACGAGGTCGTGGTTTTACTCAGGTTAGTCTGAGCTTTCCACGTAAAATTCAGTGTCATATCTTACTATTTACATCTCCTTCTCTAAAAGTATTGACGAACATTCTCCTTCCGGAAAATCCGCCATTACAACAATCTCAGTATTATTCTTGTAACTCCCATTTTTGTAACTCTCCATGTCTACGATATACTCGTGCATTTTTCCATCCGCAAAGATGTACTCCATAACTCTCTGTAAAGCGAAGCAATGTTTTGTGTTATGATGTCAGATTTTGTGGTGTATGCAATATGGTCTGTAGTCAATGGGTTGGAGGTACTGGGCATTTCAGAAGAACTTATCCTTCTGAAGCGTGAGATACAGGCTGGCTATTGTTGTAATCAATTTGGGAAGACATGGCTTTGGTAAGTTACTATCTCTCCTAGGTTGATCTTCGTTAGATTTGATTCATTTTTTGTCTTCTTCGTAATCTGTTGTACGATTGAAATCTCGTTATGTGGATTGATCTCTTGTTGTCAAAATTGACTTTTGGGTTTTTTGTCTTTCGGTTATCATCCTTTCGAGATCGGTATAACCGTTTACCTTTTCGATCATATCTTACAGGGTCACATGCTTGTTTAGAATTAAGTGCTTCTTTATTCAATCGTCCACGAGCAAAGCATTTGTAAAGGCTGAAATAGTAATCTTCTGATCAAGTTTATCTACCTTTCTGGCCAACTCCAAGAATTTCTTAGTAAACGATTCAAGCTTCTCTCCCGACATTTGTTTAAGGCTAAACAGAGAATATAGATTTGCTTCTTTGTCTCTATTGTGGGAGTAGTTCTTGATGAAATGTTCTCGCAACTATTGAAGGTGTGAATTTACCCTTCTTGTAGTAAGTGGAACCACCACAAATGTTTGCCCTTGATACTGGTAGGAAAAAGACGGCATAAGATGTGGTTCGATGTAGAATGCAAGCCTAAAGAATCCCGGAATTCTTGGACATGTTCCATGGGATTTGTCCCCTTATACTTTTGGATTTTTGGCTTATAAAAACTGGTGGGAACCTCGCCGTCTAATAGATCTTGAACAATTAGGCTCTTTTGTAGCCTGTTGTAGATGCATTTACCAGGTTAAATCTGGGCTTTAAAGAACTCTTTGATGCGCTTATCGACGTACTCTTGAGTTACGAACTGACGAGCTATAACGGTCTGACGTTGAATTCGTCATTCTTGGGGAATGTGTTTGCCACTTCCTTCACTTAGTCGTTCACGCACAGGAATGCGAACTCTTCCTCGGTGTGGGTCCTCCGTTTGCCTGGGTTCAACGGGAATGTCATCGACTTCTTATTGGATTCCTGGCACTTGTATGGGCTCGGCCCCTAGTTGATTATGATTGGATCGAATATCATCTCCTTGGTTGTTGCCTCGAGGTCCTAGCTTGTCTCGAACTAAAATTCTTGAGGTAGTTGGTAGCGCATTTTTATTCTTTCTTCTTCACTGCATTAGAGGTAATTACGAAGGAGAAGCCCTTTTGTGCTTGGTTCCTCGGCGCAAATGATGAGACTAGGAGGGGTTATTTACGTTCTAGGTTTGGTCCAAATAGTTGTCCTCTATATGACATTGGTGGTGTATCAGACGAATAGGGCGTTCTTGGTTCTCTACCTCTCTATCTCTAAAGTATCTTTTTATCTCTTTATCTCAGTTGTTCTAAAACTTTTTTGTTGCTTTGGTACCTATTTTAGAATAATCTAGATACTTTCTATTGGTACCTATCTTTTGTATAATATTTGGCATTTTGTAGTACCGGCTAGTTAATATTTAGAGAGGAAAATGTGGGTTATAGATGTGTTTTTGATGTTTTTGCAAAAAAACTTCTAATTTGTGGCCAAATTAGATGGTTAAGCCAAACAGACTAGTGAGATGTTGAAGTTAGAAGTCAGAATTTAAGTAGAACTTCAAACCTTCAACCAAGCGCACGCGAGTTTTTTTTTCAATCTTCTAACCTCAAATTTTTAACTTCAATCTTCTACGCTCTTCTCATATCTTCTTACCTCTTCTATGTTGGGTTACGACTCAAAAACAGAGGAAGTCGTTCGAACGATACATAAAGTTGTTCGAACGAAAACCGCGTAGGCTATTTTGTGAGTTGTTTTGGAGGCGATGGTGTGTCTCGTGATGCGTATTTTGCTGATGACCTAATAGAGAGTCTATAAATATAGAGTGTGAGTTCAAAGCCTCTTGTGAGAGAAACTTGAAATCTAGAATAGATGTAGCCTCTATGATAGACCCTGTAAAGAGTTGGTCTTTACAAGAAAGAAGGTGGAGGGTGTTCTCTTGGGATTTGATGGTGAGAGGGGAAGTACCTCTTGGTTGGTAAGATGAGAAATCAATGAAGAGAGAAGATTGAAGAATTTTAAGAAGAAGGTATGCAACATGGTCTTTGTTGAGGTAATCTTTGGATTCTTGACGGATCTCTTGTTTTTCTTCTTCTCTTGTAAATCTATGTGATGGTATTATGAGATTAGAGAATTTCATATTCGTAGGAATCTCTTGAGGGCTTGTAATTGAACTTGGATACATAGTGGATTTCTAACTTAAGGGTATTCAAGTGATATTCTTTATAACTTGTGTTTTGTGTGCATGTTAATTGTGTTTATAATTTCTTGGTTGATTATCTGTATGCCATGAGGATAACGGATAAAACCAATTTGCGCACGGGGATGTATTCCGCACTGTTCTCCTAACATTCTCAACCCAAAAAAAAATAAAAAAAAATGGCCTAAGTCTAATATCCATATAAACATCAAGACTTAAGTAAAAAAAAACCCAAATAGTATCATTGAAGATTAACAGGCAAAGCAAATGTTATGTTAATGTAAACTGCTATGAGATTCAACTAGACTTATTCACAATTTGATTTGAGATATCCATATTTATTTTGTTACAAAAAGTAAACTTCAAATAAGGACTTGAGCAAGTTCCACTACGACCTCGTTTACAAGTCCTTCAACGATTTGTAGCGCAACGTCAATCCCCATATCTTCAAAATCTCCCATCTTCCACATTTCTTTTGGTATCCATTTCGATGTACCCATGTCTTCTTCTACCAATCTGCAAACCTCTCCCCACAAGTCAAAGTAGTCCCCAGTGTGGGAATCTACCTTTGTTGGTTCCATGCAGTTCCCGCTGACTGATTTCAAAGGCAATGACGGGTTTTCTGGGATCACGACATTGTCGGTGCTTAATTTCCTTCTTGAAGTTGAATGGCTCTCCCTCAAACCCTCTGTATTTTAAGCTCACAACATATGTAACTAGGATTTGAACACACAATGCTTGAATTATCAGTAAAAAAATGTGATAAAAACAGAACAACGGGGCGTACCTGATGAAGGTCTTCTTGGTTCGATAAGAAAATCACAGAGATCAAGAACAGAAACCGGGCTAGAACTCTCCGAGCTACATTGAGTTTCTCCTTTTAGTCCCGTACTACGACTCTTCTTTTTGTTCCTCCTCTTCTTTTTAGCTGATTTCGCTTTGCTTGGAACTTCGTTGATGCTTGCCAAATTCACGGGAGTTTTATGCCTTGGTGGAGAACATGTTTTTCTGTAGTCCTCTTCAGTGTGAGAGGGAATTGAGCTTAAGTACTCAATTTCATCACAATCTGAAACTTTTAGACGTCTTTTCGAGTGCCTCCTTTCCTTCTTAGTGTTTGTATGATTTCTTTCTACGTTCTTAGCTCCACGATCTCCCCTTCTCTGCTTCAATTCTAATGACCCCATTTCAGATCTCCTCCACTTCAATCCCAATTCTTCATTCTCAAATGTTAAAAGCAAAAACTCGTCGTTCTCTAACTGCAAAAACATGGGCACATCTCGAAACGACAATGACGACTTAACCCGTCGTTGTTGACGTTCAGTAGGATCCACTGAGTTCATGGACCGGCTTCGACTAATCAAACTCCGTTCCCTCCCTTTCTCTGGCATTGTTTCTAGACCCATCAGCCTCGCAACCACCCCAGGAGTCCCCAATGGCTCAACCTTTACCTCGGGTTGTAATTCTTTCCTATGATCTTCAAAGGGGTGTGTCCGTAAACTCTCCCCACGAAAGAATCTCCGTATAATCCCGGATATACATCCCGCTGCAGTATTTGCACTTGGAGAACTACACAAATTAACGTTTAATGTTGGAGTTGAAGATGTCGAAGAAGAAGAGGAGAATGGTAGAGAGATTTTCATTTGCAAACAAAGCTGGAAAAAAAGAAGATGTGAAACAGAGATCAGAGAGACTTGAATGCTTGTTTGTTGTTGAATTTGAAAAATAGTAGAAGAGCACAGGAACACTTGACAAATAAAGTGGGTGATTTAAATAAAAGTGAGAGGGAAAGTAGTTAAAGTG
Organism: Kingdonia uniflora; assembly: GCA_014058105.1. NCBI lineage: Eukaryota > Viridiplantae > Streptophyta > Magnoliopsida > Ranunculales > Circaeasteraceae > Kingdonia > Kingdonia uniflora. The sequence continues at coordinate 3,470,096 of JACGCM010001560.1, forward strand.
TATGTGTGTGAGCGGGGTTTACATTTGAATGTGGGGGTGTTTGGGATTGATTGTGATGATTGGTTGTGATGTGGGAACTTTTGTGCACCAATTCACACTAGAAACTTGTTGTTCTAGTGTGAGTGAGACTGATGACTGACCAAAACCCCTTTAGTTCTGTGTTTGTTTTTGGTTGCAGAGGAAACAAAAAGCCGGAGTTGATGAGTTTGGTCGCTCAAAGAAATAATATTGAAAGTTGAAACTGAAAACACTCTGCTGGTTTGGCATGAACCATGAAATCTCATTTGTCCCCACAGACCAACTCTGGTGCCCCTGATTTCAGTTTTTATATGCCCATACGTAAAATGTTGGCATTGAGACTAAGTGCAACCATCACTACAATTAGGTTAGGCACATCTCCAGCACACTCATATAGGGTTGGCAATTTAACCCGCCCCACCGGAGCCCCGCCCTTAATGAGGCGGGTATGGTATGATTATAGCGGGTATGGGGCGGGTTTGGTTTTAAAAAAAGAACCATTTATTTATTGGGGCAGGTCTGGTTTTAGGCTCAAATAAATTGGGCCCCGTCACCCGACCTAGTTATAAAGAATATGACTTGAATACCCTTAAGTTAAACCTAATTTTAAAGACATATTAGTTAAGTCCAGCATCTTGTCTTCATTTCAACCTCCAACCTCCTGTGTTCTATCATCAGCTTCTCTTCATTTCAACCTCGAAACAACATTCTTCACCAAACTAACTTTTATTTGTGGCTCAAGTCAAATGAGTGTTCTGATTGTAATGGATCTATGATGAAACTCACATTCTTCTTCTAATAAGAAGATTTTGGATTTCTTTTTCTTTCTTTCCTCAGAGACCAAAACAAAGAAGAGAAGAAGAAGTAAAAGAAGAGATCTTTGTTTGAAAGGTATTCATTCTCTTTTTCTGAATCAATTGGTATTCTTATCTCTTTTGATTACTACTACTGCTACTACTACTTGCTTTCATTCAAAAGATTGTAAATTTTTAGTTTTTAGTTGGAATTCTTCAAACCTCATTTCTCCTTTTTACTTAACTGGTGACTCATTTCATTTCTTACCAATTCTGATTTTCTATGTACCATCTATGTACCAGTATTCATCTTCATCTATGTACTCTATCATTACAATCGGTATGAGACTCAATTCAATTTCTGACCCAAAACAATATTCTTCACCAAACTAACTATCATTTTCAACAATTTTATTGGAAAACGGCTTTCATCAAACATCACACCAATCTTATGCTGTCAACTATTTTCATTTTTCTCACCTGAATCGCATCCCATCCTTGGTGTATTAATAATGTCTATGTTTTTTTAGAGTCTTGTAAAAATTAAATTTTGTTGACAACATTAAATAACAATGTATCAAACATATGGATTTTTAAACGGGTGCTGGGGCGGGTTTGGGTATTCCCCATTTAAGTTAAATGGTATTGGGGCGGGTTTGGGGGTAGGGTAATTTGGCGGGTATGGAGATGGTATTACTCCACCTGCTCCAAACCCGACCCATTGCCAGCCCTACACTCACACTAGATAGATGGGTGTCTCATTTAAACTCATAAAGACTCCCATGGTGGAGCCGTGGAGGTACACCACACACTGAGTGAAAGTGCTCAGTGGCCTCTGGTTGTGGAACAATAATCAGTACAAGAAAAATGTTAGTTTATAAAAGGGGCGAACTAGTTGTGTTTTTCCAGTTAAGAAATGGGTGTTATTTATGTTGTTCTTCGGTGAGCAAGTTTCATGGTAAACAACATAAAAACTATTGATTAAAAAAAACCCAGAAATTATCGAGCGAGTTTGAAGTGGAGCATGGGAAAAGATTCGCCTACACTCCCTTTTGGATACACTCGTGCTATACTCAAAAGTAGCCACACACCTGTCTCTCACATGAGAGAAAAAAATCATATGACGTGGGAAGAAATTCAAATTGTGACATCTCTCCTCTGTTATATTCTGCCCTCTCAAATCAATATTTCTCTCTCTCCATCAACTCTAACTCTCTCTCTTTCTCTCTCTCAACCACAACAAAAGGTGAGTGCTCACCGCCTAAAGCTCTCTTAGTGGTAAATCCTTCTCAAATCGTCATCCTTCTCAAATCAGTCTCTCCCACTTTTTCTTTTTCTCTTTTTCTTCAAAACCCTTTCTCGAATCTGTGTTTGACAATAGATCGAAGTTGGGTTCGAACTTCAAAATTAGAGGTTGATTGTTTAGGAATTACGCTTTGTTGGTTGGTAGGATCTCATTTTTGCAGTGATTTCCAAAACGATTGGTGACCTTGAAGAACGTCTTCAAGAACAAATACGAACATGTTAGTAGGGCATACCTTTTGTTGGTAATTAATGTCAAATTATTGTGTTAATGGACAATTTTGTTAGTGGTTTTTTAGTATGAAATGCATCCGCCACTAACTCATTTGTCGATGCCCATCAATATCGACAATATGATGGCAGACACTAATGTCGATCACCATGTTTTCGATAATATAACTGTGTGTTTTTATCTCGATGACTGCAAATGACGACACATTATTGTCGATTGCTTTAAAAATATACTCAGTACTCGACAATAAATTATCGATTTATGCATTGATCGACAATTTATGAAGTGTCAAAATTGTCGATTTATGCATTGATCGACAATTTATGAAGTGCCAAAATTGTCGATCACCATGTTTTCAATAATATAACTGTCGATTAATTGATTGAGTTGGTAATAAAGTCTAATTATGACATGTGTATATTTCAGGGAATGAAGAGCAGGAGGAAGACCACATGGAAGAAGAGTTGTGTAATGAAATATCATAATGCATCCTCAATGTAATATTATCTAATTAATTGTTATGGCTTATTAATGAAGAACATGTTGCCATCCATTTAAATGATCTAAAATGTAATAGTATTTATGTACAAAACAATGGCTTTTGTAATTAAATACTCTTGGTTGTGTTCTATTCTTTTATGCCACCCTTATTGTTGTTTCTAAATCAGTTTTTTGGTGTTTGTCTTATAGATTACAATTTAGCTATACTTGCCGAACATATTAAATTCTCGAAATGTCCACTAGCCGACAATTACTGTAGTGTATACCACCGATTATTTTGATATGTAGCCTCACCTATTTATTTTCGAATATACATTTACTCGACAATTTAATAGGTAATATTTGTTCGGGATGTGCATTAGAAAATTCTGAGTAGTACTCTAATTAACAATTGCTTAGCTACAATATTTGAACTGTGGAGTGACTATTAATCTAGAAATTGTTGACTACCATTGAATCGACAATTCGTATATCAATTTATTTATATTGCAAGCATACGAAGATTATCGATACCTAATCTGAGTTAACAATTACACATACTATATCAATCCATATCCACGACATAGTAGCCATCAAATAAGGAATTAAATGCAATTTTTTTTTACAAAGGTAGCACAGTTGAAAAACATAAGGGGTCTATTAATAAGTCATAACAATTAATTAGATAATATTATATTGAGGATGCATTATGATATTTCATTACATTACTCTTCTTCCATGTGGTCTTCCTCATGCTCTTCATTCCCTGAAATATATACATGTCATAATTAGACTTCATTACCAACTCAATCAATTAATCGACAGTTATATTATCGAAAACATGGTGATCAACAATTTTGGCACTTCATAAATTGTCGATCAACGATCAATGCATAAATTGACAATTTCAGTACTTCAAAAATTGTCGATTAATGCATTGTTACACATAGGGCCGTACACGGTCTGGTTCGGTCCGATTTTGGACCTAAGCCGCGAACCGAACCGGGCACCCCCAATTTTTTAGAACACCAAACCGAACCGGCCTCATAAAGAACCGAACCAAAACCGAACCGGTCGGTCCGGTTTCGGTTCGGTTTTTTTGTTTGGTTTTTAGATATACAAAATGGTTTTTTTTTTCTTCTTCTTCTGAAACCTAATTTCATCTCTTTGAAGATTTATAACTTGGTAATAATTTCCCAAATACATATGATCAAACGTACTTAAATCAATTAAACAAAGCAATCTCTCTCTCTCTCTCTCAAAGTTTCAAGTTTGTTTTCTCTCATTGAAGCATTTGATCAAACACCATCACCACCATGGACTTGCGGGTTCTAAGCTTAGAGCACCTACTCTTCTCCACCATGATCATCGGTCCCTTCATCGAAGACCCCACCTCCCAATCCCCGAACGCCCCAACACACACTTACGTTCGCGATGCGAAAGCAATGGCATCCACCCCAGCAAACGTGAAAGAGTACCCCAACTCCTAGTATAGTTGTGAGAGAGATTAACATTCAGCAGCCATTAAAGAGAGAAAGTCAGAAAGATCATAAAAAAATCAATTGGGTACTTGTCATTAAACCCCAAAAACCACCACCATTACCAAATCATCAAACCCCAATAGTACCCAACTGAGGCTTCACCTTTGGTGGTCTCCCCCTCGGCTTCCCTGACCCCATCACAACCTTTGGCGCAACCACTGTCATCTTCGCCTCCTCATCAGTCCTTGGTCTCCTTCTCAGTTGCGTACTCCAAAGAGATTAAAGAGAGAGAGAAAAAAACAAAAATTACTTGCGTTAAATTGCGTACTCCTCAGCAGGAATAACCAAAACATCATCAGTGATTATAGAGAGATTAAAGATCAGAGAACAACCAAAATCAGAAAGATGAGTTCAAAAATCAATAGGAACAACCAAGATCAGAGAACAACCAAACATCAGCAGGAACAACCAAATCAGTTGCGTACTCCAAAAAAATCAGAGAAGAGATTAGAAATCATCAACCAAAACATCATCCGCAGCCATTAAAAAGATCAAAGAAGATAGAGAATTAGAGATGAGAGAGATATATCATATAATTAATCCTAAATATGCCTAATGTAAAGGCATTTCTTAACAGCTACTACTTAAGTTACTATTATACTCCCTCCAGTTCGGTTTGGTCGGTTAACCGGGGTGGGTAACCATAAACCAAGCCGAGGCAGTCCGGTTCCTCACTTTTGGAACCAAAAACCGAACCGGCACTGTTACAAACCGAAAAAAATTATCGGTTCGGCCCGGTTCGGTTCGGTTTAACAGTTTTGCCGGTTTCTCTGTACAGCCCTAGTTACACATGTATTCAGAAATGAAACGAAAATGAACGAAAACGAAATAAAAAATTGAGGATCGAGGCTTGCAGTCACTGCAATTTCCTTAAGATAGATTTTGCCCTGCGTATGGTGCTTCACAGATAATGGCGCATGTCTCCCAAGATACAACGATCAAATCGTACAGACTTGAAATACTCAAGTCGATACACCTGTCGAACTTTCTATGATATTACTCTCAAGAAATAAGCAATGAAAAAGAAGAATGAGATTCAGGTATTTAACTGTGTACTCAAACAATGCAGAAAAAGGTTGTTTATAGAGAAGAAGGTGGGTCATGGGTCGGGTCATGCAAGCAAGCCCATGGGCATCCCCATATAGAAAGCCTTCACACATTCGCCTCACACACGCGTGAGGGCACCACCTACCTACAGATGTTATACATGATAGTAATGTGCAACCCATTATAAAGTGAACATCCTCTTTTCACTTATCCAATGTGGGACATCCGAGAAAGGGTTTTGAAGAAAGAGAGAAAAATAAAGAGTTGGAGAGACTAATTTGAGAGGGCAGACGATTTGAGATGGATTCACCACTAACAGAGCTTTAGCCGGTGATCACTCACCTTTTGTTATGGTTGACTGTGTGTGTGTGTGAGAGAGAAAAAAAAAGAGACTCGAGGGAGAGAGGCTAATTTGATAGGGCAGAGTACAACAGAGGAGAGAGGCCATAATTTGAATTTCTTCCCATGTCATATAATTTTTTTCTCATGTGAGAGACAGGTGTATGACTACTTTTGAGTGTAGAAGGAGTGTAGCCAAAAGGGAGTGTAGGCGAATCCTTGCCTGAGGAACATATGTATGTTATCCTAAAATAAGCTAATAGATATAAGAGCCAGTAGTTGCCTCAATACTTAAAAGAATGCATGCCACGTATGATTATTTGAGTTTGGGCCTCTAGCAGTTGCCTTAATACTTGAATTTCAAGCCGATGCGTGAATGTTGAATTTGAAGTGGGGCGCATAAAGTTTATGAGCCCCGAACATTTTGTTATCAGGAGCATAACCCTTGCCGTTAAAAGTCGGGTTTCTTAACCTTATGAGCCTGATGTATTTTTTTTTATAAAAAGAGTTCGTCAGGCTCCAAACCTTTATGCGCCCCATTCTTTCTTTTAATTAGAACTATAGGCTCCAAAACCTTTATGCACCCGATGGCTTAAAAAAAATTGAGCCTTCTTGGAGATGCTCTAAGAGCATCTACAACAGCCTTTTTTTAATAGAGAATATTTTTAAGGAGTTTTACATCAAACCAAACAGTATGGATAAAGCAGACTCCCTGCATTTAAGTATTTAAAGGAGCTACATCACAAAATTAATTGCCTAAACCACTTTAAATTAGCCACGCTTAAAAAGTAAAGGTAAAAATTAAATCTTTTAACCTTTTTTTTTTTTTTTTTTTTAACTTTCCACATCAAAAGTAATTTTCCACATAATATAATAGTATTACGTGGCTAACCAAATTATTCTATAGGCTCCCCATCCTTGAGGAGAACGAAATGAAAATATAGGGACAATGAGTCTCATAGAAAGCCTATAAATGTCATTTTATTACTTTTTGCCTCCCTAAAATAAATTTAAGGAAGCTGTTGTGGATGTTCTAATGCTTTTAGACGGAAATCGGTTGTTGTTTGTTGTAAACAATTAACTCCAAAATGTTGTGTTTGTTGAATCTTTACGTTTCTCATTGAGAAGTTTTAAATACACCCCAAACTCTAAAAGCTCACGACAACCCACTAGTTTTGGGAATCTTTACATTACAATACTTTGCATCTAATGACAAGTATTCCCTCAAAATGAAACACATAACTGTATTTCATTCGATACAACTCATATCCCAATTGATCTTCTCTCTAATAGCGTAAATAATTAAGATCTTCACATTTTCTAGCTTACTTTTTTATAATCTAAAATGAAGAAAACTCAAGTTTTTCAAAATAACAATAATTCATCATAAAAACATTTTTGTTTAGCAAAAATGAGATAAAATGTAGCTTGTCATCCTCAAAATAACATCAAGAAATGTAATCCACCCCATAGTACACAAATCCATGATCATGATACTTAATAACAAAAATATCCATATACTCATCAAAACAAATACTTATTTTCATAGACATTATAAGAGGTATACCCTAGATAAGAAAACACGACTTTATCCCCAAACATCTTGAATTTGGATCAAGTGAAAATGATAGAGAGATACATACTTATGATTTGAAACCCTTGAACGAAAGAGGGAAACTAAAATACGCGGGAGTGGGGTGAGCTTAGGGCTGTACATGGGTCGGGTCGGTCTGGGTTCAGGCCTGGGCCTGATCCAACCCGGGTTAATCAGGTTACTCAATTTTGAACCCGTACCCGAACCGATCAGATCCAAAACTCGGACTAAAATCGAACTGGACTGATCGGGTCGGGCCGGGTCATAACTCGGGTTTTCTTAACATAAAACCCTTCATTTCAGCTCTCATTGTGATGGTGGTAAAATCTTTCTTTTTGTCCCAAGAACCTCTCATTGAGGCCTCCATTTAAGAACGTTAAGCACCATATTCCCGTTTCTAATGTGTTTCATGAGTCTTTCAGAGAAATCCCAACTACCTTGCTTATAGAGTCCAATCAAGAAAGTTGTTATGATAACTAAATCAACAACAAAACCTCTAGCTTCCATTTCTTCTACCAATCCTAAAGCTTTGTCTATCTGATCCTCTCGACAAAGATTCAAGATGACAATACTATAAGTGATAACATCCATAATTCCACATACTGTCCTTTTTTCTTCAAGTCACAAAAAATAGAGTGTAAGCGGCCACAACTCGTCCATTTTTAAACAACCCATCAATCAACACATTGTATGTCCAACATGAAGCTCTAACTCCATCATGAACCATCTTCCCAAAGAACTCGCACGCTTCTTTGAGTTTCCTTACCTTGAACAGCCCATCAAGCATAAAGTTACAAACTACTATATCACAACGAATCCTGTTATATTGCATCTCATTGAAATTCCTTATCGCATCAAAACCAGGAAGAAGAGCTAAACTCATCTTCATGGTCTTTCTCAGATCAGTACCTATTCTCTCAAACTTCAGATTCGATTCAAAAGCTCTCTAATTTCACATATTTGGACTCTGGGGATTGGATGGAGAGACTTGACTTGTTATGTGATGGTGGTGGTGGCGGTGGTGAAGAAGGGGTTTTTGCAGATCTCAAGTCCTTGATTGGGTTTCATCTCCCTGATTTAGATTCCCATGGAGAGAGAGAGGTCGGTTAGTGGGTTGAGTTGTGTTAAGGGGGTGTTTGTTTTTTGCTCTAAGTTAAGTAAGAGCTCTTACTCAACTTAAAAACTCTAACTCCCTCTTACTCGTCGAGTTAGAGCCGTTTATTTTTGCCTCTAAGTTTGCCTCTAACATACTAACGTGAGTGGTAAGAGGCTACAAGTAGCCTCTTTTTTATCTCTTTTTTACCCTTATATAATCCCCTAATTCCTACCCCTAGTCCCTCTTTTCTACCAAAACCAAAAAACAAGTTTTCTCTTTCTTCATTCTCCCCTCCCCAACCCACCAACCACTCCACATAAGAGCTCCTTCTCCTACAGAGCTCCGACTTTCCCACTGGTCCAACATAATTCCAACGAATCGTTGTGCTCGCTGCGTCTCTCTCTCTCTCAAGGTAATTCTTCCATTATTTTAGGGTATAATCTTGCTGTTGAATCTTGTTGTAATTCCTCCATTAGGGTTTGTTTATCTTCAATTTGAATCTTTCTGTTGAATCTCTTGAATCTTGCTGGTGAATTTTCTGTTGAATCTTGTTTTGGATTCATGTTTGAACTTATGTCTAGCTTGCCTGGGATATTATAGCTGTTTGGGATAAAAAATGCATAATATGAGGAACATACATCACGAGAGGAACACCAACAGAAACAATAGAGCTTATACTTTAGTAAAGAAAATTGTAATGTCTCGAATTTATATGCACATGACAAAAGCCATAACCATGTTCTCAATGAGAATAATGAAATTACCAAGAGGGAAGAACTGCCTGGGGAACGTAAGGAGCATTTGCTATTTCTCTTTGGGTAGCAAGACGTTGAGCCTTCTGAAACTCTTTCAGAAGAGCTTGGAAATCTTTTGCAAGCTTAGCATCAGTAATCTTTTTGCTAGCCAAAGGATATAAGCAAGGTCTTAATGGTGTTCTCCTCTTTCAGGCAAAATAAAAGTTTGAATTGAAGCTTCTTTTTCACCATGTCAGAATCTTAATGGTACATCATATTTGGAGCAGTTATTGCCCGTTTGGAATTTCAGTTGTTCCTTCTTGCTCTCCCATGAATCATTTTGATGCTTTCTTTAAAAAGGCGTGTGATCCTATATTTAACATCCATAAAATTTTCTAAAGTATATCACACTGAAGAAGAAAATATATAGTGCGAACGCTGTTGTCGACCTTAAGCAATTTTTCCCATAAATGATTGAATCCATATAAACTATTGAGTGTAAATCCATGCCCCACCTTAAATATTACTTTCATTGTATTTCTCATCAACAACATCTCATTAGACATTGGCACATTGTGCTTTTAAAACCTTTGAAACCAATTTAACAGCACAACACTACAAAATCCCACAAACCTTTTTCAAAGAATTCCAAGCTTACATTAATAACCAACAAATAAATGCATCCATAACTTGTTGCATGAAACCCATTACCACTCTATCTATCTTGTCATGTACCCATCAGCAACTCTTATCAGCGTGTTCGAATATGAAATCAAACAATTCTGGTTTAGTGGGGAAAGAAACAAAATTCAAGAAAGGATATTGTTGATTTAAAAGCCACAATCAGCAATTTAATCCTCAAATTAGCACCATGAGAGATGAGCAAATCAGAAATCTACCTACATGAATGACCTCATTTTTAAACACCAACAGAGTGACAGAATCCCCAACATATTAAAACATAAGTGTAGTGCCTCAGCATCTCTCTCACAAAGCAGGCATTAAAATTTCATATTACATGAATCAAAATCGAGTGGAAGACCCAATCATCTGTAGCAGCAATCGATTTAATAGAGAGATTAGACTCTCAAAAACTTAATGAAACCCTAATTTTCGAATTGAATTGAAGTACGGATTAGAGATACACTTACTTGAAATACCCAATTCCGTTTTGATCAATTGAGTAAAAGAAGGAATTCAATTTCTTTTAAAAAGCTAGGGTTTTTTTTAGTTCCCTCTTAAATCTCTCTTTGAAAAACTCACGACATTTTTGGTTTTTGTTGTAATGAGAAAGAGAAAATTTAAATACATCCCGTACTCTAAGCTCACCCCATTTTTCTTTTTCTTGATTAATTAGCTCACCCCATTTCTTTAAGAAATACTAAAATAAGTTGAGAAAAATAAAATAAAAAATATGTAGCTCACCTAGGGCTGTACATGAAACCCACCAACCCGGAAAACCGAAGTATTTATGGTACAAATGGCACATTGATGCGATTTAAGAGAACTTGATAAGTGGTGAGTTACGGGTACCTTATTTTGAAGTGTCCTTACGGTAATGTACGCTTGGCATATCTTATTAGGGTCGGCACACAACGTGTCATCATACAACGAGTGCTTCCATGGCGAAGCACGGATACAACTAGTTTCTTCTTAAATTCAGAGATTTCAAGAGTCCAGTGAAGATGCTCACAGGTATATATCTCTTTCTTTCAAATTGCTTCAATTTTAATTTATTCGCAAAACTACATGTTTGCTTACAATACCTCATACTTTAAAAAACTACTATAGGACCTTATTTTCAAATTATCATTTCATCTAGTACCGTAAAATCTATAAATCCCAATCTTGCCCCTATTTTTCAATTGTTAACTTACTACAACCAGAGATTAAAGCGATGATTTAGCCTTAATGTCCCACGTTTTATGGATTAAAAATAAGCTTTGATTTGATTTTGCATTGGGCTGACAACCTCGACTAAAACTTGAGTCTCTTAGTATCAAACCAAGAGACTACTTTTTTAAATTAAAACAAAATGCGGAAACAATTCTGTTGACTCTTTCTCCGAAGTCTTTGATATAAAGTATGTGTTCCTAAATAAACGATATGGATGAGTTGGGCGACTTTTCTTGTATGTAAAGTAAACTAGGACTAGGTCGTTACCCTTGCAACACCGCCTTTCATGAAGTTCAATCAAGTCATTATGTTTAAAACAACCCACTAGAGCAACAAATTTGTTCTTGAAGGGGTCATTGTAGGGATCAATTGGATTGATTTTACTAAACCTTGTGGCGACGACTTCTTTCCAAATTCCTAGATGCCAACGACTCCATTATCTTGACATATTTCTTACTTTCATCACTTAAGGGAGAAACCCAAATGTCTTAGATAGAAACTGATTGTGGAAGCTAAATCACACTCATAATTGAACTAAACTAAACTCGCTTTTAATCGAAATCACTCTTAATCGCATAAAATATATGCCAAAAGACCTAGGGTTTATGAGTTTTACCCCAAACTCTACATCACTCTCTCTAATGCTAAGCTTTTCTCTCTCAAACCAACTATAAAAAAATACTAAGCTTAGGCTCTCTTTTATAGAAGAAGAGGCCTAGCACAAATAGAAACCCTAGCTAGACTCTAATTAGGAGACTTCTCCTAATTAAAATGCAAATAAAATAAAATAAATAGAAATAACTAAAATAAAGAGAGAGGTCTGAGAGGTGGAGAAACGATCGCCTACGTGGGCATCGTAACGACCACATGATCCATTAGTCTTAAACCTCCATCCGTGATGTGCATTGCCGCAACCTTTCGAGCATGAACTCCGTGAATGACTCGGGGTCTTTATTTTCTTCGCTAAGGACTCGTAGAACCCAGTTACAAGTAATTGTAGGTTACCAAAAACTAAAATATAGGGTAGTTTGGTCATTAAAAAATATTAGGGTAGTGAATGCAATGCAAGTTGAAGAACAGGGTCTACACGTAGTTTTTCAAATTTCAAGGTACTATATGTAATTTTTGGAGTACTTCTGGCTTGTATAGAAATTTCCTCATTAAATAATAACTCGTTCTTGTAAATTACTATTTGGTGCTTCTTGGTAGTGAATGCGATAATGTTCCCTTCACAATGTAACTATGTATTTGTTATGACCATCCATGAGCTACTGAGCGAGTATTAGGGTTGTGTGTGTTACCATTTGATTCTATTATATTCTATGATATTATGGTTGTATAATTAACTTATGACGTTTTTGTTTTTTTCTGGATTATATATATTGTGTACGACAAAATGAGCTCATGTTTCTCACTATGTTCAGGGTTAGCTACGGGAAGTCATATTCATGCAAATGGAGTGAGTCTCTGCCGAACAAAACATCCTGGTATTATTAGTGTTTTACGTCTGCTTATTACTTTGATTTACTTGAAGGTCGAGTTTCCCTGTGATTTAAGCATTTATATCATGCATTGAAATTCTAAGGAGCATTTGTCTAAAATATACATCCCAAATGTCGATACATATTTAATTTAGTCAGGTTGGCCTTTTCAGTTTTCACATACTCCTAAGCTTGGTCGGTACAATCTGTTCAGTAATTGAGGCCGGAACTGACTCACTATTACTGTCAATCTCAAACGAATGACTTTCATATCACAGAAACTACTGAACTCGGATAACTCAATCATTTGGATAACAAAAATACATAGTTTTTTTTAATCTAAGCCTAATAAAACTTGGAGAAATGATAAAAACGAAAATCTCCATGCTGACCGTACGTCATATATGTATAGATTTTAATTCCATCTTCGTTTGTATCACATTTTACTGTTAAAGATGTATGAAGTACCTATACTTAACTAGAGATATTTAATTTTTTTTATACCTGCATATAACCTGATGTATGTTTGACATCATTCCCTTTAAAGTTATAACAGCCGTTCTGTTCTTATTTTTTGCATATCTCATGCATTTTATAGGTTTCCAGCTGAAACAAATCCACTTTTCCAGAATCAAGTTATGCTCGAACACATTAATAACAGCCATGTCATCTAAGTCTACCAAAATTTCACCTCCTCAAGAGGACTTCAAAGCTATTCACCCTTTAGTTAAGATGTGTGGAATCACAACAGCGAGAGATGCAGCCATAGCTGCAGAAGCGGGTGCTAACCTTATTGGCATGATTCTTTGGCCAAATTCAAAGCGTTCGGTTTCAGTCTCGGTTGCGAAAGAAATCTCAAAAGTTGTTAAGAGTTATGGAGCAGAGCCTGTTGGTGTGTTTGTAGACGATGACATGAGCACGATATTAAGAGTTTCCGATTCATCTGGCATTGAACATATACAGGTAAAAATAGTAGTTGGATCTTGATTATTACATGGATTGAAACATTTTTCTAGGTTGTGATTTTTTAAGATTTTCAGCTTCATGGAGATCGTTCTAGGGATGCGTTTCCTGTTTTATTAAAAGAGAGGCGAGTGATATATGTTCTTCATGCCAATGAAAATGGAGTTCTTATAAACCAAATTTCTGAAGAAGAATGCTCACTAGCGGATTGGATCCTAGTGGATAGCGCAAAGGGTGGTAGGTATGGATAATTTGTGTTTGGTCATAGCTTTAGTTGTGGCTTTCATTAAATCAAATGTTCTCGCTATCATTGCCACTATTTTATCCTAGAACTTTTGTTTGAGGAAAGAATTTATTTTTCCCGCTAAAATTATTCATATTTCAAGAAATGGAAGTCTGGAATTTTTTTTCCATTTTTCTTTTAATGCCTGCACATCCTTAAGATTTTCCCTTAAATCATATATTTAAGGGCAAATTAGTTTTTAGATCCTACATAATGACCACGAATTGGTCTAACCCCTCTTGATTGTCATTTTTAGTTTTTGGATCCTAAAATACCCGGAGTTGTTGGCTTTTGTTAAAATACCAAAATTACCCCTTTGAATATTCTTAAATATTTAATTAGAATACCACGTGTTAATTAGTTATCCAGTTGGAATATCCACGTGGACACTAAGGTGGTGTTTGTTTTTTAAGTGCTGAATGCTAGAAAAAATTTCATGTGCTGAAGCTAAATGTTTTGAAGTGATGAATGCTGAAAAATTAAGTGTTGAATAAGTTATAGTATTTTTTTTTCTAAGAAGTGTTGAAAACTGGTAAATGTCTTAAATACCCTTGTTATAAAAAAACACAACTTGGAGCATCACCTCAAAATTGGCAGCACCTCTCCACTAAAAAGTGTTGTGAAACCATAAAATTATATTCACAACTTGAAAATGGACAAAATGGATATACAAAATGGACATAAAAAATACATCATTGCACAAAATGGATATACAAAATGGACATATAAAAGGCATTATTGTACAAAATGGACAAAACGGATATACAAATTGGATATACAAAAGGCATCATTGCACAAAATGGACAATGGATATACAAAATGGACATACAAAATGCATCATTGCACAAAATGGCTTGCATTAATTAACTCTCTTCAGAGCAATACAGGTACACAATTATCAGAATTCATACATAGTCCAAAAGATTCTCCAATATGTAATAAAGTTAAAAGAATTATACATATGCCAAAAGATGCTCCAATAACTAATAAACATTTATCAACAACAAATTTAATTAAACAGCATTTCATAAATAAAATAGTCTTACATGTCAAATTTATTACATCAAACTAGAAATAGAGAGAGTTCAAACTGGAAAACTAGAAAACATCAAATTTGGGCAAATAACAAAGTCATCTTCTCCCTATGTGGCAACACATCATGCTTATACCTCATTGCTTTTGGTAAAACTTCTAAGATTTCAGCCCACCTATGTTCAGTAAGGTTGAATGTACCAGTTACTTCATCATAACCCTCCCCGGCCAGTTGTTTTAGAGTCTCTCAAATCTTATACTTGTTCTTCAAATAGTCCCATATGTTTCTTAAATCTTTATGGGTGACATCCCGTTGGAATTCCTAAATGCATTTCTCCATAATATTCCTCAATGAACTCTGTTTAAGAATATTGCCTCTCTCAGTGCCATAAGTGTCAATCTCATATTGAGCTTTCTCCATAAACCACAAATGCTTGAAGGGATCAAAAACAAAATGAGAATAGTCTATACTGAAAGGCATCTGAAGTGGAAAAATAACAATATTTCAGTAATAAAATAGTCTTACATGTCAAATTCATACATAGTCCAAAAGATATTTAACATGATATTTAACATAGCCATACTAAAACATAAAGAAATTCTACATCAATGTATGTAACAAAGAATGCATTTCAACATATCCAACATAGGGGCATTTCAGTACATTTGCTTGTAAATGGGGATCTTCCCACATAAGTTTAAAGGCATTTCAACAGGATATGTGGAGTAAATGTAATACCAAATGGGGATAATGAAGCAGTACTACTGCCTTCCATTACAAGAGATCAAGTATGTGGCCTGCTAATAAATCAATTATGCTGGAGATGTCTGACAATATATTATGGAGTGGAATGTCAAACAGATAAACATATGGAAATTTGAGTAGTAAATTCGTAACTATATTTCATTTCTTAAGTAGATTAGACCACCAAGTAAAACTCACTCTAAATCAGTTTATTAATTAGAATCTTATAAACATAAGATCTACATATAAACATGAATCTAAACTGATCATTTTATTAGCCCAACATAACAAAGATCACTCATTTCCTACAAAAATCTACCACCTTTTCAAAATAAATGATGTTTAAATCAGTCTCACTAACATAAAACTCAAATTATTCGACTTTAACTAACATGACTAAATTAGACTATCACAAACCAAAATCTACCAGATTTCACTCCATTTCTCACAAAACTCCAACACTATCAAACAACCCACACTTAACTAGATCCATAAACACTAATCCTAAATCAAATCTCAACCCCATTTCGCTCCAAATGAGATCTAATTCATTCCTTCAAACCTTCAACTCCAAACCAAAAACTAATCACAACCCATTACTTTAAACTTCACAAACTCAAATCCCACTAATCCAAAACTAGATCTAACATCATCTCCAACAACCCCGTCACACCACCAATCTAAGCTAACCACAACCAAATAAACCAATAAAAACATCCAAAAATCAATCAAAAAACTTGAGAGAATCATGATACCTTGAGAGATAGAGTAACCCCTTGAGATGTTGCGGCTGTAAATTAAATTTCCTCAAAGTCTTCTCTCTGTTAGAACAAAAATTAATGTTATAGATTAGATTAGTTTTAAAGTGTTTAGTTTAGATTTCATCAAACAGATCAAAGTTGAAGAAAAGAGGAAAGATAGAGAGATTTGGACCTGGATGAGAGAAGTTGAGATTCAAGGGAAAAGCTTTTGGTTTGAAAAGTGTTGTTGAAACTTCACATTCAACACCTAAACTAAACAATTCACAGGCAAATCACCTTCAAATCTTCTCTCTCTCTCTGAGAAATTTAGGTCTGCTCATCTGGAGAGGAGAAGGGCAATCTCGGCACAAGAGGCTTGATTTGCTGATGAAAAAAAAACTTCTCTCAGGTGCTAAATTTTTTTGCTGAAAAAGTGAGTTTGATTTTTTTTTTCAGCAGCAAAAAAAAGCACCAAACCCAGTGTTTATTTTTTTCCCAGCTGTAGTGAAACAAACACTACCTAAGAAAATTCATGTGGACACTTCTTTTCCACTGTAAATTGAGTGGGAACTCCATCTCCTTCTCCTTCTCCGCCATTAAAGTTCTGAAACTAAAATAATACAAAAATTACGAAACAAAACAGAAATCAAAACTAAATTAAAACAAAAATCTATTAACAACATCATCATCAACAACAATCAATATCATCATAAAACCCCCCAAAAAAGAAACCCCAAAAAAATTCCAACAAACTCAAAAACTTGGCTTTCATCTTCCAAATATCATCATCATCCCCTTCCCAAATCATCATCATCATCTCCGAAAACTACAAATCTAAGTTTTCTAAGAGATTTATGCCCATTTTTTCAAATCTGAAGAACATCAAAACACTTTTACTTGTAATTATAACTAATTCACTAGAAAATCAGTGGAGGTCTCGTGGTGGTGATTGTTTTGCTCTTGCTCTTAGATGATGAGATTGTATTGAAACCCTTGAGATTGAGATCGAAGGGTTCGGAGGGAAAATCGAATTGTGGACTCGATTTTAGAGTGATTGATGAAACCATCGAACCTCGCTTCTTTGCCTTCGTCGCTCTCGTTGATGATGATAACGATTACTTCTTCTTCTCTCTTCTGTGTGTGTGTGTATGTATGCGTTTGGGAGAGAAAACGAGGTATGATTTTGTGAGGTGATGATGTTGGAATTACAGCGTGGCATTATGATATAATCATACGTGGGACTCGTAATTACAGCGTGGCATTAGGAGATAATCATGTGGCAGAGCTAGGGGTATTTCTGGTACTTCATATTATTTTCATATCGGAGAGAGACTTCCACGGTGTTTTAGGGTCCAAAAGCTAAAAATGACAATCAAGATAGGTTAGACCAATTCGTGGTCATTATGTAGGGTCTAAAAACTAATTTGCCCTATATTTAACTATCTTACTCTTTAATTCTCATTTGGCTTCTCTAGCATATATTTCTTGGCATGTTTTTTAAGGAAACTCATTTATGGGGCCAGTAAAATGCATGTTTCTCCATTTTACTTTTTCTTTGGTTATTGATTTTAATCTGGGAAATGATTGGTGTTTATGTGGGCTTGTGAAGTGTGACTTTCTAATGCAGGTTTTACGGCTACATGTTTTTCCCATTCTAAATAGAGATGCTGCACTGGTTTACTGATTTTCTAAAATAAAGTTCATTATATTTACAGTGGTAAAGGATTCAACTGGTCAAGGTGTAAGCTTCCTCCTATTCGAAGCAAACATGGGTGGCTATTAGCTGGAGGAATGAACCCCGACAATGTTCTCGAAGCAATTTCTACTCTTAAGCCCAATGGAGTTGACGTGAGTAGCGGTATCTGCGCCTCGGACGGAATCCAGAAGGATCAGTCAAAGATATCCTCCTTTGTGCTTGCAGTGAAGTCGTTTAGATATTGACTGTTGCTCAGGAAACTGATCTAACAGCCTCTATATTTTTCAGATTTAAATTAAATTGTTATAATATGATCATTAACCCATTTTTTAAGTCAAAGGATATAAGGCTGTGATAAATCAATTGTATTTTATCAGTTTCATTGTTGTAATGGATAATACTCAATAAGAGGTCTTACGCAATTTGGCAGCTTGTTTAAACTTTTGCTTACAGTTTTGTAGATTGAAATTGACACTTCACACAGATTCTATAGATACTGAAATTTGAACTGACCTTCTGTTAGACTCTGTTGTAGTAATATAGTCTCTGATAAAACACCAAGTATAAATAGACTGTTACAGTGTTATAGTCTCTGAAATAATGTAAAACGTTAATATACGTTCATGAATTCGCATGTTTAATGTACTAAACAAGTTTCTAATGGAACACCCCAGTCATTAGATTTGACAAAACATAAAAAATAAGGCCTTTCTGCAATTGAATATCTATATAAATCCCCTGTAATATTGACATTGTTCCCCAATGAACTCAAATCTTTCAACCTTATATAAGCAAAAAAAAAAAAAAAAACAGTTGTGATTATCTCTCTTTCACATTTCCAAACAATGATCGGTTCTCCCTGTAACCTTGAAGGGAAAGAATTGTTAGTGAACATTTCAGCCACCCTCACAGTTGAAGTTCGCAAATTGACGAAAAGCCCTGTCTTGGACAGCTCTCTCTCAGCTTCACATTACTAGTTCTCTGAAGATCCAAACAGTTTAGGATCAGTCTGATAGTACAAGATATCCCCAGTATCGCTAACATAGTGATCCTTCTTCATACTTCTTATCAGACTTCCGATCAGATGAAACGGCACTGGCCCAGATTCTTTCGGTTCACGGTAGTATTTCCCCAACACAGGTTTAGCTGCTTCGGTCTAAGGAAAATTTACAACAACAAACCGTTAACAAAGCTGATAACACTTGTTAGTAAGAGCCATTTTTGCTTTATATAGTAGGTGATAGATACTCACTGCTTCTATCAAATGATAGTGTGGGATTTGAGGGAAAAGGTGATGTATGACATGAGTCCCAATGTCATGATGAACGTTGTTAATCCACCCGTAGTCACGATCGATTGTGGTCAACCCTCCCCTTAGATAACTCCATTCCTGTTCAACAAAAAGCATAACGATTTAGATAAGTTTTCAACGAATTTTTTATTTTACTTTCTTTGTTTCAATGAATGATGCATCTTCATACCTTTCCACGGTACCAAGGAAGCTTGTCCTCATGTCCATGGTGATGCAAGTAAGTTACAAAATCCAACCACATGACGAAACCCTGCATTTAGATTTAAACTATTGATCAAACAAGAAAATGGTTCAAGTAACTCCGAGAAACTAATTTCAAGAATGAAATAAACGAACATACCAAGTACGGAACACCGTAAAGCTTAATAACTTGGAGTGGACCCGTGACAAAGGACAATCCCACTAACAATGCAGCCATTGCTGTCCAACAAGCAGTGGAGGTGATGATATCTTTCTTCTCGTTGGGGGAAAACAAGTCGCTAGTTGGATGAAAGTGAGAACCTTTTTTACCAGGACTTCTATTCCACTGTATTTACACTTAAAATTAATCAATCAACGCGATACAAATCTCATCTTTAACTTTGTCGAAACATATCACCAATTAGTAAAGAGGACTTACCAGATAAAAAGGGTAAGCAAGCATGGGGAATGGCAGCGTAAACCGCAGTTTCACGGTAATATCATCCAAATTCTTGTACACTTTCTCAGGCAACTATATTGACAAAGGAAGAAATATAAGCAAAAAATGAGAGTTAATTCAAAGTTGATCAAACAAATAGTCGAATGCCACTAACCGGGTGCCACGATTCATCATTCTCAACATGCCCATGGTTCTGATGATGAGTTCTATGACTAATCCTCCTTCAAGTTCATCACAAGATAACATTGCGAAAATTAGACCTTCTAAACACTATATATCACATTGTACTAATTATTACTACTGACGTATAAAACAGATAAAATCAAACTAGCATACCATCCATTGTAAGGTACAAGAATTGAAGAATGTAGAATATGCCCAACAACACTATTGAGCTTATGATTGTTAGAAAAACTTCCATGACCGCTGCACAATCAAAACAAATCCCAATCACAACAACTTCATAAGAATCATAACTATATTAAAAAAAAACTAAACTTGAAGTCTAATGGAGCAAATTAAAGAGAATTACCAGTCATGACCAAGTACAAAAAGAGCCCAAAACATGGTTCCTTGAGCAACCCAATAAAGAGGCCAAACAAACCAATTGTTAAAATAAGCAGCTGCAACTGCCAATCCTAAAACCACAATAACATCTCTCACAACATAACTCATAGACCTCAAAGGGTCTCTCACCCAACAATGCTTGGGAATCGCAGCTCGAATATCCGCCAACCCGAACGGAGGCAGCTCACTTGGGTCAAACTCTCCTCCCCCAATAACCCTCCTCTTCTCATCACTCTCATCTACAGATGCAACCTTCAATGGAGCACTCACTTTCAATCCCCAATCTCTGTTTCTTGAACCACTAGCAATACAAATCGGAATTCGATCGATTCGACGAGAACTATATGAAACTATCAATCTGGGCTGAAAGGGTTTGTTGTTTGAGGTGATTCCAGCTCTGGGTCGAGCAAAGGCACGAGGAAGAGGTCGTATCCCACATTCGGATAAGACCCAAGTCGCCATTAGAGACCCAGATGAAGAAACAGAGCTCAAAACAATGGGGTTTTGAGAGAGAGTGAGAGAGAAACAAGAGAAACCCAAGGAGGAGGAGGAGAAGATAACACACAAAGGGGTTTCTCTTCTCTACTCCTCACGTTTTCTTAACTCTCTGTATCTCTCTCTCTCTTTATATCTCTCTTAAATGTAAAAATACTTAAGCAGAGGAGTTGAGTCAAACAGAGTAGCCGTGTGAAAGACCGTTTACTTTGACGGATTGATTTAACGGTGACGTTTGGTTTTTGACACGTGTGAAGCATGACCTATCTACGTACATAAATAAAGTAATTAGTAGGATTAAAAGAACTGCTTGGTGCCTTGGTATGCCGGTAATACCTCCACAAATGAAGAAATACCGTTTATTCGCCCTGGCATAGGCCGAAGAGGCGGCCACCTGCCTGGTGCTCTCAAATTTTGCCCCAAAATAGAGGCCCCAAAACTACTAATAACTATATATAAAAGGTTCTCGTGAAATCAAAAGTTTAAGTTGGTGTGTTGGTTTCATTGGTTCAATCAAAATTGGTTTTTCTTGATCAAAAGGCCCAAGGTTCAAAGCTTTACATTTGGCATAGTAAACCTGAGGGCATCATTGTCGGACTCCCCCTTAGGGGGGCCTGAGGGCCGGCCTTGGATTCAGCCGTTGCTAACCAATGGATTAAAGAAAATAAACGGTATTCCCTTTGATTTATTTACAGGTTCATATAATTTTTCACTGTGACTTGAAAAACGAATGAAGACAAGGAAAATAGGGTGTTCGTTTTTCGCTTAGTCAGACCATAAAAATTGCGGTTTTCAGAACATTTTAATTAACTAAACGAAATTTGGTATGAAAAAGCCAAAGAGGAGGGTTTATTCTTGGAAAGTTGGATTGTTGGAAGTCAAGGATGTAAGCTATGTTGGTTACCATTAAAGTTGTTATATTAATTTCTTATGTTGATGATTAAACAGAAAGTTCCCTAAACTCCTTAAAATTTCAGAAAAGGTGATGTCAAAGAACATGAGATCAAATTGTTCACGCCCATGCTTTAGTGTTATTGATATGACATATTTGGTGTGTTTGGTTAGTGGAAAACGATGGAAAATATGTTTTTCATGGTTTTTGAAAACTTAACAAATCATGGAAAACTCGACTTCTTCTCTCTTTTAAACGAGGTTATTCGATTTCACCACGGAGTGTCGGCGGTCGGGAATTTTATTATTATCAACTTAAGGAAAGAAAAAAAATGGCACTGAAGATCTTGCGTCTTTCTCTGAAGCAATAAGGAACAACAGTTGCTCTCAATGTCATATTGTAGGGTGGATATGTTTATTTGTGCCATGATGTTGTCGGGTGGGCTTGTGTGAAATTATCCCAACCTCCACTAAGAGCATCCACAACAACTAGGTACACCCTGACGTGGCAAGTGGATTCTCAAATCCACTCTCTTCACCTCCCAGCAGCTAGGTCGCAAATCCACGTGGCACAAGTTTTTCCACCCTGAGGGTGGATTCCCTGAGGGTGGAGAATCCACCCTCAGGGTCGATTTTTGGTGGATTAATGTCGCGCCCTTCAGAACCGCGCATAACCTACAAACCAATAAGATGTTGACACTTGTCAAGCTTCCAGTGGCTTCCATTACGCGCAGTTCTGAATTGCGCGTATACACAACGACCAAGATTAAAACACGTGGACGACTTAGATTAAAACAAATTCATGCGGCTAGTCTTGCCGCGTGGTTCAGAAGTGCGCAGCAAAAGCCTGCATGAAATAAGAGCACTGGTTCCCCTCCATACTTTGGTTTTTCCCTTATTAAACTTGGACAACAAGATGCTCAACGGCTATAAACGGTTATAAATGACTAGTTTTTCTCTATCTATAAAACCCATTAATCTTATACTCTCTTAATCTTCGACAATCAACTAATTCATCTTATATCTCAAAACTTAAATTTCTTCCTTTGTTATCATTTTCGCCGAATCATGTCTGACGAAATCCTGGTTGACCTACTCATGTCTGACCCATCACTCTTATCTTTGGAGTCAACGTCTTCATCATTGTCCGGAAACGAAGAGCTCTTCCGACGTCAAATTGAGTTGATGCACGAGTATAACAAGATTATGAGTGAGATGGGAGAAGCAGAAGAAAAAGAGCAAGAGGCGACATCATCACGGAGGCGGGGAGGTAGTAAAAGGGGAAGGATTGACAAGCGGAAAGACTGTGATCATTAATTGTGGGAGTTTAGCCTTAATCGGGATTACTTCGGTGACAACCCAAGATTCAAAGGTATCCCATTTCGTCGTCGATTCTGTATGAGCAAAGGTGTGTATCAACGTATTTATGATCAAGTACTTTCTTCGGAACCTTATTTTATTAAAAGAGAAAATGTCACTAAGACGATGGGCTTATCCTCACAACAAAAGATAACGTGCGCACTTCGCATGTTATGTTACGGTATGAGCGCAGATGCCCATGAAGAATACCTTCGGATTGGGGAGTCTACGAGTATTTTGCGTTTGAAAGAATTTTGTAAAACTATTATAACACAATTCAAAGTTCAATACCTTAGATCTCCTAATAAAGATGATACATTACACTTGTTAGAAGTGAATGGATGGCGAGGCTTCTTGGGGATGTTAGGTAGTTTAGATTGTATGTATTGGAAATGGAAGAATTGTCCTACCGGGTGGGCAGGATAATATGCCGGGTATAAGAAAATCCTGATGATGATTTTAGAAGCGGTTGCATTGCAAGATCTTTGCATATGACACGCATTCTTTGGGGTGCCCGTTTCTAACAACAACGTGAACGTCTTGCATCAAGGGTGGCTTTTCAACAACTTGTCTAATGGAGTTGCGGCGCCATAGAATTATAATGTAGGCACAGTACCGCATACTATGGAGTATTACTTAGCGGATGGAGTCTATCCAAAATGGCAAACACTTGTTCAAACCATAAGAAATCCGTCCAACGATACAGAAAGACATTTTTCAAAGATGCAAGAAGCATGCCGGAAAGACGTAGAGCTTTTGGGGTATTACAAGCTAAGTTTCAAATATTGGCATACGGTGCGCGATTTTGGAAACCTATTGATCTAGGAAATGTTATAATCCTGCACAATATGATCGTCGAAGATGAACGTCATACTTACATCCGACAAATGGACATTGATCCCGAGTTTAGAACATACGTGAAGAATTGGAAGGAGGACTTAAATCCAAGACACGCGATCAACATTATGGCAGAGTACATCCAGAAGGTTTATCAAATTAGAAATGAAGTAGCTCATTTCCAATTACGGGATAAACTTGTCGTGCATTTGTGGAATCGAAAAAGGGCGGAGTAATTGTAGTCTTCATCATTGTTTTTTTATTTTCTAAAGTATTGTATTTTGTTTCCCTTGAGTTTTATGTTGAAGTTGTAATATATTTTGTTTCCAAGTCTTTATCATTGTAGCATTTTAAAGAAACTTGGTTTACTGCTTCTGTTTTTTGATTTTGAACCAATTTTTTTTTTTTATTGTTTTGGTAGAGATAAAAAGAAGGAGAAAATCTCAGGTCCCGTAAGAAAGAAGTAAGAAGCAAAGTCTATTATGACAGAGTACATCCAGAAGGTTCAAATACGAATTAGATTAATAACAATTTTAAGGATTATGTACGATTAATAATAATTTTATTGAAATAATGAAATTACATAGAACTTAAGAACTACTATTAACGTTAATGCTTACATCAATCTTCATCACTAGAAACGTCGTCATCACTTGGACACTGCTCCTTCAACTTCTTCAAATATTCTTTAATTTGTTTCTTCATCCAACGCCTTTGTGCCGGTAGTAGGTTACTTGGGTCCGTTGTCATCACCTTAACCATATGCGCATCTTCGACGGCATTTTTTTTAGTTAGCTCCACTTCATGCCTCCTTTAAATCTCAACCTCTCTAGCCAACTTTAGTTTCTCTCGTGCTCTAGCTCTAGTTTCTTTTTTCTCTTTCTTTTGCTCATCTCTCTCAATCTATGCCTTCATCATGTTGGTCGTTGTCTCAAGCATCTTCTTCCTCCAATAACCTATACTTGACTTTGCCACTTCTTTTGCCTTGTATTTTTTTTGGCCGTCCGGTTGTACTTCCCCACAAGAATATAGTGGTGCATCCACATCGATAGAATTATCTAGAATTACAATATTTGGAGTGCCAGATGTGGGTATTTTAGGATCGGTATTGGTGGAGTTACCCAGGCTATTGTTAAAATTTGACTTTTTAGCGACGTTGCGGCCGGGTTGCCCGATGTGATGAATTTGTGACCATTTTAGGCAAGTTTCCATAACTTTGTACGCTTCGCCAAGTGTAAATGGTTTGTGTTATAGTTGTGCGAATGTATCGTATGCCATACGTTCCTAGAAATAAAGTTAGAAAATTCTTTAGAGTATGATTTACCTTTGAACATTAATGAAATGAGAAAAATAAATGAAATACTTGCGAAGTCAGCCATTCTAATATCGATAAAATGTCAGCTCTCAAGATCTTGAATGATGCCTCTAAAAATTGAATATTCCTTATTAAGCCGCCCCTTATACGCACAATTGACACCGTTGTACAATCGCCACATCAATTGGTCAACATAGAAGGAGTTGAATTGATCACGCACCTTGAACCAAAATATAACGGCTTTTTGGTTGTTCGTGGTAACGAGGTTTTGAGACACTTGGGACCAAGCGCGTGCAAGATTCATGAAGTCATCAGATGACCAATTTATTAAGTTCTTATATCTTTCTTTGTCGTCATCAACTTCATCCTCAACTACAATAGGTGTCGATGTCGTCTTTCTTTTAGACTTTGCCTTCCCACGTGTATTACTTCTCGTGAGAATCAGATTGAGTTCCTCAGCCTCAGCTACATCTTCAACTATAATAGGTGTCAATATTGTCTTTCTTATAGACTTTGCCTTCCCGCGCGTATTACTTCTCGTAAGAACCAGATTGAGTTCTTTGGCGATGATCGGAGAGACAACCGGTGATGTATTAAGATTTTAATCATTTAAACCTCATGTACCTTGCATCGGCGTGGTACTCAAACTTCCACCGACAAAACCGGTTTGAGATGATAATATGGATTCCCCAGTTGAGGGTACGAGCCCGTATACCCATCAAATTGAGGGTAATATCCTTGGTTTGGGTAATGAGGGTAATATCCATGGGTTTGAGATTGAAATTGATTATCGGGTGTCGGGAATAGTTGGCGAACATACCTTTGATCTTGGGAAGTGTTAGACATTTACAACGGATCACTCATTCCGAATTGAGGAGGAAAGACGTTTTCTTGTTGGTTCGTATTAGAGGATTGAGAGTGGTTTTGAGAATTAGATTGAAAGCTTGAGGAAAACATAGTGGTTATGTTTGTAAGGTAATGAGGGAGGAGAGTATAAAAGATTAGAAGGGAGGAGAGTGTAGGAGATGAATGACATTTATAGTTTAAAAAAACTAACCGTTAATATGGCCGTTGAGTAACTTGGACAACAAGTTTCTTAAAAAAAACTAGTCGTTAATATGACCGTTGAGTAACTTGGACAACAAGTTTCTTAAAAAAAAATTAGCTGTTAATATGGCCGTTGAGTAACTCGGACAACAAGTTTCTTAAAAAAAAACTAGCCGTTAATATGGTCGTTGAGTAACTTGGACAACAAGTTTCCAAAAAAAAATCTTTAAAAAAAATAAGACTAAACAAAATTAATACTCAACATATTTTAAACAAAGCATAGTTTAAACAAAATATAGTTTAAACAATATTAATACTCAACATAGTTTAAGCAAAACATAAATCAAAGTTCTAAATAAAACATAGCCTAAGTCGTTAATATGGCGCGTCTGCTACGTGCGAGACTCTCGTCATAGGTACATTGCACAACCGGCTGTGTCTGGTAGGAAATGGACATCTCAGCAAGTCTCTCAGACGTCTCTCTGATGACCTCTTGTGCCCAGCTCAGCTCCCTCCTCAACTCAGTATTGCTGTCAGCTAGTTGCCTTGAGTCTTCATATGCCGTATACCGGATTCCTTAGGATTGATACCACAACTCATCCATTCTATACGTAGGTGGACACGGGTATGATACATGCATCACCGAGATCGGTATCCGTCTACGTTGATCGTTTATTTTTGCCATATCCATGAACCATCCCATATCATGTGGATCGCCGGTCGCTTGAGCACCATAGTCTTGCACCTGTGAAGACGTAGCTAAACTCGACGTAGGTGGCAAGTGTATATCGGACCTCACTAGATCACGTCCGACGATCCAAATATTTCTCACCCTCTTTACTAAACTACAAACGATCTTGGAATTTGGATAAACGGCATGCCAATATGTCATGCAATCTACGTCTGAAACAAGATAATTGTGACCATCCTAGAAGTCCACATCTTTCAGACCCTGATATAACTCTCGATCTTACCTTGGGAATTCCATAATCTCTTAATGGGGGGTCATAGGGCACATAATCATGCCCGGTCATCTGACGCATACACCGGTCTCCTAAATATCAAAACGTACCATATCCGTATGGGACTGACACCAATGATACCCTCTGGAAGCTTAGCGTTGAAGCAACTCTTACCTCTGGACTGATTAATTGCCTAGACCTGTACCATGGTTGTTAATCTGTGTTGGTTCTGCCCTTCCATTATATCATATTTTTGATCACAGTAAAAGAATGATGGATTTCAGAACCCGTACTAGTCCTTTCATCTCTCTACGCACCCATATGGGGATAAATATCGTTAAAGTTTTGTACCTTCGCTAGATATATTCCAACCCGATAGTACTCGAAGAACCATAACTCCAACATCGCATAGAATCTGGTGATCAATTTCTTCACCTTCCTGTCCCTCAGAACTGAGACTTCATCAAGCCCCCGATACAAAGCTGCCATAATCGGCGTACCCCAGTCAAAATGCAACACACCAATAATATCGTAGTATGTTAAGGCTGCAAGATAACCCGCCCGAAGAGATATGCTACCATTTGAGAAGAAGAGATTACCCATCATATATGCAATAAATGCCCTCGCATATACGATATCTATTTGTGGGTCATAATTGTTGAGACGGGGATTCAAAGGCTCTTTCCACTTTTTTAAATAGGCAAGAATGATGTTATCGTACCTGATGTCAGAGCTTGTGATTCCCGGGAATATCTTTTTTGCTTCCTCTAACTTGGAGTACCTCTCATCGTACGGGAGTTCGTGTCCCCTCCCAAAACATATGCCCGTTAGCATGATGAAGTCTAACGGTGTGAAACCCAGTTTCTTGCAAGGGAAGTGAAAGGTATGTGGAAGGCCACCACCGCTCCACGAGAGCATGAATGAAACGGTTATCCGAGTTTCCCGCCTTAATTGAGCAAAACTCATCAAAACCCATATCGTCGACCAACATCTTTAACGTCGGGTACACGACAATCCATTGGTACCACTTCAGTACCTTATCCAATGATCCCCTACACTGTAATTCATCTCGGTTCTGACAAAAAAAACACATTAACACGTTAGAAGTTCATTCAGGCATTTCATCGAACACATTGCAATATACGCTAATAACACTTAAAATTTACACAAAACTTACCGGCATTTCCTCCAATCCAAGAGAAATATGGACCGAGCCGTTCGGGGATATCTACTCGGTTCAACTCTTCGAGCGTTGAGGAGGGATCGTTGTTCGACGTCAATTTTAATGGCCAAATATTTCTTACTTCGATGTTCCTCATTCGTTTTACTACCACGTTTACATTGCGTTTAGTTTTGGTAAAATTATACCTCGGTCGCGAACTATACTTTCCCGATATTTTTAAACAAAAAACGACGTCAATGACGGAGGAAATGGGTTGGGTTGGGAAACTTGTATCGTAAGTAAGGCTATTCATCTAAACCCGAGAACCCAAACCGGGTCGACCCGAGCCGGCTGGTTCAGTCCGGATTAAGAATCTGTCGGTTCAATTTTGGATCCGTTTTTTAAAACCCGATTATAATCGGTTCGGGTTCATGATTTGGTATATTTAAAGACCCGAACCGGTAGTTTAAAAAACCTTCTCCAAAATATAAAGATGCTTCCTGGGTACATCTTGTGCAACCTTCTCCCAATCTAAAGATGCTAATATGAATTACTTTCCTCTTTCTCACCCTTTAATTCCAATTATATAAATAAAATCAAACTCCTCATTCCTCATTGATTGCTTTTAGTCTCCACTCCCATCTGTTGGTATCTTCTGACATAAACCCCAATTCCAATTGGCCTCATTAACCCCTTTTTCTTAATTTCATTTTTGATCATTTCTACTCATTTCCCCCAATTTTTTTGATTGATTTCAGTGATTTTAGATCAAATATCAGTTCTTTATAGCTAAAACTAAGATGGGTGTCAAAGGATTTGTTGAAGGAGGGATCGCTTCGATCATTGCAGGATGTTCTACTCATCCACTTGATCTAATTACGGTGAGGATTCAACTCAAAGGCAAGTCGAATGTTGTGGTCGAGACTCTCCGCCCAGCTCTCGCTGACGCGACTCGAGTAGCTGGTGTTGCTGTTTTGGTGTTGTGCAGCCTTCTCCTGAACCGGGTAGTTTTTCAAGTGTTGATATGATGTCTCCCCTTATTGTGGATTCCCCTTAAAACTAGTTTGTAGAGATTGGCATGATTTTTGGAGAACTTGTCTTCCTATTAGATTCTTCAACATGTCTTCCTCTGTTTGTAGAGCTTGTCAAAATTAGAAATTCAACTAGAAATGTCTTCTTCATGTATCTGTAGCTCACCAGAAAAGAAAAAAAAAACATAAAAAAAACCCGAGTTCAAAACCCCGCCCGACCCGACCCGATCGGTTCGGTTTGGTTCGGTTATGGTTCGGGTTCTACAACTACTCGGTTCAGGTTCGGGTTGAAAAGGTTGTAACCCGACCAGCCCGGGTCGACTTAGGTTTAGGGCTTAACCCAGGCCGACCCGACCCGTGAACAACCCTAATCGTAAGGGTTGGGTATGCCTTAGGAGCTAACTTGAAATAACACTTGAGAAAAGTAAAACAAGTTATGCCTAAAACTTGCAGCGTTGTGCCGCGCGGTTCTGAACTGTGCGGCTAATTATTTTAAAAAAAAAATTGACGGCTGAGATTAAAACATGTGGCTGGTTGTTGGTCGTTGGTGTTCCCACGCGGTTATGAACTGCGCGAAGGGAATTCACTTTGAATTTTTGTTAGAGTGCTGTGGAAATACGTGGGGTGGATTGGGTTCACCCTGGTTTTAAGCAAATCCACCTACCCTACTGTTGTGGATGCTCTAAGGGATTTCGATTGTCTTAAGGTTTACAAAGTGATTTTACAATAATTTATAATCTAGAGTTAATGGAAAATAGGTTTAACGCGGTTTTGATAAAAACTATGGAAAATCAGATTTCATGGAAATCCAGCTCACCATTTACACCGTTTTCCACGAACAAAACACACCCAACCCAATTGTATTCAGGGGAGCAACTTGGGCGGGCTAGATCTGGGCTCAACAGATTAAATCTTAGGTTCAGTGTCTTGGTTCGAGCTTTGTACACCAGTTACTCACATATAGCTACCTTAGGTATAAGAGTTTCGTTGTGAAACAAAACTATGCCTCGGCTTAAAGCAATTGCAATGCACCCTTGGTGCACCATGCCCAACATATCACTTTTTTTTAGCTAGGCAAAGCCATTTTTATGTAGGGATGCTAAATGCTGAGTTTTCGACCCGTAAGGCTTTGGACTCGCGACTCCTTCATTGGTGGAGGGTCACAACCACCACTGAGCTAAGAGCCCAATAGCTTTAACAAACACTCCTACGGGCAAAAGATATGCAAACAATGCACCGAAGTGAACCAAGACACTCAATCCACGTCCCACGATTATGGCCGGTCTGTTACAGATGGATTCGGATTGAGCTTGGGTTGACCTCCAACCCGACTGAGTCGTACTCGTATTAACTAATCATAGCTGTGTTTGATGGTCCGCCATTAGAGCTTCTCTATCAAAACCTTCAAACCCCTCTCTCTCTTTCTCTCTGGTTTCGATGGATCGAGTACAGCTTCTTTTGTTAGCTCTACCTCTCTTTCTCTTCTGCACTGATCTCGTAAACCTCTTCACTCCACCACCACCAAAACCCTCTCACCATCACCATCACCAACCCAAACCCCAACCTCACCAACACCATCAACAACAAGAAAGAGATCGACCACTTATGGCCAAAGCCCTAGATTACGCCGAACTTGTACTCTAAAAACCCAATTTTATTTTATCTAATTTCATCAAGTAATTCTGGAAAACTCAATTTTTTCTTTTTTGATGTGCTATTGCAGACGAGTGGCAATAGTAATAGTGGGTACGGGACGACGATCGAGATTAACTTCTGTTCCTCGTGTTCTTACAAGTTTGAATCCTAACTTTACTTGAGAATTGTTGATTTTGTAGATTGGGTTTTTGTGATTAGTAGCTATATATGTTTGCATGTTGAGTTGTTTAATTAGTTGTTGATTATGAAGTGAAATAGTTTGTGCAACTTAAGTTCATCGCAGGAGGTGGAGATGGGGGGATTTTTGATTCATAATGGGAAGGAAACCCTTTGATCAGATAGTGCTAAATATGTGTAATTGCTCACAGCAGATTGTTATGGCATGGGGTGATGTTATAATGTGGAGAAGTTTCAAAAAAATTGAGGTTGTTGTATGATTTCACTGGTCAATACGTAAGACAAATCAAAGTTGCCCAAAATATACTTGCCATAGTGAAGCCAGAATTCAAAGCCAGGCAATTAAATTAGAGGGTAGTGTGATGAAATGTTGTAACTTGTAAGAACTTAGATACATGGGGTTGAGTCATTTGTAGTGCACGAGTATGAATTCCAAATTAATAATCCGGTAGGAGAGGATGAGGCGAGAATACATTTTTATTTTGCAAGGCAAGCCGGTTTTATATAGGGATCCGTAACCCTGAGTTTCCAACTCCATGAATAATTATCTTAGTTTGTGTTATATCCCTCATACTTAGAGGTGTGCATGATGACTTCAGTTTCATGAGATTGTTCGTGGCTATGCAAAGAGATAATCAGAGTAGCTATTGGGTAGTTGTGGAGAGTACGTGCAGGAACTTACTTCAGGGTGGAAGACCGGTGTTCTAGAGTGGGAGTCCCGAAGTTTATTATTTTTGGGATTTGCATCTCCTCTAACGTGACTGCGTAATTGCTTCCAGTTGCCGGTTAGCCGTAACTTGTTAGCAAACAAAAACTTGAGCGAATTTCAAAAGTCAAATAATTTAGACAACTTTATTTAGAATTTGTGACTTGTAAGAATACTTTTATTTTAACTCCAGTTGATGGGGTGCTTTATGTTTGTAAGTTGTGACACTAACAGATTTGGACTTTGGAACAAGTGTAAATATTAGCATACATAAATGGAAGAGAGAGAGAGAAATCAAGCAACAATACGAGGGGGAGAAATTCTGGGATAGAGTGAGAGAGAGATTGCATAGAATGGGCCAATGGGGGAGTTAATTCAACTTTCTAATTTTTGTTGAAGGAATATAACGGGTAAAGTACATGTTGAGCTAGAATAGAATTGTTCTATTTTTATAAAAAAAATTTTTGAAGAAGGAAGCTGCAGGGGCTAGGTAGGACCACTGCCAGGATTTTCAATAAATGAGAAAATTTTCAATCAGGGGAATACTCCTAAAGAGACAACTTTACAAATCTGAGCCAACTCAATAGAAAAAGAAGGAAAAGTATATTAAAAATCTGTACAATTAAAACTAAGTATTTAGCAGCTCTATTTGCAGATTTGTTCCTTTCTTTGAACTTTATCCTCTTTAGCTTTCTTTTCCTTTTATCTATTCTTCTATGTCTGCATTTCTCTTCAGTCAAATATTCATTCAGAGTTTAGTATGTGAGTGTACTGATAAAGTTCTATTTCAAGCTATCATCAAGGTCTAGCAATCATGTTAGGCTGGACTGATATTTATTTCTGTGAACAAGTTGCCAGAATACCCATACGCTCAAAAGTTGGGTGGGCAAATATTGGTACATTCTTGTTATAGTAAATGAGGGTGTATAAAAAGGATAATCTTGGAGAATGCTTGGAGAAAAAACAAAAGTTCGCCTGGGGTTTATTAAATTTCATAAATCGGACTTGAATGTTTAATCGGCATAGAAGAATATTTGCTATAAAAATTTGAATCATATGATTGCTTTTGGCAGGGGAAATGCGGTGACGATGAAAAAGATGCTGGAAACTTCTTTTCCAGGGATTGATGTTCTTCTTGCAAATTATCCCCCACCTCTTCCAAAACGTTTACTTAGCAAAGTGGTACCAGTTTTTCAGTTTGGAGTTATGGGGATTGTAATGGCTGGGGAACAAATATTTCCGAGGTTGGGGTTCATAACACCGCCTTCATGGTACTTCTCTATGCGGCAGAACAGATTTGGAACCATTGCAACTTCTTGGCTTCTTGGAAATGTCATGCAATCTTTCCTGCAAAGCTCTGGTGCCTTCGAGGTTTACTGCAATGGTGAATTGGTATGTTTCCTATTTTAACTACTTTTGCAAATTTGGCCTGTATATGTCCCTAGACTCTTGTTTAGCGCCCAATGTAATCATAATTTAGCTAAAATCTCCCTTCCTACGATAGTGTTAGATGAATACCCACAATCATTGACTCAAGATCAAGAGATCCTGGGAGAACACCGGGAACTTAAGAGGAAAATGTATTCCTCAACTGTTTGGGAAGGATGGCTGAAGATGACTTACAATACTAAACTACTCTCTAGATCACTTACAATACTACTTTCTCTAGAATCTACCTGAGGTGTTTCTAGAATCCATATATTTTTTGATTGGGTTGATAATCTATCCACAAAGTCCCTCCTGTCATCTTAAGAACAACTCGAAACATTTAGACTACCTCTGGGATGTCCCGAGTTCTGACCATACGACATATATTATAAATTTGCAAGACTAAATGTTCACTGAGAGGTACCAATAATGTTCCTTTTTCCTGATAGCAGTTCTAAACCCTATAAAGAAAAAATTCTGAAAAAAATAAATTTGTCATCTGGTCTGTTCTCTTATGTATGCATAATGCATAATGCATTTTCATTTCTTTTCCTTCTTTAAATGTTGTAGCTTTTCTCGAAGTTGAAGGAGCAAAGGTTCCCTAGTGAGTTTGAGTTAAGAGAGATCGTTAGCAAAAAGTTGCCAACACCCCTTGCAGGAAGAGCTATGTGGTCTTAATGTCGTGGGAGATCACTTTCTTTTATTTTCTGGTACTGAAATAGGTATAAACTGGCTTCTTTGCTTTCAGAGATTGGAAGTTTCCATTTCTAACTATTTTTAATTTTGTAAAGCAAACTAATTGTATTCCTTACGCTATTCGAAAAATTTGTGTAACTGCGCTCAACTCAATTCCATTATGTTTCAGGTTAGGGATTTTATTTTGATTCACATGAAATTGCGATAAGTGGAAATTCCCATAATCCATGCAAATGTTGCACGCTCTGGTGATTTTTTTAATGATTAATACCCCCTCTCTCTTTCTTCCGTTTGCTCAGTTCCTTTTTTTATGTTTGAATTGGACAAGTCATTTTGAAATTGAACCCTTTGGGTAAGATTTGTTTGTGGCTTGAGTTATTTGCACAGTCGGATGGATTTACTTAAACTTGCAGGAGATGAACAACAGAAGAGTTTCAGTCCTTAAGCAAGCTAAAGCTTTGTAAAGCTTACCCTTTTCTGGCAATTGTTTACTGCAGATGCAAGAATCTGAAATTCCTTGTACCGTAGAAAGGGGTTTGGACTTGTTTACACGAGGTCTAGTGTTATTATAGAAGGGAACGGATTCATGGACCCTAAGAAATGGGACACTAAGGACCCTAAATGGGCACCACTCATCACTATTAGATGAGTCGTTAGCATAATTGAGGATTTCTGAGGTGGAAATTAGGTGGCTTCCTCTCTGGACACACACTCTCTCTCCTCTCAAATAAAAATAATTGTTGTCCTCTCTTCTCTCTCTCTCTCTACTAGAGCACAATTACTACATCATAAAATGGGGAGAGCTATGACGATTTTGAAAATTTGAATTTGTACTTTTTTTTTTTTTTTGGAATTCGGAAATTCGTCGAGTTCATCATTTTTCACCATTCTTTTAATTAGTCTCCTAGGGCTTGCCACGGTACCTCCGCAAGCCGCACGCTACATTTTAAGGCAAGATAAATTTTGGCGCATGACCCCGGGTGTTAGGTTTTGAACTCGTGACCTCTTTTCTACTCCCTCCAAGAGGCGGTCCCAAACCACTAGCCTAACATCAAAGAGGTTACATTCCTCTCTCTTACTCTATCTCTCATTATCTCTGTGTGTTAGCCATAAGAAATCAACAATCTAAACCCTTGGTTTCAGTATTCTCATGTTTTTTTTGGATGAATTTATAGGTCAAATCTGATTTTATATAGTGTTTTCTATCATGGAAGAACACCGATAGGAAGCATCAACTCAGACCAGTTTTGAAGTAGCAAGAAGAATCGACAATCTAAACCCTTGGTTTCAATAGTTCACATGTGTGTGTTTTTTGTTGAATTTATAGGCCAAATATGATTCTATATAGTGTTCTCTCTCATTGAAGAGCATCGATCAGGAAGCATCAACTCGGACTAGTTTTGCTGTAAGGAAGCCACAACAGCGTAACCAACTGGTGGGCAATTCCACACTGTTTAAAGATATTTCAGTAACATGAGTATTTGTGTTTTTGACGAGATGTACACATTGTTAACGACGTGAGCGTAAAGCGCTGTTGAAAGACCCGTGTTGAAAAAGTAACAGACAATTAATTGTCGAATAGTACGATGATCGACAATTTGGGTACCTGATAATTTCTATTCACACTTTGTCGAACACAGTGTACACCGCAATATATTGTCGAATACCTGAATCATCGACAATTTCTCGGCATATCAAAATTGATTCATTTTTATTTTAAGTCATGTTCTTTTATTTCAGAGACCTCACAATGACAATGGGGTTTAGAATTTTCAAATGGGTCCATAAATAATTTACAGGGTGTTTTCGCACAAATGAAGCTGAGAGCCACAATAATATCCACATCCCATTTTCTTCGCTATTTAACGAACCTATAGACCCAGTACTAACATAAGTGGAGGCATTAAAAGCTGTAACGCAAACTGAATTTGAGTTTGAATTAGAATTTGAGTTTGAATTAAATTGCTTTAATTGTAGTTTGTATATCGCAAACCCTAATTGTGTAGTTTTTTTTTGTTGGCCTAGTTCTCACATAAAATGGTTTGCGCATTTTTTATTATTTATAATTTGGGAAGTGCATTTTTTGGATTAATCTGGAATGTCTTGTGGGATACAAGGGCGGATCTAAGAGCATCTAGTGTAGGCTCCCTATAGTTAAAATAAAGAGGAGAAAGTGCTAAAAATTAAGTTTTTAGCCTCCCCAAGAGGGTAGTTATTTTGTGTTTCAATACTCTTTCTCCTCACTCAACAATGAGGAGAGAGAGAAAAAAAATTTGGGTAGCTACCTAGGATAACTTTATTACGTTAATTTTTTTTTAAAACTAAAATCAATACATAAAAAGTGTTTGGAAAAGTTAAAACTACTTTTACCCATAATTTTATAACACATCACCAATTAAACTTGTTATTTTGAGGAGTTTGGCTTTGGCAGGACATTCAAAACTCATATCCACGTCATACCACTAGATAAAATTATAAGTAATCTACATTGGATGCTCTAAAAGTGGGTTGGCCTGGGGTCACATACCCGCCGTCCCGTATTTGCACTCAACTCAGTATTATGACTTTTTGCTTACTTTAGAGAACCAAAACATTAAATATGAGCTGCATTCGATTCGATAATTAAAAGGTAATTTTTTTGGCGACTTCTTTTATTAGGCAAAATATCCTACATGCATTTTTCTTCAACAAACATTAGGAAAGTAGTGACGTGCAAGTGGTGGTGGTGTGCCCCCCCCAAAATTTTTTTGTTAAATATATATAAAAAAATAAAAATATATTTAAATATGTATATTTTTCTGTGTTCTAATGACATCAAGGAAAGTTAGCTTAAAAGTGAGGAGCTACTAATCCAAGAGTCTAAGGTTCAATTATTGATATCATCAAATAAGAACTTTTTATTTTGATAATTTTTTCACCTTAAACTGATCATGTCATTGCCGTAAAAAACTTAGATTTTTTTGACAAGAGGAGAAGTAAATTTGTATAATTTGCTAGTCAAATATAATGTTATATTTAATTAATTTTTAAGCTTAAAATACCGTTAAATGGCCTTTTTTGTGTGTGGGTGGGGGGAGGAATTCATTATACTACCTTCGCCCCCCAAACAAGAAATCCTGGCTCCGCCCCTGGTCGGCACCAAATTCTTTAAATTTAATCGGCAGAAAAATAGTTTCTTTTCAAACACAAACTCTTTGTTGAAACTCAAACTCTTCACTCTCCATGGAAAAAAGGGGTTGTTGTCGCCCAATGACCATAGTGGCACTGTGAAAATCCATTAACTTAAAGATCAAAGTAGGTGGAGTTGTTTGATATGTTGAGATTTTGGTAGGAAAACAAATAGATTTGGATAGGGTAGGAAAAAGAAGATTGTGGGTAAGTTGTTTTGATGTGGGGAAATAATGACGAGGTAGTTTTGGTTTTTTAAACTAAGTTTGTTGAGACCAATGTAGTTAACTTGCGTATTTGACTTTTAACAACCATTCAAAGATGTTTTGGTGAGTGGTATTTGCCTAAACGAGTGCAGATGCAGCGGCGAAGTCACTTCAAGGTTGGTGGTTCAACCCAGCTTCAACAACTTTTGATTTATTTTTTGTAGTCCTAAACTTATTTGAAAATCTTCAATTATACTCTTTGTATATTAAATACAACTTAGGGTGTCCTAATATTTTTCCACCCCCCCCCCCAGCTCCCTTAAGAATTTATCCTGAGATTCGCCCCTGGTGGGATATCACTAGAAATGTTATCACATGTCTCATTCATAAGGAAAAATACGCAATCCCCTAGTGTGACGCCCCAGCAAACGCCAAGGAAATCTACCAAGCATTTTGAGTTATGACCTTGGATATATGTTATTTATATCCTAATATAGCTACATGCCAAGTTCCGTTTAAAACGGATTTGGTTAAAGGGGAGAGAAGTGCCAGTACGATTCGTCTCCACTTTTGATGTTTCCTTTTGGAAACAAGCTATTTACTTAGTAACTATATTAGGGAGAAAGTTGGTTCAAACCTCCCTATGAAAAAATAAGCTTTATCGATAAGGGATGTTGATGAGTTCTCCTTGGCATAGGAAATGTTAGAAAACATTGCCTTCAGGGCTGGCAATTTAACCCGCCCCGCCTTTAATGAGACGGGTTTGGTTTTAAAAAAAACCCATTTATTTAATGGGGCGGGTCTGGTTTAAGGCTTAAATAAATAGGGATCCGTCACCCGACCCATTTATACATGATATGACGTGAATACCCTTACATACAAGTTAAACTTAATTCTAATTTTTGAACTCTGAAGACAGAACACATGTTACTTCATCCTCTCCTACTTTCCTGTCTTCATAACTTCATTTCATCCTCCATCTGTCCATCAACTTCTCTTCTTCTTATACAGACCTATCGAAACTAGCTGGCTTCATTTCAACCTTATTCTGAAGACATGTTTTCAGTTATGGCTCAATGCGGAAGTGGGGGTTAAATTGCCTATGATCCTCAGTTGGCTTAAGTGAGGGTTAAATTGCCTCTAATCCTCAGCTCGTTTTTCCTCATTCTATTGAAGATTAAATACAAATTTATCCCAAAATTATTCCTAACGGCTCAATTTTTTTTTGCACAGGTGATTTATAATTTTTAAACGGGTGTTAAACAGCTGCTAGCGCGGGTTTGGTATAGGCAAATTTAAATGGGGCGGGTTTGGGGGTAGGGTAATTTGGCGGGTATGGGGATGGTATTGCTCCACCTGCCCCAAACCCGACCCATTGCCACCCCTAATTGCCTTGTAATGCAGGCCATTTTTCCAGATAGGGCTAAACGTGGGCCTACTATGCCTCGCGAGCCAACCGAGACGCACCGCCCCTTATAAATGGACTACGCTAGCTATTCGAGTTGCCTGCCATCTAGCTAGTCCAGGCTCGTCTCCCATTTTATATATTTGGAACCCAAAATATTGAGCTACCCTGATCCGCTGTAAGGACAGGTGTGCTTTCCGTACCTTGTGCATAAACACGAGTGATTACCTATAGGGATTATTGAGGGAACCTTCAGTGTTGCCACCTATTCCGAATACATATTCGATGACCCCTCACGAGTATCCAAGATGATCCGGATTTTGCTCTAACTTCCGTGAGTATATTCTACAGGCGCCGCCGCCGCGCTTAATGAAGAAGGCTTGTGCATGCCGGCCGCACGACCTCATATTCTGATGTGCTCTAGGCACTCTAGAGGTGGTCCTAAGCCCGGCCGTGACATCTAGAATAATAATTTCATTCTTGATACGATGACAGAGAAACATTTCAAATTGTTGGTTAATAGGTATTATAAACTAGTTCCTACTAATAGTTCTCCAAGAATTTGATCGCCCGTAGGAAACTAGAGGCAAAACATGCAACAACTCAGAAAACCTCATTTATTTGAATCAAACCACAAAGCAATTGACAGTACATGCTATGTTCGGTATCTAAACACATGATGGGTTTCATATGGACTAGTAAAGCCACTACCACCCCTTTTAAAGGTTTTGCTCTTATAGTAGCTAGTTTGTATTGGCCTTGCTATCAAACCTGAAGGAGTCACGATCTTTGGTTTGATAAACATGAGATGTTGAGCCACGTCATGGAAGCCGAACTACAATCGATTCGGTTAGGACACAAACAAAATACAGACCACCAAAAAGAATACACAACAAAATTAAACACAAGGATTTAAGGTGGTTCGGCGAGATGCCTATGTCCACATGCGAGAGAGAGAGAGAAAGAGAGAGATAGATTATTCCGATGATCCAAAGGTTACAATTTTACAACCAATTGAGGTTTCTCTCAAGAGTTCCTCCTAACAAAAATCTCACCAAGGGTGGCTCATAAAAAACCTAACCCTCCTTTATATACTTGGGAGAGTTATTTACAATCGCCCGGATCTCGAGGCAAACAAGAGGCTTTAAATAAAACTCAAAAATTAGGTTTTACCGAAGTCTGTTCGAATAAAAAGTGCTCGACGCTGTAAAAAGAACATCGCCACCTCCATTGATTTCCCCAACCACTACTTCTTCCCCATTATCCTTTTACACTTCTCTCTTTTTTATGTTTGTTCCCCCTTCACCTTCAATACCATTATCTCAACTCCACAGTCTCAAATGTCTTCCTCATCATCCTTTTCATCCATTGATGATCCTCCATGTGTATCGTCCTTCTCCTCTGACGATCTTATGTTTGATTGTGCGACTGCAATGCCCATTATGTACCAAAATGCAATAAACCTAGTAGTACATGATGCAACTTCGAGTCACCGCGGGAGTGTCATGGGCCGTAAGGATAAGAGAAAGAAGCGAGATCACGAATTAGGGCATTACAACATTATACGGGACTACTTCAACTCGGGATGTACATATGAGCCGGATGAATTTTAGCGACGTTTTCGTATGAGTAGACAAATGTTTATGCGTATATTCGATGTAGTAGTTGCACATAATCATTACTTTGTCCAAAAACCCAACAACGCTGATACTATGAGGTTATCACCGTACCAAAAGGTAATCGTGGCACTACGTTTCCTAAGCTACGGTGTTGCGGTAGATTTTTTTGACGAGTATATCCGAATAAGAGAAAACACAACCTTGTTAAGTATGGAAGAGTTTTATGTTGCGGTTATACAAATTTTTGGCGAGGAATATCTTCGTGTACCAAACGCGGCCGACGTCGAAAGGTTAAAAGCGATAAGAGAGTCAGGGGGATTTCCCGACATGTTAGGAAGCGTTGATTGTATGCATTGGATATGGAAAAATTATCCCATTGCTTGGCACAGTCAATTTGCTGGTTATTACCCTAAGACGATATTGATTCTTGAAGCGGTTGCTTCACACGACCTTTGGTTTTGGTATGCTTTTTTTGGGTTACCAGGGTCTAACAATGATATCAATGTCTTGTAATAATAACATCTTTTCACCAACCTGGCTGATGGTATCGCCCTGCCTTCCAATTATACAATTACCGAAAAAGCTTATGATATGGGTTATTATCTAGCAGATGACATATACCTCAAATGGGGAATTCTTGTCCAAAACATATCCAATTCGGTTACAGCGAAACAAAAATTATTTGCTCAACAACAAGAAAGTTTTTGAAAGGACGTAGAACGGGCGTTTGGGATTTTACAATCATGGTTCAATATTATAAAAAATCCGGTTAAATTGTGGAAACACGAGGTTTTGAACAATGCCATGAAGGCGTGCGTGATAATGCACAATATGATCATCGAAGAGGAACGAGGTTTATTCCTATCATACTTAGGCTACGATCCGGACGATCCAGCCGACGTCGATGGCGAATGGTTCAATATTGTACGTGAACGCAGGACAATAGAATCTCTTATAACGAAAATGAACCTCATTTGAAGTCGAGAACATCACTTTGATCTAAATGATGATCTAATCGAGCATTTGTGGGTCGTGAAGAGAAATATTCTGTCCTAGTGTTGCAATCAAGTATTATCTGAGTGTTCTTGATGTAATTTAATACTTCTTATTATGCAAGCTTATTGAACAAGTTTTTGATATTGCATTAATCTTGTATTTGTTTTAACGCAGTATTCTCAAAATAAACATTTTGAAAAAAAATTACATTCTTCAATAACAAAGTACATTATTCAAACGATTACATTATTGGAAGGTAAACTACATTCTTCGAAAGAAAACTTTCATCTTCAGCAAAGTTAAATTATATTTAATCACCTGAACCGGTACTTGGTCCGTCCCTCTTGGCTAGACGTTCTATGAACTCAGCTTGCTTTTGCAGATAGTATTGAAATTGATGTCCAAAAATATTACTCTAGTCTTTATCCATGATTTTGGGATCTTCCCTTGCTTGTTCCAAATCTATTTTTGCTTGCCATTATTGATTTGCTTATGCCTTTCTTCTTTCCTTTTCTTCTTTCGCTTGTATCTTCTCCAACTTCATCTCCATAAGCATTGTTTGGATACCGCTACCTGATGCAATAACCTCATCCAAAGCCTTTTG
This sequence comes from Kingdonia uniflora, assembly GCA_014058105.1. Taxonomy (NCBI): domain Eukaryota; kingdom Viridiplantae; phylum Streptophyta; class Magnoliopsida; order Ranunculales; family Circaeasteraceae; genus Kingdonia; species Kingdonia uniflora. The sequence goes on from JACGCM010001560.1 coordinate 3,512,388, forward strand.
TGTTGCAAGGTTTTTTCTAAAGAGTTTTTGGTCGATGGGCCTGCTTCTACCCTCATGCAACGAGCCATCTAATTCAACATTTTGGCCCGCAGATTGAGGTGTAGGTGGGTCATCGGGGTCCTTGGATAGATTGCTTGATCCGACCGAGTTCCCCGGAGAAGAATTGCTTGATGTTCTTCTGGCTATATTTCTTGGTACATTCCTCGTATGGTTCAACCCATCATCCTTTAGGTTGGCCCATTGCAGTTCTCGCACCAAAATCTTATACGTTTCATGGTGCTTAAAGTCATTACCGCCATTCATACTTTGATAGATCCCGTGTGCATCTTTTTCCTACAATTCACAAAATTACCAAATACAAATAAATAACGTGTATATCGAAGAAAAATAAATGAAATTGAGTTATTTGAAATTAGGACGTACCTGATCTTTATCAGTTTTTGCGTTGTCGTTTCGAAATTATACTTGAGCAACTATCCTCTTGTAGACCACACATTGTGCATTAAGAGGATACCACTATGCTTTGGTTGACCCACATGATTGTCGTATGGGGCACTCAGGGTCTCTGTTAAAGGCAATATTGACATTTTGATAGAAAGTAAAACCCTTTGTACGACCCACGATTTGGACAGAAGCCATTACCCACGCCCTTGCGAGACACGCGAAGTCTACATCCGTCCAATACAGTCCATCATCGTCTATCTCGTCCAAAAACTCAACATCTTTCGGCACTTGGCACGCTTTGTCTTTGTTTTGTGGGTACTCTTTTCTTTCTTCCTTTTCCTTTTTCTTTCTCGGGCGCCATCGCTTCAATAGGTATTGGCGCATTTGTGCCACTTTGATTTTGCTGAGTAGATTTACCATGGAATAGGTAGTTCTGAAAGTAATTTGAAGGTTAAAAACCTTGAGTTTAAGTGGCTGGATATGGTTGATAGCACGGGCTAAATGCCTGAGGTTGCGGTTGAGAGAGTGTAAATAGATATTGATACTCTCCTTTGAAGGTATCCCCTTGCGACATGGTAAATGAAGGTGAGGTCTGTGATTAGAATTGAGATTGGTTATGATAGAGGTATGGAGTGAATTATGATGATGGGCGTTGAGAAAATGGTGTTGAAGGTGGGTTATGGGATGATGGGGTCGACGGTGTGGAGTTATTACTATTGGTGCCTGAGTTTGCCATTTGGGGACTGCGTAGAGGTTCTCCTCTATGCTCTACAATTGGGCTTGAGAGAGAAGAGGTAGCCATGGAGAGCTTAACCAAGCAAAATGGATAAGTGGTATTCTTTTTACTGCCCGGACAATCCAGGCAGTAAAAAGAATACCGCCAAATTCATTTTTTTTTAGTTTTAGCTCCTCAAACTCAGTTTGGCTCTGACAGTGCCAAGTTACCCAACCCAAGCTCGTTTTTATGTTACTGGGAGGCCAAAAGTTTGGGTTTGGGTTGGAGTTGACAAACCCAACCCAAACTCAAACCCTGCTGGAGATGCTCTTACTATAGTATCTATCTCCTTATCCCGACCACATATCTTCGATATGATCACGGAGCTAGTCTCTAGTCAAACTTCTAGCACCTCAATTTCATTACTTAGTTTAAAGTTATACTTTTCTTTCTCACTCACAATCATATCTAGTATTTCTCTTATCTCTTTTATACTATGACTGTAGTGGCTTATTCTCCATCTCTAACTCAAGCTTCATCTTCGAGCATTATATGACCACTCTACCTTGTCAACATACACGTGGCACATTTATGACATATTACGAAATAGCTACAGAGTTCTTGTCATCAATTTCGACCTTTACGTCAATAGTTCGAGTCAATAAGCACTCAGTCATTAATAAAGTCGCTACAAGACAACAAGATCAGATCGTTACACAATCAGTTTAAAGATAATTAATATATATTGTAACATCCATAATTAAGAATAATAATGGTCGTCAAATGGTCATATTATAAGACCTATAAATAGGACCAGAGAATTCCAGATGAAGGACAGATAGATTCTAACTCAAACACTCTATACAAAAATACTCAAAGCCACATTTATAATAGCTAGCAACTATCAATATCCTTCTTTCTAAATCCTCAAGAGAGGTCGTGGTTTTTAACCTATTCAAAGGTTTTCCACGCTAAACTTTGTGCTAGTATCCGTTTATTGTTCATCTAAATGCTCTGATTATCATTAGTGTAAAGACTAAGTTTAAATACAAAATTAGGCTATTATATTTGGTGCTGTCTGTGGGAATGAAGTTCTCAATCTCATTGTCTCAGAAATAGTTGATTATCTCTCTACAAAATGCCACTTCCAGACCAGAGTATGTCAATTGCTCCAGTAGAAGGAAACGCCATACTGAAAAAATTACGAGCCACTCTAAACTCAGAAACATAAAGACGAGACGTTTTGGAACAACAACTTGTAGGTGTGCAAGATGCGCTAAAGGTTTTCTAGGGACAAAAGATTGCAGCCCAGAAGAGCAAAGGCGTACTACCAACTGCTTCATGAGTTTTTGATCGAGACAAGCTCGGACCTCACGCCAACAGTCTGGGAGGTGACGTTCAATCTAATCATAATCAACCTAGGGTCGAAGCAGCCCAGGTACAAGAAGTCCTCCAAGAAGTTAATGGTTGCTTTACTAGAGTCAGACAAGCAGAAGATCCACCCCATGCAAAAGTTCATATTCCGGCACGTGATCGACTAAGTAAAGGAAGTGACGACTACAATCCTCGCGAAGGACGCGTCCCATGCCCGATCTTCACAACTCGTCAGTATGTGACTCATGAACATGTTGAAAAGTGTATCAAAGAATTGATCGAGGCCGAGACTCAAACCGTTAAAGGCATTTACAGTAGGTTACAAAAGAGCCTGATTGCTCAGGAACTATTGGATGACAAAGTTCCCACACTCCAAAAATCCAAAAATACAGGGGAAATGATCCAGTGGAGCACGTTCAGGAATTCCAGGACTCTTTAGGTTTGTATTCTACATCCAACCACATTCTATGTAGTCTCTTTCCTGCCAGCCTGCAAGGTAAACCTTTGTGGTGGTTCCACTCACTATAAGAAGGGTCCATTATAATATTCGAACAATTGCGGAACTCTTCGTAAAAATCTACTCGCCCAACAAAGACAAAGAGGTGAATCTATATTCTTTGTTTAGCCTTAAGTAGGTGCCAGGAGAGAGACTCACAACTTTTACTAAGAAATTCTTAAAGTTGGCCAGAAACGTGGACCGGCTTGATCAGAAAATTACTATTTCGGCCTTCACCAACGCTTTGCTCATAAATTGAAGGGCGAAGGAGTACCTAATTCTAAACAAACCTACGAATTTGGAAGACATGATTGAGAAGGTGAACGAATATATTGATCTCGAAAGGATGGTATTCGAAAGGCAGAAAATCTAGAAATTGACCTTGACAACAAGAGATCAATCTACAGAATAAAAGTTTAATCGTGCTGCAGATCACGGAGGAGACATGAAACGGACAAAATCTAATGGCAACCGAACTCGGAGAGGTAGTAATATGCCCAAGCCTTATCTTCCCAAGATGACTGTTACAATACCCAGTATATATCCTATACTTCAAAAGGATAAATTCTTCCACAATGCCCAGTATCTCCAACCCATTGAAAACAAACCATATTACACACACCACAAAGTCTGACATTATGACACGGAACATTGCTTCACTTTATAGCGACTGCATGCATTTTTGAGGATGGACGAATGCATGCAGGGGCAAATTTAGGGGGGGGGGAAGGGGCTAGGGGGGTGCCCGACACCCTCACTTTTTTTTATCAAATTTCCTTCTTAGAAGAAAGAAAAAATAATATATATATATATAGTAACGGCTCCCAGCTATGTTTCGAAATACCCCTTAAAATTTTCTCCATTTAATCCATGAATCTCTGTATAAGGTAATGTGGGAGATTGGATAAAACCCTTAAAATTTTCAAAATGTAACAAAGGTAATCTCCGTTACATTTTATCCATGAATTTTGAAATACCCCTTAATTTTTATTTTCGGGGGCGGATCCCCCGAACCCCCAGCACCCCGACTCTTAAATCTCTGGCTCCGTCCCTGAATGCATGAGTACATTATTGACGTTGAAAGTTTCAAAAATGGGAGTCACAAGCTTACCGCTGAGATTGTACAGGATAAAAGAAGTGGTAGAGGAAAAATACTTATACCACATCTCCCTCAACCAATTTATTGAGACTCATACCATCAACATGTCGATCAGATGCAAAAGACGATGTCTCGAACAATGCCACAATTTGTCCATGGTCGATAACGATGCCCGGTTACTCCCCACATCTAGTTCCCAATGTACAGGGATCTCCTTCGAAGATTGTGAAATTCACCACGTCAATTTCCTCATCATGATGTACTCGTGACCATACTGAAAATGAGAAATGTCGTACTACTTACAATAATGGTGAATACTAGCAGTAGTATCGAACTACTTTTTTAAAGAATGATTGATCCGATGGGACTGGCCGACAAAGTACAGCCTAGTAACATTGACATCAGTGGGTTCAATGGCTCTAAAGAAGAACGTGTAGGAAAAATCATACTTCATATTTCCGTTGAACTGGTAATGGTTGACGTAGTATTCTATGTTATTAATACGAAATCCCATTATTTGGGAATCATGGGACGCCGTTGGAGGCATAACATGTGAGCTATCCCATCGACCTATCATTTGGCGCTACGATTCCATTGAAATGGTGACATTTATGAAATCAATGGCAATCATAAGCTAGCTCGAGCTTGTGAAAATTTTGTTAACACCATAACATAACCATCGATACCGCAGCTTGCATAGCAATTACAAAAAAGCCACAAAGAATATTACAGAAAACCAGATGCCAAACACAAAAACTATAGAATACGTCGAGATCAGTAGAGACAAATGAGGCACTTACATCGGAACTCTTTTGCCCACGACCGAACACAATACTCTTATTCAATTTCTCAAAGACAGCAGTAATGTCTTTGCTTGGACATTTCACAAAATGCCAGGCATTGATCCAAACTTGGCTTGCGACAAGCTTAGTTTAAAAGATAAAGCTGAGGTAGTCAAACAAAAATAGAGAACTTTAACACTAAGGCTCCGAGAAGAAGTCAATAAAGAGATCGATAAACTCATTAAAGTTGGTTTTATCTGAAAAGCCAATTACCCATAATGGCTCTCGAACATAGTAGCAGTACTGAAGTAAAATAGCAAGATCAGAGTATGCGTAAATTTTACGGACCTTAATAAACATACTCTGAAGGATAGTTTTCCACTTCCTATTATCAACCACATGCTTGATTCTACTGTAGGACACGAACTCTTATCCATGATGGACACCGCATCAGGGTACAATTAGATACCTCTGTTGCCCGAAGACTAAGAAAAAAATGCTTTCATCACAAAATACTGATTGTACTGCTACAAATTCATGCCTTTCGACCTTAAGAACACCGGAGCCACTTACCAAAGAATGATGACACAGATGATCAAAGACCATCTTAGGAAAATAATGGAAGTTTACATTGATGATATGCTGTGTAAAAGTCTCAAGAAGGAAAACCATCTCGCAGATTTACACATGACCTTTGAAATTCTCCGGTTTTACAAAATGTGACTAAATCCTAACAAATGCCAGTTTGGAGTCCAATCAAGCAAATTCTTGGGACATTTAATCAACAAGCAAGGTATCGAAGTTGACCCAAATCATATTTGTGCATTGTTATCCATGCCTTCTTCAATGACGAAGAAAGACGTACAAAAGTTAGCCGGTAAGATAACAACAATAAATTGTTTTGTCTCCAAGTCTTCAGATCGGTGTCGATGGTTATTCGACCTACTGCGCAAAAGGACGAAGAAAAAGAAACCTAAAAAAGATCTTGAGATCGAGAGGACTACAGAATGTAAAGCAGCATTTCAGGAACTAAAACATTATTTGGGAAAGCCACCAGTAATAAGTACGCCCAAGGAAGGAGAAGAGCTCACCATATATCTTACCATTACTGATGAATCATTAAGTTCAGTCCTCATTCTACTTGATGAAAAGATAGAGAAACTTGTCTACTTTATCCGCAAGACTCTCACTCTAGTGGAAATACGATACACTAAGATTGAGAAACTACTTTTAGCTCTCGTCTATACATCGTAGAAGTTAAAACAATATTTCCAAGCTCATTCAGTTTGAGTAATGAAAAATTATCCCTTGTGCAAAATCCTGTCCAAACGAGAGAAATTTAGATGAGTTCAACAATGGTCGGTTACTCTTGGTGAGCACTGTAATGGCCAAATTCTGTAAGCACGAAATGATTAGGAATTAGCTATCACACCAATTAACCTAGAACAATACTCTAATGGAAAGTAAGTAATGGAAACAAGTGTTTTTAGCATAGAAAACCTCTGGACAGGTAAAAAAACTACGACCTCGTAGGAGGGATTTTATGAAAGTATATTTATTGCTTGAGGCAGATATCTTTATTGCAAGTGATCTCTAAATATAAAAATACTTTTGATCGCGTAAATAAGAAGTTTGTGTGATTTTTCTGGTCCCTGTCTCTTATGGAACTTTTTCTTTAAATAGGCTTTTCTCACTGCTCTTCATCGTACTGGAGCACGTTTTCTGAATAATATGGTTAGTGACGGTTGACTGAGTAACTGACAAGTTAGTAGGAGGCATGTGTCTTTGACTGGGCAATGTTTTCTGGGTTTAGTTCGATCCACGTTCTTGAGTAATTTGTGGGACATGTTGAAATGTTGACTGGAGTGCTAAAAATGCGTGAGTCTGAGATGGGGGTAATTCAAGCTGGGTGAGCTCGACTTTGAATGTGATATTAGGATAAGTCCCTACAATCGCCCCCTCGCAACCAAAGTTACGAGTGGCTTTGGTTGAGATAGAATGCGTTCAAAAGTTAAAATTCGAAACGGAGTAATGATGACGTTTGACTGGGTGGAAGTTACGTGATATTGGGAAGTGATGGGAATTAAATGATGATCATGATGTGGATGTAAGTGACGGTTGCGTTCGAATAGTCGCGTCTGTAATAAATGATGACGCTTGGGAAAACGTACCTGCACAATAAATGTAGGGTTATATAAATAGTACCTGTAGTAAATCTTTGAAACAATTCCTGCATGCGTAACATCTTATATGCAGAGGTTGAAGTTGAAATAATTTGGTGACCAGTCTTTGGAAATGTTTATACCCGCTCCTATTCCTCCGACGTACCAAGGCTTTTCTGAAGAGGAAGCGGTTGAAGATGAGGAAGATTTCTACTATAAGTGGAGGTTTTAGTTGTCATCTTGACAGGCGAGGACTGGTGGGCCTGTCTCTACACTCTTGCTAAAGACAGGGTTAGGGCTTCATATGCAGGGATAGGTGTATCTGCGGGGCAGATATGCTAATTTCTTGTGTCACCATGGATTCTAACATTTGGCCCTTTTCATCTCTACAAACTCTTCGGAAGTGGCAGTTTCAGAGGAGGTGATGGTAGTGGATGAAGGAGACAACTAGTGGGAGTCTGCTTCTACATTTCCATCACGTTGTAGCGATCAAAAAATTCTTAGTTCAAGAATTTGGTTCCCGCACTGAGTCTACTGCTTGCGTATTTTCTGCTTGAAGCTCGACTAGATTTTAACCAAACTCACGCGAGGGTGGCTCTGTGTTGGTTCCAATGTGTGCTTTGCATATGGGTGAAAGATCACTGAAGCAGGAAGAGTTGAAAGACATGATGCCTCGGCGTGCCTAAATGACCTGTAACTTTTAATAAACAGGGAAAACTTGTTATCTGTAAAGTACCTAGAGTTTGGTGCTGGACAGATAACGTTCTGTTGTACTCATGATGTTGATGTATTGAGAAACTTGTTATCTGTAAATCATATGTAATGTTTTTGACATGAATAAAAGTTGTTATTCAATAAACTGTATAAAAAAAGAATAATAATTTTGAATCGAACTGAATTGTGTTGGGTACTGGGATAAATAATAGGTTATAAGTATGAAACAATGTTGTGGTGGTGCTCGAACTAAGATAAGCACGTGCGGATAATGACGTTGTGATGTTTTTAACAGGTAAGGGGGAAAAATTGTAAGGAATATGTAATCGCAAAAATTCAAGCTGCTATAGGTCGATTGAGGTATAACTCGGGGTAGCATAAGGTCGTGTATGGTAACTAATGTATGCACCGATGAGGGCATAAGTTCAAATAATTTATTCCAAGATTCTGGGTATTTTTGTTATAAGATATAAGGTAAAAAATTATGCTTTTGAGGGGAAAGTGTGTGAGAAACGTATAAATATGGGTAGGATAACCTATAAGAAATGGGGGACGAATTAGGATGGTACGGACTTGATTGCAGAGGATTCGTCATGCCGCAGGAGGTTGATTGGCTATAAAAATTACTGAAGTACGGGAGAGTATTTTTGGTTCGTTTGGTTACGATGATGAGATAACGATGAGGGAATGTTAGTTCGAAGGTTTAGATGTAAGGAGTAGAGAACTGGAGTATGCTCATTATTTTTACGAGGTATGCTTTCATGAATTGGTTTGGGATGCGGTAGAACGAGAGAGGTTGGTAGGTTTGATTGCTAAAGTTGAGATCGAATTCGAAGAATGGAGGACCGACGAATAATGTGACGGGATAATATCGTTCAGTTTACTAAGGCTGCGATAGATGTTGTACAAAGCGTTGCTCATGAATAATATAATTGTTCTGAATGTAATAGAAAAAATATAAGTCAATCGGACCCTCTACAGGTGCAAATATGTTTTGAGACTATTTTAACAAATAATTTGAATAATTTTGAAATTTTGCACAGTTTAGAAAATGACGTCAATTACTATAAGTATGATAAACAAGGACATAGAAACAAAAATATGAAAATGCAGAAGCTTCTAGTTTTGTTTTGTATATAAGGAAGTAAGAACCTGACATCGTATGAAGTGAGTCATCATGAGTGTGGGAAGGTCAGAAAAAGATATGGAAATAGGGTAAAAAATATATTAAAAAATGAGGGGAGTTGTAATGATGGAAATGTAGTTTTACTAAAAAGATACATGGCGTCTGACATAGAGAGTGGAAAGGACGCCTCGGTGCTGGAATCGAGGACGGTTCGTGCGAGGCGCAATAAATGCTAGTCGCTTGAGAGAGAAAAGATAAATAGTATTTCTTCGTCTCCAATCAAACATTTTTTAACTTCTAAAAATTTGGAGAGCACACAGAGAGAGGGACAAAAAATTAGGAGATTTGATAAGGATTTATCCGAGAGGGATGAACGGTTGAAGAGGGCGAAAGATACTGAGTCTCGTAGGTGGCTATACAGCAGCGTCATGAGGGAAAGGCTTGACGCAACTGCCGATTCTCATTCGGATACTAAAGGTTAGTAGAGATGTATGTAATATATGTTAATGTATATATGTTATACTTAAAATATATATATATATATATATATATATATAGATCAAAGAATGGTAGATACCTTAACATGTATGTAGGTCGAGCGTGAGAGGCATTTGTATAGAGTTAAAAACTTGCTTGTAAAAATCGTTGTTGTGATGGGTAGTTCATCTGTTAATGAGGTATCAACCTCTGGCCGAAAGAATGATTCTGAGAGTGATGTGGAAGTAGGATTGGAACAATTCCCAGGTTTTCTTGGCCAGTTGATATCATATCCTCCTGGTTCTGATGCCTTTAGAGAGTTTTGTAAAGCCAAGGCAACTATAGGAGGGAAGTGGGGCAATTGTGTAGAGTTTGCTAGTAGGTAGTTTAGGGGCTGTACGGTAGCGGTGAGGGAAGAGTATTTTTACCTGTTGGCTGATTTGGAAGTGGGAAAACGAGATTGGGGTATAAATGAATCGATCTCGTTAGATTATTTCGATGGGGATGCCCGGAGTGACCTCTCGGAGGGTTTTTTGTGTTACCTATCTCAATTAGAGTATGGGTTGAGTCTTCCACTCACCAATTTGGCGAATGGGATTATGAATGTAATTGAGGCATGTCCTGTTCAATTGAACGGGAATATGTGGAAGGTAATAACCGTGTGTGACCATCTATATGAAAAATGGAAAAAGGAGAGAAAAGTGAGGAGAATAACTCCTGAGGACGCTTTGCAGTTTTATGCGGTGAAGAATTATAAGGCCAGTGGGGGGTCATACTTCTGTACGTGCGCAACTCGGCATCGCTTCTTCGATCTGAATTCAGCGGGTCGAACCTGGAATGACAACGTCATATGGGTGAAGGGTAATTGTCTTCAAAGAGATGACAAAGAGCCTTTGGACCTTCCGTTTAGAGCAGTAAAACAAAGTAAGTATAGACATGCATAAATTGAATTATTGCTATGTTGTGCTGATAACTGTAGTTGATAATAAAAGAGGTTTGTTCATTGCAGGTGTGAAGTCTAAAGTGGTGAGGAAGGAATCTCTGTTGGAAAAAGTTTTGGAGGAGGAGATTGAGCTTGAATTTGTATTGGAGGGACTCAGCCTGAGTAAAAAGAAGAGGGTTGATAGCAGGTCAAAAAAGATCAAAAAGCTTAGTCGACTAGGTCGATGGCGGGTGTTGATGAAGGGAAAATGCAATTAAGTGGTAAGGAGGCTCAAACCAATTTGTCCAAGTCTCCTGTAATAGGCAGTTCAGCTCAGCCAAACCCTGTTTCGTCGGGCAAAATAGCTCTAAAATACCAAAAAAATGGATGTTAAAGGCTTTACTGGCCTCTGGTACCACTGGAAGTGGTGAGGCCACAAAAGAGAAAAGGAGGAGAGTCGAACCCTAGGGGGAGTTAGGGTAGAAGGTCGCTGTAGGGCGATCTGCTGTGGTGGATAACTTCAAAGAGGTCGAGGAAAGGGCTAGGTTGGCGGTTCTCCACGGAGAGGAAGAGATGAGTTGGATGGTAAGTTTATATTATTGGAAAGAACTGTTTAATACATTTCGAGCAAATCGCTGAGATCGATTTAATTTTTACAGCTTGCTCGTCTTGTTAAGGGGATTTGGTTCGGTATTGAAGAAGAAAAAACCGAGCTGAAGAAGGCAAAGATTGAGCTGGAACAGAAATTAGCTCGATCCAGGATTAATGTTCTGAAGGAAGTCAGGCAGCTGAAGGCTTCTCATGCTGTGGCAATTGGTCAGCTACAAGTGGAGACAAAGGCCAATCTAGATGAGATGGTTGAGGAGCGTAACAAACTGGGGGTATCATTTGATGCTGAAGGGCTATTCTGAGGAGGAGGTGGATGCCATTAAGGCGGATACCTATGTTGAGGAGGAAGATGAGGAGGAAGTGGAAGTGGTGGGGATCGTGTACGGTCTGGATGGCGTCTCCCGTCAGACGGTGCTTGACAACCAAGGAGATGATGCCAAAATCCCAGAGAGTAATAATGAGAAGTTAGGGTAGAAACGTGTGTTTGTTTAAATATTTGTAAGTTGTTGAATTATGTGTGGGGAAGACACTTTTGTAGATTAACTTTGTGTTATAAACCTCTTGTAGGCACTTAGAGAAATGAGCCTCAGAATAAAAGATCTAGAGTCTGGACTTGCTAGGGACAGAGAGGACTCTAAAGCCTTCCTGTCTGCGCAAGCGGAGCTGAAGGATAGATCGCAATAGGTCTTTTGACTTACATGTTATACCCACGTTAAGTTATCAAGTAAATAGGATATAGATGTGCGGTAAAAAGCCAATGCTATTAATATAAAATCGTACATCGAAAGTATGTACCTTATACGCGGCAGGAAACCTCATGAAGTTTTTATCTGAGAATGCCCTCCAAACTTTTAGTCTAAATGTATTTGGGCACCGCATATGTTTAGAAGTTATATAGATTCTTTAGGAATGTAGTATGTAGATATTCAAATGTTTTCATAAATTGAACTGTACTAAAAATTATTATAATCTCCAGGTCGATTTAGAGTCAACTCGCTCTCGTGAGGACGACGCACTCAAGTATATTCGGGAAGCAGAGTAGTTCAATAGGATGAAGGAGGCGAACGAGAATAGAGAAGATCAATACATAAAGGCATATTTTAAACTTATGGAGGTGACCCGGGCTATTTCCGACCTGACTCATCAGGTCGAAGAGAAAGATGCCAGAATAGGTATGGGATTAAAGAGCTAGCGGGGATAACAAAATGTGTCGAGAAGCTTCAAAGTTGGGTCGACGTGTTGGTTGTGAAGGGTAAGCAGGCCGACACGGCTCAATACCATATTCAGGCATTGGAAAGATCAGAGGAACAGTTTTGATCAAATCTTCAGAACTCTAAGAACGAGCTGGAGCGAATGAGACAAGAATTGGTTGAAAAAGACAATGAGCTAAGGGTAACTCGAGAAAATCTATCAACTTCGAAAGCCGCAGCTGAACATTTGCAAATAGCCCTACCCGCTAAGAATATGAAATTCTGGGAAATGTAACGAAGGTGTAACGATTTAAATGAGAGGGTTGCACGACTTAAGGCCGAACTGGCGCAGGCCATTGCGCGTGCCAAGAAAGCTGATGCTAGAGAACGTTCAGGTGGAAGTAGAACTGAGGTTAAGGCTCCTCTAGTTCAAGGGGATGTAGTTAGTCTTTTAGGCTGAATTAGAGAGCTAGAGAGTGATGTATCTCGTATTCAGGGGCATGTTCAAAAGGGAAATGCGAACTTGAGGGAATGTCAACAAAAGTTGGATACTGCTCTTATCATGGAGAAAGTTCTGGAAGTGGAAATCAAAGCAAATGAATCATTGATAAAGAGGAAAGAAGAATTATTGAAAGATGTTCCGGCTAAGGAAGAGTTGAACGCAGAAATTCAGAGACTTCGTGCCCGGGTAGTAGACTTAGAAGCTATGAACCTCGCTGAATTAGCTAAGTATATACAAAAGTTGGAAGAAAATGTAATCTATCATGCTAAGGTCGATGCGGAAATGACTGAACAAAAGATTAAGTATGCTAAGTTAGAGTCACGCCTCGAGATGGTGAGAGCAAAGTTTGCAATAATGGTCATACCTGATACGCCACGCTTAGACCTGTTAAAGGCAATTATTGCATATTTTGTAAAGGAAGTAAAAAGACTTGAGTCAGAACAAGATACCTTGTTCAAAATACTATCAGATATAGGATGCATTTGTGGAGCTAAGATAGACTGAGGGAACTGTTATGGAGACCCAACTGGGCCCTAAAGCTGCTGAACTGATAGAATCGGTTAGAGTTGCTGTGATTTACGAACTGAAAGTTTGACCTCTCAATATAGGGGGAAACACTACTGACACTCCATCAGCAGAAAAGAATCCCTTGTAATATGAATTTGACCTGAAAATAAATAGTATCTGTCGCAGACACATTAAAATAGATGAAAGCTAGTATGACCATTGCCTTATCGTGTGTCTGGTGGGGTCTTTAATATATAAAAAATTATATTCGTTTCAATCACAGATATGCGTTGAGTTAAACCAAGTTAAAACTCGATTTGAACTATAGAAATGTCGCAGACATATTGAAAGAGATGAAGGCTAGTATGATCTTTACCTTATCTTATGTCTAGTAGAGTCTTTGATGTGAAACAAGTTTCTACACTTGTTACAATCGCAGAGATTTAGTAGAGTCTGCCAAACCAAGTGATATCCTTGATCCAGCCGTTATAAATGACCCAAACAAGTTGAAAAAGATGAAGACCAGTATTACCTTTGCCTTATCTCTTGTTTGGTAGAGTCTTTAATATGAAACAGGTTTCTACACTTGCTACAATCACAGAGATGTTGTAAAAGAAGCCAAATCAAGTGATATCCTTGATCTAACTTGGATAAGATCGATTGTAAGCTAGTATTATCTATGCTTTTTTCTATAGAATGTGGTCTAATGTTCATGAAGAGAATGAAATTGTTCAAAAAAAACTTTCATTGATAATTTCAGAATTTATATTGGATGGAGATGAGAATCTCACTTTTGGAATTGAAAAACAAAAGGTGAACAATGGAAATGGAATAGTAAGGCGCTTAACAATAGTACCGTTTTAGTTGCCTAGTATTCTAAGGATTTAAAATGGAGATTCCCTCTTCTGTCATGAGATAGTATGATCCCAGGCCTGAGAGACCTATGATAATGAATGGACCCTTCCAATTGTTAGCTAATTTTCTAGCGTGAGGCTCTTTGCGATGTTGATGAATTTTTCTGAGGACGAGATTTTTAATTTAGAAAGTACGGCTCCTGACTCATTTATTATACGATATGGCAAGCATATGATGATATCGACCTAGGTTAGCGATGACGCATTCCCTAGTTTTTTCTATCATATTGAGGTTGCAAGCCAATTCGAACTCATTTTCTTCGTCAGTCAGCTCGTGATCGCGAACTGGATGATGATATTCAGAAAGAATGACAGCCTCAGTGCCATAAGCAAGGAGGAATGTGGTATACCCAATAGATTTTTGGGAAGTGGTTCGATACACCTACAGGACGTGAGACAGTTCGCGAACCCAATTCCTTTTTTTCTGTGAGTGAAGCCATTTTTTTAGTCCATCCACGATGGTTTTGTTGGTGATTTTGGCTTGGCCATTGCCTTGAGGATAGTATGGATTTGATGGTGACTAGATGATATTGGGTTGGCTTAGGAAGGTTACGACCTTATCTTCCATAAATTAGGGTCCGTTATCAATACGAATAAGGTAGGGGCACCCGAACCGAGTGATTATGTGGTTCTTAATAAAAGAGATGACCTCTTCTTCTCTAGTTCGACATAGTGGTATTGCTTCTACCTATTTTGTAAAGTAATCGGTAACTACGAGTAGGTGACGACGATTACCTAGAAAGTTAGGGAATTCGCCGACGAGCTCTAGTGCTCATCTTTTGAATGGCCAGAAAACCTTACTTACATGGAGTTCGAGCGCATGGGCGCGTATCATATGTCCATGTCTCTGGCAGGTATCGCATCTGCGGAAGTATTCTTCTGCTTGCATGCGCATGCCGGGCCAAAATACTCTTTGAGTGATAGTTCAGTTTGCTAATGATCTACCTGCGGCGTGGGAGCCACAAGTTCCTTCATGTAATTTGTAGAGCAGTTCGTCCGCTTTTGACTTGGAGAGGCACTTGAGGTAAGGCCTAGTAACAGAAAGGCGGTAAAGCATACCATTTTGAGTAATGTAACGCTTCGAGTTGTTGATCAACTGTCGATGCTCATTTGAATCTGCTGGGAGTGGTCTATTGCAATTGTTGTCTACATCGAGGTAGGCTAAGAAAGGCTTTTGCCAATCGTCATCTCTCCCTTTATCGCCCCCAGTGTTGATCGTGCATATAGATATGCAATCAATGCTAGGGGTTAAAATAATTTTGATCTGGAGATATCGAGCTTCTGTACCCAAGACCCCGACTAGATATGCCAAGGAATTGGCGTGTCTATTTTCACCTCGAGGATGATATTTGAGAGTTACTTTCGCGAGCTTACTCATCTTATCTGCAACGAGGGCTGCATATTCGATCATCTTTCTGTTCTTCTTGTATTGCTCGGAATAGTGGTGAACGATGAGTAATGAATCTGTGTAAACTGAGAGTTTGGGGACATCGAGCTCAAGTGTGAGGTCGAGTCCGTGAATGAGAGTTTCATACTCGGTGACATTATTTGAGGCCTCAAAATCTAAGCGGATTAATTTCTCGGGGTAATCAAAATGATCCTGATCCCTGACCCTGCGAGTCCTGCTTATCCATCTGAGAGAAGTCTCCACCCTGACGTAATGATCCAGTCAGCTCGCTCGTTGAATGGCTTGGGGGGTGGATTATCAAGTGCATCTTCGGTAAGGTCCGGGTTGTGCTCCTCCCACTCAGGATCCTCTACTGGAAAATCTGTGAGAAAATCGGCAATGGCCTGACCTTTTTCAAAATGACGCTGCCCGAACTTGATATCATGTTCTCCCAAATTGACTGACCACTGTTGCACTCTTCTTGACTTTTCTTTTTTGGAGAAAACTTCCCGATGTGGGTAGTTCATTATAACTTTGACGGAATGTATTTGGAAGTAGTGCTTGAGTTTCTACAAAGTATAAACAAGGGTGGGAAGAAGTTTCTCAATTTTAGAGTACCTTGTTTCCGCTGGTGTGAGGGTTTTACTGATGAAAAAGATTGTTTTCTCTATTTTTCCTTCCAGGCGAATGAAAACTGAGCTGAGAGAAGTATCTGTGACTGCTAGGTAGATTATCAGTTCCTCATTACCTACTGGGGTGCTCATTATGGGAGACTTCCACAAATAGATTTTGAGATCCTGAAAAGTTGCTTCGCATTTTGGTGTCCATGTGATTTATGCGATTAGCCAAATCTTTCCTCGTTTGGTACATCCGCGGAGTAATAGGAATAGCCAACGATAGCGGTCTAAAGATTTAGAGACGAAACAGTTTATTGCGGTAATCATGTCGGTGAGTTTTTGAACGTCTTTTGCTGTCTTTAGAGAAGGCATGTCGAGAAGAGCCCAAATTTGATACGGATCGGCCTCAATCACTTTTTTGTTGATGAGGTGGCCTAAAAAGTGGTCAGAATGTACCCCGAATTGATATTTATCAGGGTTGAGATGCATTCTGTAAGATTGAAAGATGTTGAATATAGTATTAAGATCTGAGACGTGATCATTTGACTGTACGCTTTTGAACAAACGATCATCGATGTAGACTTTAACGATTTTCCCTAGGTGTGGTTTGAACATAATAGTCATCAATCGTTGATATGTGGCACCTGCGTTCTTGGGCCCGAAAGGTATGACTTTGTAACAATAAAGGCTTCTTTCGGTGATGAACATTGTCTTCTCTTGATCTTCTTCTAAAAGTGGAATTTGATTATACCTGGAAGCATTGTCCATCATAGATAGGAGATCATGGCCTGCTGTGGAATCGAGGATCTGATGAATGTTGAGATGAGGAAACTGTCCTTTGGAGTATGTTTGTTCAGACCTGTGAAATCTATGCAAACTCGAACTTTTCCGCTCTTCTTTGAAACAACGACAATGTTGGATATTCAGTCTAAAATCCCACTTTAATCAATTTCTCTATCTCGGTGTTAACTTCATCTCGAAGATGAGGTGAAAGTCATCGATGTTTCTGTTTGACCGCTATGGCGTTGATATTGATGGCTAACTTGTGGCAAGCCACGGCCGGATTGACTCTGGACATTTCTTTGAAGGACCATGCAAAAATGTCTCGATTGAGTTGCAGGAATTGAATAAGAGCATCTTTCTTGTGCTGAACCAGCTTGGTTCTGATGAACGTGCCTCTGCTAGGTCCATCAATGTTGGCATATTCTGTGGGTTCCTCTGTAGGTGGTTGATTGTCGAGGTGATCAATTTTTTGTAATTGCTATGCGGCCAATCTGTCTGAAGTATCTAGGATGGCAGAGACAATATTTTCACAAGCTCGAGAGAGTTTCTGACTACCTCTGATCTCATAAATAATATTTCCATGCTTGAATCGGAGTGTTTAATGATAAGTGGAAGCCATTGCTTTCATATTGTGTATCCTGCAGCGGCCCATGATCCCAAGATAGCGAGATCTGACATTGATGACATAGAAAACAACGTCGATAGTGGCTGGTCATGCAGTAATAGGTAAGAGGATCTTGCCTACTCGTTTCTCCCTGAAGCCATTGAATTCACTGATGTCCGTGTCGCTCTGAATAACTTGGTCGGCTAAACCCATCTGGTTGATCGTACTCTGAAAAAGATTTTCAATACCGCTCCCAGTATTGATCATCATTGTATGCATGACAAACTGTTTCACCTTGAGCATTATGACTAACACATCATGATGTAGAAATTTGACGTGGCTAGTATCGCAATCTTCGAAGGAAAATCCGAGTTGGTGATTACTCGGTTCGGGAAGAAGCTTGTCTTCTTTATCTTGAGGATTAAGATCACAACATTTCGAAAGCCATCGGCGTTTTGATTGGTTGGAATTGGAGATTTGATTGATTTTGATCATGTTACTGAGGTGCATATAGTAGAGATGCTTCTCCTTAGCTTTATTAATAACCTGAACAATTTTGAGCTACTTCTTATAGTTGCTATCTTGGTATGACTTCAGGTCAACAATGTATTCAAGCATCCGTCCCTCCTTGAAAATGTACTCGAGCAACCGCTGTAGAGTATAACAATTTTTAGTAAATACCTTATGATGTAGGCAAAATGGTCGATTCTCGATGTGCTCCAGTGGTTGAGAGATTCGGTAGAGTGGGTCCTTCAATAGCAGTCGGAAAATTGTGGAGATTAAGATATTTAGCTTTGGGAGGACGGGTCTGTTTTGTGGACCGCCATTCCGTGGGAACCCAATGTTCACCTTGGTGTGTTTCTGATCTCCCTGTTCCTCCTTGAGCTCGCAGGTTCGATATGTAGATGGGGCTTTGGTAGAGTGGACAGATTTAGTAGACTTTTGGCGCTCAAACATCATCCTCTCCATGTCAATGTAGCCGTTAACTTTGGTGATCATCTCTTCTAATGTCGCAGGTTTATTAAGGAAGAGGTATTCTTTGGCCTTGCAGTCGAGCCGGAGGGCATTGGTGAAAGCGGTCACAACTATTTTTTGGTCGAGGTTATCCACTTTTCTCCTGAGCTCTAGAAATTTCTTTGAGAAGTCATCAAGCTTTTCTTCATATGACTGCTTAAGATCGATAAGAGAATACAAGTTCTCCTCTTTGTCTCTGTTGTGAACATATGTCTTGATGAACTGCTTCTGCAGCTGATCAAACGTGTAGATGGATTCGCCAGGGAAAGAATGGAACCATCAGAGTGGTTCCTCGTATAGAATTATGGCGAACAGATGACAGAGGATGTGGTTGAGATTGGAGTATAACCCCAATGAATCACGGTATTGCATAATATGCTCCTTAGGGCCAGTACCTTTGTATTTGCAAATTTTGGAAGTATGGAAATCTTTTGGTATCTCCATATCGAATAGTTCTTTGGCAATCAGACTTCCTTGTAACTTCGTGGTATCGTCGGTAGTACCCAGAACTTGGGCCTCGATCAACTCCTTAATCCGTTGGTTCATGTATTCTTTTGTGACGAAATGACGTGTTGGTTGAATCGCTGGATGTGCTGGCCAGGGATTCTGAGGTAGAGGTCGCTGGTCTTCCTCCTGACGGATAGAAATCCGGTGACCTCGACTGACTTCTGATTGAAGTTCTCCCCCATATGGATGAAGGGCTGCAGTCCGTGTTGTAGATTTCTAGAAATGGCTTTATTGGTGACTTCCCGAGGTCCCAATCTTTCCCTTGTTGAAATACTGGAGGTCTCTGGAAGTTGATCGCGACCCCTAGCTGGAGGAGCTTGCTGAGTATTTTACAGAGTCTCGAGTACAGTCTGCATCATTGTCATCTGATCTTCGTGTCATTTAAGCGCAGTCAAACGAGTTTGTCATTTTGTATCGAGCTCTTTCTCTCAGAGCTCGCGATCCTTTTGTCAACTGAAGTTCGAGTTCGGCGTATTTTTCTGTCTCGGCGTGGAGATTTACCCATAACTCTGTGAACTGTCTCGGATCTACTAAAATTTTGAGCTGAGTTCATGCGGCCGATCGTCTGGAAGAAACCATAATTGAAAATTGTAGTGAAAGACTACCTTAGGGTATCGTGGAAATATAATCTTTCCCACAGACGGTGCCAAATATAATAGCCAAATTTCTTAAGCTTGAAATGATTAGGAATTGACTATCATACCAATGAACCTGTAACAATACTCTAATAGAAAGTAAGAAATGGAAACATATATTTTTAGCGTGGAAAACCTCTGAACAGGTAAAAAAACCACGACCTCGTAGGGAGGATTTTTATGAAAGTATCTTTATTGCTTGAGGCAGATATCTTTATTACAAGTGATCTCTAAATATATAATGCTTTTGATCTCGTAAATAAGAAGTTTGTGCGATCTTTCTGGTCCCTGTCTCTTCTGGAACTTTTTCTTTATATAGGCTTTTCCCACTGCTCTTCATCGTGTTGGAGCATATTTTTTGAATAATATGGTTAGTGGTAGTTGACTGAGTAACTGACGAGTTCGCAGGAGACATGTATCTTTGACTGGGTAATGTTTTCCAGGTTTAACTCGATCCACGTTCTTGAGTAGTTCATGGGACTGGTTAGAATGTTGACTGGAGTGCTAAAAATGTGCGAGCCTAAGATGGGGGTAATTCGAGCTGGGTGAGCTCGACTTTGAATGAGATCGTGGGATAAGCCCTACAAGCACGATATACGTTTTGAGCCACGACATTCCGAAAAAGGGCAAGCAGTAGCAAATTTCCTTACAGACTTTCCAGTAGAAGACCCTGACAGGGAAGAGGATAGTACCGACAAAAATGAAGAACAGTTCGAAGAAAAATTAGATTGGATATCCAAGAAAGGTTGGCGTCTTCTAACTGATGGTTCTGCCGGACCTACTAAGTCAGGTATCAAAATCGTTCTTATCACGCCTTCCAATGATAAAATTGAGAAATCAATCTGACTCAACTTTGAAGCCACAAGCAATGAGACTGAATATGAGACACTAATCCACAGTTTAGATATGACTCTGGAGATTGGTGTGCCTGAGCTATTTGTGTACACATACTCTTTGCTCATAATGAACCACTATACAGACAAGTATCATAAAAATGGAAAGATGATTGATTACGCCGGTGCAGTAACCGACAGAATGAACAATTCAAAAAGGCTACCATCAAACATTTTCCTCCCGCGAAGAAAACAGATATCATGATTCCTTCCTATCTTGCTGAGTCTTCATAATAGAAGCTCGATATTTAAGGATATAAGTAGTCTCCACCCCCAGAATTAACATCATCAGCTCAATTTTGTTAATATTGAGGGCGGTGAAGAGGACAAAGACGATTAGAGTCGACCTTCCTCCACATCCATCGGGTCCAAAATAATTTGATGGTGAACTCCCCAAGGATTCTAAGAAAAGAGGCATTTGAGGACAATGCTAACGGTACGTCGTTGACAAAACTTCCTTTACACAAAGTCAGTTACAGGACCCTATCTTCAATGTTTATCTGACAAAGAGGCCCAAACCTTCCTGTACGAACTTCGCGAGGGCACTTGTTGTCCCATGCGGCATGATGATCTTTTGCAAATCAAGCTCTTACTTTTGGAGTTTTTTGCCTAAATATAAGCTTAAGCATCGAATATACGAATAGTGTGATGTTTGTCAACATACCCCAAGTTTGAGCTCCATCTTTGTAACTCTATTCTAACAAAGTCATCTGGCCATTCAAAAGATGGGCCCTCAATCTCGTGGGAGAATGCCCAACTGCACCAGGTAAACAGAAATACCTCCCGGTGGCAACAAACTACTTCACCAAGTAGGTAGAAGCAGTTCCTTTGTATCGAACACGCGAAGATGAAGTCATCAAGTTTATATGGGAAACAATTATAATATAGTTTGGATGCCCTCACCTCATCAGAATCGACAATGGACCACAGTTCGTTGGTTCCAAGGTCATTGATTCCTCAACCACCATAACATCATTTACAGTCCTTCAAATCCGTATTACCCATAAGGAAATGGTCAGGCCAAAATCACCAATCAAACTATTGTCGACGGAATCAAATTGTGCTTGACAGAAAAAGAAGGGTAATTGGGTGCAAGAATTACCGCATTGTGTTATGCGTATCGAACAATACCTCGTATCGACTGAATGTACGCCATTCTTGTTGGCCTACTGTACCAAACAATCATCCCCACTCAATATCATCACCCACTAGGTGATCATACCATGACAGACGAAGAAAATAGTTCAGTTGGCATGTAACATAAATTAGATCGAGGAAACAAGAGATAGAGCATCATGAACTTGGAAAGGTACTATCAGCTTTAACAAGATCATATACAAACGAGTTTGTCATAGAGAATTTAAGATTAAAGATCTCATCCTATGGGATACCAAAGCATATAAAGGAACTTAATGCTAGAAAACTCGCAAAAATTGGGAAGGACTTTTTATCATTATGGAAAAAGTGACTTGGCTGTTATGACTTGCCACAGAACATGGAGATTGGTTCCTAATCCATGAAGCATGAGGAGATTGAAGTCATATCGTAGATAATAATCTATCACAGTGTACTATTCTACTATTTCTTCCAATTGTGTACGTCGTTCTTACATCAATGAAATACTTATGTTTGATCGACCTACATCAGAGTACTTTCTACTATTTCATATAGTACTCTTCTACAATCTCTATCATTTTTGTACGTCGGTCCTACATCAATGAAATACTTATATTTGATTGCTCTACATCAGAGTACTTTCTACTATTTTATTCAGTATTCTTCTATTATATCTAACATTTTTGTACGTCAATCTAATAACAATGAAATACTTGTATTTGGTTTCCCTACATTACATAACTTTTTTACTATCTCATACAAATACTTCTATATACATAATATATTTCTAATGTTACCAGTTACTAGTGGGTTCACCCCATTTTACTATTATAGATCGTTTATTGCTTCAGCCAATTTGATCTTCTATTACATACAAATCGTTTGTTGCTTCAGCCAAACTGATCTTCTAACAGGTCGCTTATTGCTTTAGACAATTTGATCTTCTATCATACCACATGTCGGCTATTGGTTCCACAATATGGCGAACAGACGATAGATTTTTACACCACAATGGCTCATCAAAAGTCAGTACAATATGTACAGATTACTATTCTACTATCAGTTAAATTTTGCTGTACTCTATCAATATAATTCAATTAGTATAGTACGAATAATTCCTTTTACATTCATAACGCCTCCTTAATCACTTGAATTATCAAAATCATCACATCGTCATGCAAACTTTTCCCACACCCTAAAAGTCCCAGATGCATCAGCTCTGGTACCCTTCCATAACAATTGGCCTTCCTTCTTAAACTTACTCTTAGTAAGAGCACCAATTTTGGACATAATAGATCCAGGTACTAAGTTCGCACCAGCTGCATTCACACTACACACTACACCCATTTGCGATTAGGTTGTCATAAATTGTGTCACTTATATTTCCAATCTCTTGAATTCTGACACCCAAAGGGAAGTACTGCATCAATTCTTGTCATGCATATCACTCGCCTCGCGCTTAACATTGTTAGGGACAATGAGTTCCGTAATTTTTCCCTTAGCCTCATTCAGCATCCCTTCCTCGCGCGTTTTACAGGAGTCTTCCATCACCTATTTTTATTATCTAAAGAAGCTTTATTACGTGCTTCCATCACCGTCATGAATTTGTCCATGTGTCCCAACGCAGCCATTGATTCCTCCATCGTGAATTGATTATGATCCCTCTCTACAACTTCAGCTTCAAGATTTTGTTTAGCCTTAAAAGATCTGCTCCAATTTGGTCTTCGCGCTAATCAATTCCCAATTTCCATTTGGTACTCCATAGTTTGAAATACGTCCTCTAAAGTCCCTATCTTGAGCCACTGTTTTTTTATTAATTCATTATGTCCGTTGTTGGCTTCCTGTAACTCTTTTACCATATGATTAGCCGGATACCACAATCCTTCATATTTATGAGCACGCCCATTTGCCTCCCTCACAGCAGCTCGCACATAAACTATTTCCGCTTAAAGCGTATTTATCTGAAATTGTAAATCTTTAACACTATCTTCTTCTTCCATCAACACCGCCAACAACTCTGTCATTTTAATTCGGTTAGTTTTGCCTCCTATTGGGTTAGTCATCCTAAAATATTACTGGCATGACGTTAAACTTTTTCAATGTCCAACTCTTTTATCTTTACAACTTCCTTTACCTACTCCATTTTCTTCAGCGCAATGCTATTCAGCTCCTTATCCTGATTCAGTTGTTCGGTCAAATGAACCACTATACTTTGCTCTTCCGTTATCTCACCTCCATTTTATAGTTAACTCAGTAGCACTTTTTAGTGCTTCCTTATAAAAATTCATATCAGTGTTTAATTTTTCATTTAACATACGCAATGTTTCACAATGGCTTTGAACCTCTACAAGTTCACCCTGCATCAACAGTTAATTTTGACATACATACTAGTTCGTGTATCAAAACAATTTATATATCACATTAAACAATTTTAGTTAAGAACATAATACTTGAGTACTATCGATCCACATCTCTACTTACATCAACATTATCATCACATAAAACAGATGATATTTATCATCAAAATAATGTACAAACATCTAATGGATATGCAAATTGTTAAGACTCTTGTCTACTGTACTTTACTTCCTCGAACTATGAGAGGACTACCCCCTATCTCTCGAACTCCTTGACCTATCTACATGCACATCCAATGGAGCTATAAAGGTAACCACCTCATGCCGGCATTGCTTTCTCCTTGACTGAGGTATCAGGCTCTCGACTTCCTCCTCGTCGTCTTCTGACAAATTTTCTCTCTATCTAGGAGCTGATTTTTTAATAGCCTTTTCGTCCTTATCTTTTGTAAACTACATATTTTTAGCTTTTTCGTTCTCTATATTAAAATCTGTCCCACAATCCATCACATACTTCCTAAAATCGTTATCTACCCTCGCCAGCTCCCCTCTATTAAACTCAATTACACTTTCTATATGACGTTCATTGATTCAGGAGGATCTGACGAAGACATGAAGGTTTTCAAGTTTCTATTCGAACATAATTGTTTATGTTCGAATACATTTATGCCTGATGGGTCGAACCGACTTGTTTCTATTCGAATACATTTCTGCCTGATGGGTTTTATTCGAATAGACTTGTTTCTGTTCGAACATTCTGCCCGATGATTTTTTCGAATATATTTTTGTCTATTCGAATACACTTTATTTATTCGACAAAAACTTATTCTGTTCGAACAGAGACGCATTCAGCCTTTTTCTTTTAGGCGGTGATTGCATTTTTTATGAGTGTTTTGCCTCGAGATGCGTTGGTTTTAGGGTTTAGGTTCCCTGGTATATTAAGGGACCTAGGTTATTTTCTTTTCTATGTTAGATCTAGAGAGAAGTTCTAAGGAAGAAGCTTATTGTTTTAATTTTTATTTCATTATAATTTTGATTAATGCAATTGAATCTTTATTTTTCCCATCAATTTGGCGTTCTTCATACTTTTCTACTAACACAGCTTCTCAATCGTATTGTGGATTATTCATGGTCCATTCGAACTGCGACCTTTGCTCGTAATGGATAAAAATGCTCCCTTAATTGCGTATGTGCCCTGTACAGACGCTTACGCATTTCCTTTTTCAATACACGCTCTTAAATTACCTTCTACCTTCTTTTTAATAGTTATTTCTTTTTGTCAATTGCTTTGCTAAAGATGTATTTTGCTCCATACTTTGCATCAACACGTTTTCCAACTCCTTTACCTCACTCTATAATTTCCTTTGCACCTTTATTTGTTCTTTCCTTATTCTAAAAAACAAAATCCTCATTGTTCTTCGATCCTACCTAAAGCCTAGAGCATTAGGTAAGGGTTCTACATCACCCCATATAACAGACACGTCAGCTCGAGCTGAGTATTTTTTGGCTCTACACTATGAAAATTACGTACTTCTTGAGCTAGAAACAAATCTCGAGCTGGGTAAAGCACTGCACCCCTTTCGTTTAAAAGTTTTACATAAGCTTCTTTTAAACACCGCTCAATATCTACTTCGGCCTCAAAATATAATGTCAGAGTTACCACAAGTTTTTGACACCTAGCTTTATCACTCAAGTCAATAAAACAAATCAAATCTTTCTTTTTTTGTACTAATGCCCCCTTTCCTCTTCTTTTCTTAAGTTTTCATCCCTTTCTTAAGTTTTTCTCCGAATTAGACTTAAACTACCTTTTCTCATACTCAATTTTATTTAGTACCTGTTGAATACGAGTCACAGAATCACTTTCTCTACTCAACGATCTCTCCAGAGTAGAAATAGTGTATCCCAACTGATTTACCTCTTACACAGATTAAAAATTTCTTGTTATCATACAAGCATTCAAACAGAGAACAATAAAATGATGTTTATCAAACTTAACAATTTTTTGGAACACAATCTCATCAAAGTCAAGACATAACAACATAGTTTGAAACACGATACCTCAGACTGATTAAACATTCTTCCCCGTCTCTACCTCAGATGGAGGGTCCACTTTAATATTACCAGCTCGGACTTGTTCTGTTTGAGAAGCAGAAACATTAGCTGGGGTAGTAGCATCTTCCACCACTTCATCTTTTGTATATGAAGTAAAGACTATCTCCTTGTATCTGCCAGTTTGGCCCATATCGATATTAGCAGCAGTCAACCCAAAGTAGCGATAAGATTGCACCAGATGGTCTCTTTAGCCATTATCTCTCTGAATGCTTGTGATATAGTCTCCTCATGCTCAGATAACTCTACATACCACTTTTCTACAACCTTTAACTCTTCAGCCTTACTCTCTTTCTCTTTCTTGAGCTCCTCCTCGAGCTCCTTCGTCCAAGTTGTTTGAGCATCGAGCCTATGAGTCAGCTCTCCGAACTCCTGGCTCATCTTCTCAATATTTTTTTTAGCTCTCTTCATCAACATTGAGAGCTGCCAATACAAGACACAAGATCAGTACGCCATATATCAATCATAAAGGTAGCAAATAGAGAATATCAGTACGTACAACCATTGTTTGCTCTTGAAATATATCTTCGAGCTGCTGCGGATCGGGCCCCGCCATCGTAAAATACCTTTGTTTTATTTCTCTCCACTTGGCTACAGCCTTAGCATGAGTTTGGCCACTGCCTTCGTGCTCATGTTGTTTCATTTTCAGTGACCTCTTTTCCATCTCTAAAGGAGTGACCTCATTCACTACCTGATCCTTCACTACACCTTCAGCAGGAAGCTTGCCACCCTCTATCCCTTAGGCCACCACCACAATAAAAGAAGAAGCTTCTGGCACTGTCTTTCTCAACCTCCCCAACTTCCACCAACACTCGTATTCTCTGGCTCCGACGGCAGGAGACCAATCAAGTCACCTAAAGGAAGACAGGCCTTCTTCTTCTTAGCCATAGCTCGATTCTCATGAGTACGCTACACTTTGGGAACTCTGGAATATACCCTTTTATCCCTACGGATAGCTAACTCACCAAGTACTTGCTTCAACTCGACCTGCTCAAGGGCGACGCAGTCGAACAAGCTTGTGTTATCAAACAAAGATCTGGGATCAGGACCTGGCAAATAAAATACAAGAAAATGGTTAGCAGCTCGAAGACAAACTGATGGTTGGTCGAGTTGAAAAATGTTACTTACTCGGATTATAATGCTTATGGTTCAGGACGAGCACTGATTCATCTATAACCTGCATACAATTGCCCCTACCCATACAAGGTGGTCGTTCCATGGTTTACCTATAAATTCGAAGTTAAATTTTTTTGGCCTAGAGGAATCACTATACAGGTAACCACTATTATGACCTTTGACATACTGCAGTCCCACTATCTTTCCACTTATCATTCAGTGCCTCACACACCCTCATCATCTCAAATGCATTGCCATTTAATTGGGTAGGGCAGCACTGCAATATATTCATGACCCCTTTTTGAAAGAAGGTCAGAGGAATCCTAAGGCCATATACGACCTCGTTCAGATAACACAAAAAACCATCATTCGGGTCTGCCATCCCCGCCCCATTATAGTACGAAATTTTTACATCTTTATTAATACCTTTATTTTTTTTCCAGATATCTAGGCAGGGAACTTGGTAGTATACTCCTACCTCCCTTTTTCCTGGTACATAAATCCTAAACCACCGGCCTTGTTCCATTACATAATTTCCACACTCTCCTTTAAACTTCTTCTTAAATTTCAAAAATTCTTTACCTACATCTACTCCTTCAGGGTATATGAAAAATGACTTATCTTTCACATTTATATCATCTTCCTCTACAACATTATTTACTTTACTGGGTTCTCCAACCTCTACACCTATAGTCACTTTAACCTTATCTACAGTATCTTCCATACCACTATAATCATCCTCCCTACCTGATGATGATGTCTCCTATGAACTAGATGGCACTAAAAATTTATTCGTGGGATTTATGTTTTTTGAACTCATACTGGACTTACAGATGTACACAATATTTTATCATTTTCTCTTCATCTATGATTCAACACTTATACAATTACATGTTATACCATACATACAGCAAAAACAACCCTACTTATACTTTTTACCTAGTCATGGCATTTATTTTTAAACTTTCTAAAATAACAGAAAATCATTTTCAACTTGCCATCTTCTTCTCCAAAATATATTTCTCTCTCTAAATTTTGTTCCCATACACAAAGCTTTTGCAAATAGTAATAATATAGGCGAACAATTATTTCTTAGCCCCTACATTCTCAAATTTGATATCCCCAAATCAATTACATACAACGGCGATAAACATACAACATCATATATAGACTACAAGACAATATAATCAAAACAGAAGTACAAATTAACTAACCTGTACTAGAAGACCCACAATCTTCTATTTTGCCAACAACTTTCCCAGAGCGTGATTGATTACAATGCTTCTTCAACACAGTTCTCTCACCAGATAAAGCTTTCTCTACCAAATTACACTCTGAACTCAAACGTTTCCTCTCTCTAGACATACTGGTTACACCACATTTTTTTTCTCTCTCTATAACTGTAGATAATTAATGAGGGAGAGAGAGAAGAGTTTTTATACTCACCCTCGGTTTATGAAACGATGACTCTTTTAGACATGTGTCACTCACCCCTACTGTCCCTACAGGCACGTCTTTTTGTCTCACAGCATCATCATGACTTTTGTGATAATGTCTACTGCTATCACGTCTATATTTACTTTTAGCAATTAATAAATTCTTTTTCTAATTCCCAAGATAATCTAAATGATCCATCACCTTACTTTTATACTCAGCCAAGATCGTACCATAATATACGTCATTCCTAAAATAGCTAAATATTCAAAATTCAAAATTATCTGTACAGCTGTTCAGATCAGACAGCTGTAATCCACAATATTTGCCACACATGAGCAATTCAACAAACACATTGATCTTATTTTTTCTAGTTCGCAGATTCAATCAACATTATTCTACATTCAACATATCACAAAAACAGAATATGGCAAACAGATTACTTATTTATTTTGAGCTCTCAAAGTTCAAGCTTACAATCATATGTAGTTGCATTTAAAGTAGCCCGAATGATTCACTACACTACATGGTATAATCTCCCCTCCTGCCGCTCTTTCATCTTCTTCAGCAAGCTTATCCCGTGCAATCTCTCGAACAACTTCTTCTCGCAAAGTTACATCCAGCAGCAACTCACAGAACACGTCACACCAGAAAAAGTGATCATACTCTGCACGCCTGCCTTAGTCATCTAACCCGCCCAACTTCAATGGCCATTCTAGTAATACAGCATTATAAGGCAATAAACAAAAGTAGTACTCCCGAAGTACAGCCATTTTGATGTTCAACCTCCCTTCCATTGCATGACGAACACGCTGAGAACGTGTCCTCACCATGGTCACTTCCACTCAATCAATATCAAAGCTTTTTCTGTAAAAGATATAAGGCATAACAGATAAGGATCACAATTTTATAGCCAACATGAAGATCTATTGACACCATCAAAATCACCTCCATAATAGCTTTTGAGGATAGATATATTTTACAAGAAATTTTCTTTAGAAACAAGAATATCAGCCAAAATTTGAGAATATTTTAACAGCTACTACTTTCCATTTTACGAAGTATCTCCTCAGATCTTATTCGCGCAGATAACAGATTCACAAAGATGAAGTTCGCAAAGAATATTCAAGTACCTCCAGAAGTAGCTCAAACAAAGCACCTACGGATTGATATCATTTATCTACCTACATCAACAAGTTTTTCAGTCAGTTCAAAACAATAGCTCGTGCACATACCAGTCTCCTCTCAAATCAGTACAATCATCCTAGTCACTTGTTTGGTCATATTTACCAAACAGCCTCATTACATTTTTGAACTGTCCCTTTTCAACCTCACTTCCCAAAATATTCCACAATAACTTGATGTATGATAGCCCACACCAACTAAACCTCTTTTATTTCGGCACAAATGTTCGTCACACTTTAAAGATGACAAAAATTATTTTTCACCATTTTTTAGTTCCTCACATTTTTATTCAAGTTCGAATTACTCAGTTCGCAATTTCCCTTATCAAACAAGACATTTTACAAGTATGCTAGACGTATAACAGTCAGTTCGAAACAAAATGCAAAATTGGAAGAGCACGAAGTTTTCATTAGCTCGAATATTTATTACATCCCAGAATTTACAGATAACAAATCTTCCAGACATTTTTATAGATCTTTTTTCACATTACATTATGTCAGTTTATAGCTTGAAAATCTTCCTCAAGAAAAGGAAATAACAACGACAGAGCCTGAAGATGAAAAATTAAAGCATGCTTCCAAACTCTGATCTCCTGCAATAATTGCCCAGGTAATCAGGAACTGGAAATCACCAAGGAAGCTACGGTGTCCGTGCTTGAATCACCCCTTCGTGGAAGGATCTTCTTCACGAGAAGAGACGATAATTGTGTGGAAGAAAAAATCTTTCCACCACCGTCTCTTCCACCATAACCCTCACCACCCCGGGCAATAGAGAAAAGAGCAGGGCCCTATTTTCTAGATAGAACCCACTCACCAGCAGGGTACCGGCGAGACTCCCTCGGACGAATGCCTACCACTTCATCTTCAGTTGTAACAGCTTTATTCGCCAGCAAATGCATCCCATTCCTGCGCTCATCCTCCGATGTCAACAGATAATGGAAGCGCATCATTTGATAATGATTATTCTCCACTTCCACCCCCTCTTCGTATGTCATACCGTGAAAGGTAGGAGACACCAGAATTGGCGTAGGAAGACTAAGAGAATGATTCCCAAAGTATTGGAACTAAAATTCTTCCACTTTCGCAAGAATCCTAGCCTCCCGAGATTACTGTCTAGTGTTTACCTACTCTCAACAGAAGGAAGGTTGTAGACAACAGCAGGAAGATTACAGAAAATAGAAGGAAA